>OY728167.1:204006917-204480168 GCA_963277665.1 Viscum album | reverse complement strand
AAGTATGGACTATCGCCCCCTCAAAGCGACGTGACTCATTCACACACTACATGGAATGTATTAAGGATTTTTTATGATATTATATGTTATATATGAAATACTAACTAATATATATATATATATATATTATAGACATATATACATATATTTCATTTTCATTATGTCTTTCAATACGACAATAAGAAGGAATTAGCGTTTATGCATACGTACGACCTTCCGTCTCCTTTAATGGTGTATTCAATTTAATACTTAAATATTATAAATATTATTATAATACAAATTTAATAAATATACATGATATTTATATAATTTTTTAAACTCTTTAAATAATGGTAAAATTATAAGGACCAATGATATATCAAATTAAGACACATGCGATGAAAGAAGCAGATATTACCCGAAGTGAAACCATAACATTGAATTGATATCAAGAGGGTAATATAATTCCATAATAAAAAAATATATGGTATTATATATAATAATAAGGTTATTATATATATTTATAAGAATATTATACTTATTATTACAGATGTTTTTATGAGTATGACGAGAGTTAAGACACAAGGTAACATAATTTCATTTTATTTTTATTTTCAGGAGATACATGTCATGTTCACCTCATATTTTTTATATGTGGTGTGTATACTGCCCATATATGTAGTATATGAAATTTATGGGTATTTAAATATCCATTTTATTATATTTATTTCATGGAGTTTAGGATTAAAAAGTTACCAAATTTGTAGTGTAATTTTGTCTCAATTTTCCTTCATCCAAACTAATGCCATGTTATGAACCTATATTTTTAAATGAGGGGTATAAACTACCATCCAAATGTTATACAATGAATATAAATATATTCATTATATATTAATCATCATATAATTTAATTTTCTTACATGGGTAGTATTATTCAATGTTTGAAAGTGTTATGAAGTTATTGAAGTAATTACTTTGTTTACCGAGTTTATTTATGATTATGATTTTATTGATGAATTATTATGATACATAACCAAATAGAACACATGAATTATATTACCCTCTATATATTCATTACATATTAATGTATTGTCCTCATTTTTCTACAATTTGGTATATTATGTTATAAATAATGTTTTTATAATAAATTTTGACTTTACCTATCTATTCGGTTGGAGATATCTGTTATTTGAAAACCAAGTTTTCTAAAAATGTTTTCAAAATTTATTCACAAATTATTTATATGTATTCAATGTTTTTTCAAAGGAATGGTTTTCAAAACCATTTCAATATTTATTTATATTTTTTCAAAATATTTTTATATAAATATTTTTCAAAAAATTTTCAAAATTATTTTATAAATTTTCATTGTTTTCTCAAGGAAAATGGGTTTTAAAAAGTTTTGAATCTAAATTTGTAAGTTTTCATAAAAACGATTCTAAAAATTATTTTATTCCTTCATTCTAAATGTTTAATTTATTTTCAAATAAAATGGATTCCAAAATTTTTTCCAATATTTCTCTAATATTTCTCAATATTACATTCGAGAAATTGGTTTTAATAATGTTATATGATTTAAAGACACTCTTTCAAAGGTTAAATGATATTTTATTTAAGAAAAAGATTCAACATATCTTTCGATGACCATTTCCCAAATAATATGACATCAATTGACGATAAACATGCATTTCTAGGAGATGATACCAAGGTTAAACTCATATTCTTTCATGAATAGATTATTTTTTGATGTAATTATGTATATGAAACCCATTTCTATTCCATGAGTTATTTGATTTTGAAATCCACTTCTTCCCACAGGATATGTTTTTTATGAAATAATTTTGAACATAATATATTCTTCCGTAGGTTATGATATGATTACATTATTAGGATTCACATTTAATATTATGTGCTATTATATGATTGTTTATGATTATTTGGAACATATAGTTTTTATTTCACTATGACATGGTTGCGACATATATCTCCCACCATTGCATTAGGTAAATATTTATATCTCATGAGATAGACTAAGATGGTCTTGGGAGTTAACCTTGACTACTAAGACAGACATGGGAGTGAACAACAACTACCAAGATGGTATGAGGACAAAAATAATTCTACTAATATAGCCATGGCATTGAAAACATTCAACCATGATGGTAGGGGGAGTGAATCCATACTCTCAATATTGTATTGGATGTGATTCCTTGGATACTATAGAAATCATGTTATATGCTTTTTCTTTTTACAAAATTACATTTTCCATTCATATGTTATGCTTTAATGTCTTTTGTTATTTATTTTCTTATGATTCATGTCATATTACCTTCCATTCTTTATTACATGATTCATTTTTTGATATTTTATATGAAATGAATTCCCTTATAATGCTTTTATCACATTCTCAAACCCCTATGCTCATGTTTATACTTACATGTATCCCTCGATTACCCTTTATAATCATCTGAATCTACCAATTTTCAGGTTTTCTTCCACATGTTATAATGATATTTATTATGTAAAATGTTTTGAATAAGTGTAATAGTTCTGAAGAACCTAGTGGGAGATAATGTATCTCTCTTATGTACTCATGTTTATGTTTCCATGTTTACGAAGGCACTAAACTAATATGCTATTCGGGTGTCTATTAGTATTTGGATTTATATATTTCGCCAATGTTATGTATTGTCTATGTACGTTAATACTGGTCTGTTATCATCAACATGTGATGCAAGAAATTAAATCCCCCACATGTATTAAATGAACACTGTTTGAATTAATTATGAATTAATTTTAGGATCATTGAACGCTTGTACAATGTGTGGTACTTAAGTTACATGACATGTAATCTAGTGTTATCTAGCAAGATTCCTCATCACCTCTGCATGAGAACATCAATTTTATTTCATTCATAAAATTAATTGTTTTCATTGAATATATGATAAAATAAATAGGAATAATTATATCCCAAAATTTAGATAAAAAATATTAATCATTTCTTGACACATAAATGATGAATTTGTAAATCAATCAATAATATGAAATAGTTAAAAAAAATTATGTGAACTCTCTAATACAACATTATGATTCATTGTGAAGTGGAAGCTTGTAATGGGTCATGCCAAAAAAATCTTTTATTCATGATCAGTCATCAATCTGATATCTACATTATGATAATCACCATGATCAATAAAATTGAATCAATAAAAACACACAACAGATAAAACTCTATGGGCTAGCCCGGTTGATCCTATCACTTGCATCATTCACCTTTGATCACCATGAGAATTGGTTACACATATTTCCCTTTGATATCACTATACTCAAGAGTGGGAGGTGGATGAAGATATACCTCCATTCTTTTGAGCGTTCTTTATGAAGGGGGATCTCTAAGGCGAGAGAGGATTCTAAAATTTTTTTGTTCACAACCAAAAAAATTAATTGGATCTATAAAAAATTAATATAATTGTGTTTAAATACCAATATGGTTTAGAGATAAATATTTTCAATGTTGACCTTAAATATTTAGTTAATTCCTTATGTAACCCTTTTTTAAAATAGTACTATTGTTATTATTTCCTCTACATGCATTTAACATATAAATTAAATTAAGCTTTATTAATCAAATAATATTCAATATATATTATTTCTCACCTAACCTAAAAAAATATGTCAACCCTTCTTCCATAATATTTATCGAGCCTTGAATGCTGACTATTTATTTGAGAAATAAAAATCACATTATTATTCTCTAATTAATAAGTATATATTATATTAGTAATATAGAAAATAAATATTTATTAAATATTCCTCTCATATAAAACTATTTAAAAAAACTCTTGAAGAAATATATGTGATCAGGTATAAATGAATAATTATTAAACTATGTGTGGGAATAATATTTATTCCACTTGTTAAATAAGAAGTAATAATATATTATTTAACTATGATTCTATATACACTTAGTGTGTGACCCTCTAGGACTCTTTCTCAGTGGAATTAGGAAAAGCAACATAAAGTCCAAGGAGAGAATATAAAAACATTAAAATGCACCCACAGAGAATGAAGTTAATAATGAAATGATATAATACCTAAAATAGATTATTATTATAGAATATAATCTCTATAATGTGATATCTCTAATCAATAAGGTTTCATGCCTGTGTTGTCAACCTAGGTGCTTGATTTCACTTTCTTTGACTTCCCAGAAATCAAAATTTTCTATAGAACACCATGGCCATGGAATTTTTTAGGCTACATAATTTCAATCAAAGGGCCTAATATATCTTCATCTATTAATGATCAATATGGAAAACCGTTTCATGAATGTTTCATTAATTAAATAATACTTGTGATGCACCCAATGTATCCAGCCTCTTCGTGAACATATTACATCATACTATTTATCAATACATCAAATTACGGAACTCGTAATAATCATAAATAATAATATAAATGTATGAGGTTCAATACACATTTATGCAGCTTTAAACATCTTATGAAAAATATAATTTTGGATGTATTTCTAGTGGTTATCGTTCATATAATATCCAACACTGGATATTACCATGCGCGCACACCAAGAGATGATGCCAAAATGTCTTATGTGTCTCCACCCCTGATAGCATGTATAAAGTTTGTCCTTAAAAAGATATTATCTGGATATAGAACATATAAATAAGAATAATTACATATCACTTCTTGGTTCTCATCATAGTAGGGAACTACTATGACCTTTTAGTGTGACAACTACTCCTAAGACAGTTTCACATGAAATTATATATATATAAGAACAATAATTTTGTGATAAGAATTTTATTAATATTAAAAACTATTAATATAAGTTTTCATAAATTAGACATTATTTGGTTATAGGAGAAACCAAATCAAATAATGACTTCATAATTCATACCACCGATTTTCAATGTATTTAATGCTTACATACAAAAATAAACCATCTCAGAAAATTATGAAAAAATAACCATTGGATAATTTCGACATGATAATTCTAGAAATATATATTATAAAAATAATTTTCTATAAATGAGACATTAAACCATTGAATAAAAAACCCACATATTGAATAAATTATGTTTTTCTACAGTAAATGTTTTCTGACCATTACTAACATTATAATTCAATTTATAAAATTATAATATCATTTATAAAGGTAAAATATTGTTTAATAACAATATTTTGTTATAAAATAATTTACATTGAAAATTATTGAATACTTAAAAATGCGTTTCTTGATTGAAACTATATATTTCCCTATTAATACAATTTGTGTTTTGTTGTATCAGAATATAATTTTTATGAAACCCATTATTTAATCATTCAAAATGTAATATTTAAAATGGATAAATATAATTATTTTAATATTTAAATAAAATATAAAAAATCACACTATTATGGTCTTGATATGTAACCCTTTATTACATTAATTAATTCCCAATGAGTAAGGTGTGTGATGGTGTGATATTCATGGGGTGGTTTAGCATACATGGTTTGGGACATGATTTTGATGAGCATGAACTTATCCCATAAATAGTTCTATTTTATTTTTAGTTGATGAGTATCATATTTTGAATAATCAAGATGAAATAACCTTGATTATATCACCCTAATATTATCTAAAAAATGGGTTTTATAGTGTAGGACCCTACTAGTCAAGGCCATAGGTTTTTATTCTATATCAACCAGAATTTAATGTAACCCTTAAATATATACTATTCATATGGTCATTGAAAATTTTATATATTAACAATTTTTATTATTCTTAACATTATATTATGTTTTAAAAAAATAAAAAATAAAAAATTGTGTAATTAGTGCATGAGTTTTCTTTTACAACATTACATAATAAGGTATTTAATTTTTTCATAAAGGGAACATCATTTATAAATGTGTAGGTCATTACAACATGGTTTGCTTGGATGACTAAACTAATTGAAAACTACCCACTAAAAGTCCTTTATCTAGGGGTTCATGGTTTGAAGGATGCATCAACACAATTAGGGAAAAAATTTCCCCCCTCCAGAGCACCAACATAGGGTTCTTATTTTTCAGGGCCAAACTTCAAGGTTTTCCATAACCATGAAAAAAACATGAACAATCCCCAAAATTTAATTTTTTTTCAAAATGACACCAAACACTCACCTTAACAAGATGAAATTATAGTATTATCAAAAAATGGGTTTGAATGTAAATGAAATTAGTTAACAGGATGTTGCATACCCAATATTTCAGCTGAAATATGATGGCTAGAACAGTTCCTTGGTGTGTACCCAAAAATTAAACAACTTTGTGGAATTTTAAAACATTACCTTTAAATTTTATGAATAAAAATATTAGTCTTTGAAAAAAACTAAATTTTTTACATATTTATTGTGGTTTTTTGTTACAATACAAATGAAAAGATAAAAAATTTTAAAAAAAATTAAAAAATTAGTTAGAAATTTTGAATAATTGTAACACCCCACACTTCCATGGTATACTTCTCTTTGAATAATACAGTAGTGTGTGGTGTACGCGCCATCGAGTTCTAACACACCAAAACCAATAAAACTAGCCGTTATGAATAGTAATACACACTTTTGGAAATTTTATAAATTTTATCTTTCAAAATGGACTTCATTTTTGGATTCGGAATATTGAAATTAGCTTACGGTGAATTTTTGGTATTTTTCTGAAAACATTCAATTTTTGATGAATAGTGAAAGACACTGAGTTATAGTTTAAAAACGAATTTTTATTTAAATAATTATTTGTTTTATTTTAATTTATTTTAGGTCAAAATAGATAAATAATACCTATATAAGTTTAATGTAATTCATTGGAGTGGATTTATAAAAATTTTAGATATATAAAAACTTTATAGAACTTTTCACCGTCTTTTACCCACCTCCTAGGAGAATTTGTGAGTTCACATAAAACATAATTTTAACACTTCTATTAGTCGAATTTCAAAATTTCGAGAGACACAATTGATGTTAGTAAGTAAAATGTGGGTCAATAAGATGAAAATTATTTTTTATGAATAGTAACTTTTTACTTTTATTTACCACGGTTAAAAGTAAATAGGGTAATTAAGGGTAAAAATGATATTATTATTACCATAACACATGCGCTAATTCGATTGGATAAGTATAATTAGAAAAAAAAACCTTAGTAATAGAATATGAACCTCTTTTGTCCACTTGGATTTGATTAGGACATTAATTATTATTTTATTTATGGAAGACTTAAAAGAGTTAAAATCAATGTAAAATAACTACAACATTTATAATAAAGGGTTACACAAAATATAAATTAGTCTATAAATATTAATTAGAAATCTAAAAATATTTCCTACAAAATGGTATTTTATTTATATTTTCTATATATTATATAATTTAATTTATTTATGACACAATGATGATGTAGTAATTACCTCATTAATGAAATATTAAAATAATTGATATTATAAATATCTAAATAAATGTTATTTGAGACTTTTTTATGAAATGAACTAATTTTCTAGGTTTATATGACATGTTATGGTTATTTATATGAATTTTTTTCATAGAAATAATGTTTTTATTAATTTATCAAATACAAAATACCAAATAGTGTCAAAATTGACCTATAAGAGTTTTCAAAACAAATATTATATTATTAATTGATATTCTATTCCTAAAAAACTATGGTTCAGCCAAAAGACTTATATAATGATAGGTGTATCATTGATGAACCACTTGGGGTTATCTTGGAAGTATATAGTATGTTTCTTAACCATATAATATAAAAATACAAAGAGACATGGTAAATGTCAAACTATTTAACTAAGATTTAAATCTAAAAGATAAAGTTTATATAGTGACACAAACCTATATAAAACCTATTGGTTGAGTGTTTTTCGACCCATCCAAACCTTAGCATTTAAATAATTCATTTTTGAGCTATTATAAAACGAAAATTATTTTATTATAAAATAATATTTCTAGCTTTTGCTAAGATGCCCCTCACCCCTCTTATAAAAGGTCACTTCACCTTCTCTCTAATTCACACCTTCAATGCCTTTTTTCTCGGCCAAACCCTGCCTAAATACCCTCTCAAATTTCCTCCCTTCATCTTAGAGTCCTTACTTTAGTCATAAATCCAACCTAAGGAGGCCTTTTGATCAAATCAAAAGGAAGAATTCGAAGAAAAGGTAAATATTTCATCACCAATTCAAAGTTCTTTTCTTCTTCCACTTCCTCTTTCTTTAATGTTTCCATTCTAAAATAATAACTCCAGTATATTATATATACTGTGATGTTATTATAAATAAGTTACAACAATATTAATTATTCTATCCATCCTTTGGATGACATGTCATCATACGTGCGTACGTACGACTTACCTTCTGCACATCGTGGTTTAATTGTTATTCAATACATTATTATTTGGATGGGTATAATAATGATGTTTAATTGATGTAAATAATAAATATAACATGATAATAATTATTTATATATGATATACCATCCAATTATATATTATTTTAATATCCAAATAATGATATTGTCGCTTGTGTGTACGTACGGATTACCGTCTCCATGAACGCGATGAGATTCATTATCCATCGTATTCATTCAAGACTAATTTTCATTAGACGATTAAAAATAAATTTTAAAGACTTAATATCATTCAGAATATGAATAATATACATTCTATCCATAACAAAAATTACTTATGTAACAAACCATATAAAGGAAAACCAATCAGTTAACACCCAAAATGATGATAATACTAAGATATTATTAACAATGAAATGTTAAAAGATCATATATGATATCATATTAATGTATATGATTCTTATATAATTTAATAAGAATTAATTCACCATTATATAGGAGGTTAAAAACCCTTGACCAAGGAAAAGTAAAAGGTAAGGGTTAATTTCACAATCTCTTTTTTATCCGAGGTTGTTTTTACATAAGTCTCTATTAGGACCTCTTTATCATCCATATCCACGTTTCATAAAAATGTATTTCAAATTTTTTTTACTATTTAATAAACAATGGGTTAATTTCATTTATACCCTTATTTTTCCTTATATGTTTTTGAAAGGAATCTTACTTTCATTTTCCAAACAAGGTACTTTTTGACCTTTTCGACAAATTTAAGGTAAGAATGTTTTTTGAACATATATGGTGGGTGTGGCTATTTTCTGCCGTTATAACATCGTCAAAGATTTCCTTACAAGATTATAAGTTTTTTTTTAAATTAAATGTTTTCTTTATTATTATGTGACTATTAAATGATCTCAAAATAGAAAGAGATATTTCTCTAAAAAAAGTTTTGATCTCATCTATGTCAACATACTTTGATGAATTTTAAGCTTATTTGAAGTTGATTTATTATGATACAAAACTTCCATATTGTATTGAAGGTTTTGTGATATGTTTGAATGTGGATGTGTTGTTTTTATACCATTCATGGTTTACAGATAACGTATTGACATTTCATATTCTAGTTTTAATACGAATGTTTATGTTATGTTTAAACCTTTTCATATGAGGAATGCATTGGACTTAGTAAGTGATAGGTGGAGCCCGCTATAGCTCCTCGATTAATTGGTAGGTCTCATCAGAAAAACTAGTGTCTTTCCACAAGTCCTTGAAAAAATCTTATTTATAGTCTTGGCACAAGGCCATGACTCTGTGGTTATGAAGTATGGCATTATGCATTCCATCATTCTGAAAGTGGCTATTGGTATTGCATGTGATTATTCGACTAGTAGAATATCCATGTGAGTAAGTACATAGAATTATTTTGATTTATATTTTCTATATTATGATTATGTTTATGTTGAAAAGGTTTTTGTTTTAGTTTTATACATTTCCTTAAATGTTTATGCTTATTTATGAATGTTTCTGCTATATTTTTATCCTTACTGAGCATCTGAGCTCACCCCTTTCTATGTTTTATTTTTCATAGGATGCGAAGAAGTATATTATGACTGATCTGTAGGGAGACTCTATGGGATCTCATTGTTGTCTATGGAAACAATGTTGTTGTAGTTTACCATTTTATGATGTAATGTATACCTTATGAATGTATCTAGTATTTCCAAGGCTACTAAACTAATTGGTCTTTCGAGACATGATATTTTGTGATAATTCCAATGTTATATAATAATGCACCGACTCTGGGTAACTGGGGTCGTGGCGTTACAGTTGGTATCAGAGAAAGTTTAGTACAAACCTTGGAAACTTGATTTAGATAAACTCTGATTAGAGCACATTATCCTAAGATATATTTTGAGGATTAGTATAGAAGAACTTCCTAGAATTTTGTTATTGTAGAGATTTTATGAGTTTTCCAAGAAATAAATCCATGTATGGATACGAGCTGGTAGAGGCGGCTCTAGAACAGAATTACCTAAGGGTAAAACCCGAAACAGCCGCATTGAGCTAGACTTGAACGGGAACTGGTGCACGACAACGGGCCTCACCGCACTTGTGGTTACGACACTCCCAGGAGAAATGCTTAGGATAATTCTCATTTTCTTTACAAACTATTAGGAAGGGTTTATGAGTATATACTTCCTGAAAGAAAACTTTTTTAGTATTATGGATTATATCCATAAACTGTTCAATTTATGTTAAGTGTTTGAAAAGTTTGGATTTATGTATTGCGATTTATAAACTAACCTAGTTTATTCTATTCTTTAGAAATGGTGCATAATGGAAGGAATCGAAAATGTATCAATGCATGAACTCCATGTGGTATTTTCCTCCCACTCAAAATAATAATATTAGAGTTGGGGATACAACTAGTGTTGATTAGCTTATCACTATATTGGGACAACTCACTCAGGTTATGAATAATAACCTTATCCGTATGGAGCACCCTGATCCACAACATGGGGGATCAATGTAAGATCACTTCATGAGGAAAAAACCACCAACATTCAATGGGTGTATAAATACACTAGTATCTGAGAAATGGATAAATTTCTTAGAGAAAATATTACACGACTTGGGGAGTAGGGAAATGGAAAAAGTTATCATGGCAGTTTACCGCCTCACTGGAGATGATGATCAATGGTGGACATTGATTCAAAACACAAATCAAAATGATGAAGTATCAAATATGGAATGGAGGGAGTTTAAAGAAATTTTCATATAAAAATAATTTCCTCATGACCATCGAGTGGATATCGAAAGACAATTTCTAAATATGAGGCAAAATGAGGATGAGAATGTCGCAATGTATGAAGCTAACATTACAAGGTTAGCGAGGAATGCTGCAAATTATATACGTAACCCCAGAAGTAAGATTAATCATTACTTTTATGGGTTAAATCCATTTATCCATTGAGCATTAGTCTCACAATAATTCTAATCGTATGAAGATATTGTCTAATGTGCTATCAAGATAGAAAAATTATTTTCTAAGTCTTACAACTTTAAAGCGAAGAAAGAGAAGAATAGATCTGCTGAACAGTCTAGAAATGGAAATAAGGGGAAGAAGGGAAAAAATAAATATCCATCCTTTAGTAAATGTGGGAAGAAACACCCTGGTACTTTCCTGAAGGGAATGTGAGTCTGTTACAAGTGTGGTGAAAAATGCCACCAAGCTCGTGATTGAAAGGGGAAGAAAGATGCGGTCAATGATGAATGCTACAATTGTATAGAAAGGGGTAATTATGTGAATGAATATCCTAAGAATCAGGGGAACTTACCTCAGAAATGGAAAAGGGATCAAGGACAAGCTTATGCAATCATTACTGCTGAGGTTAAAGCTCTGAAAGATGTGGTGGCAGGTAATTTAATGGTTTCCTCAAGTTTAGAAAATGATTTATTTGATTCTAGATCATTGCATTGTTTCATATATTCCTAGTTATCTAAGAAAATTAGATATTTCTATTTTGATTTAACAAGGGAGTTGTCAGTCAAAACTCCCAAAGGAAGTATCATTGCAACAATGTTTTGTGAATCAGTCCCCATTAAGGCATATAAATGTTCTTTATCTGCTAATCTCATCATCATACCCATGATTGAATTTGATGTAATCCTCGGTATGGATTGGATTTCGGACCCTGATGCGAAAATTTATTGTAAGAAGAAGGCAGTTACAATTTTTGATGATGATAAGGGGTACCTTATTTTTAGAGAAGAAACATCACCCCCTAATTCTTATCTAGATCCACCCCCAGTAGCTCAACTAAATTAAAATATTGGGGAGGAAGAGGATGAAATGACTATGGGTGTGGAAAGTAATGTCCAAATAGAGGATGTATATATTGTGAAAGAATATCTTAATGTGTTTCCAGAAGATTTACCTAGACATCCTCTAGAACGAGAAATTAAGTTTTCCATTGATTTAATTCCCAGTTCAAGGCCCATATCGAAGACCCCTTATAGAATTTCCACTGTGGAATTAGTGAAACTAATGAAACAACTAGAATAATTCAGTAATAAGTGATTTGTTTGACCTAGTGTTTCTCGATGGGGAGCCCCTGTTATTTTTCTAAGTAGAAAGATGGATCTATGATGTTTTGCATTGACTACATGGAGATCAATGCTATAAAAAAAAGAACAAGTATCTCCTACCTCTCATTGATGATTTATTCGACCAACTTCATAGAGCTCAATACTTTTCAATTATTGACCTTTGATCTAGATATCATCAATTGTGCGTGAAGAAGGAATACATTTTGAAAATAGCATTTCAAATGAGGTACGGGCATTACGAGTTTACAATAATGCATTTTGGATTGACCAATTCACCCTCTTTCTTTATGGATCTAATGAATAGGGTTTTAAATGAATATCTTGATGAATTTGTTGTGGTATTTATCGATGTTATCTTGGTATACTCCAAAATCTACAAAGATCATGAAAATCACTTGCACATTATCTTGAAGACTCTTAGAAGAAATGAATTATATGGGAAGTTTAGAAGCAATGAATTCTGGCTTTAGGAGATTTCATTTCTTGGACATATTGTCTCTAAGGATGGAATCTCTATTGATCCTTTGAAGACCAAGTAAATCCAATAATGGCCAGCACCAACAAGTATAAACGATGTATGCAGTTTTATTGGTTTAGCAGGTTATTATCAACATTTCGTCCAGAAATTTTCCCGATTGGATAACCCATTAACAAAGCATACAAGAAAAGGGGATAAATTTGTTTGGGAAAAAGAGTGTGAAGAATTTTTTGAAGAACTAAAGAGAAGATTAGTCAATGATTTTATATTGAATCTACCATTGGGGAATGATGGGTTTGTTATTTATAGTGATACTTCAAAGAAAGGACTTGGTTATGTACTTATGCAGAATGATAGGTTTATTGCCTATGCATCATGACAGCTAAAAATTCACGAGAAAAACTATCCTACTCAGGATCTTGAGTTAGCAGCTATAATCAGTGCTTTGAAGATATGGAGACATTATCTCTATGGTGAAAAATGTGAGATTTATACTGATCATAATATTTTGAAGTATATTTTCTCATAAAAAGTACACAACATGAGGAAAAGGTGACAACTTGAACTACTCAAGGATTATGATTTCAATATACAGTACCACCCAGGGAAGGAAAATAAGGTGGAAGATGCTTTGAGTAGAAAGGATCATAGGGTTTTGAACAAGATTAGAGTTCAAAAGGATCCTATATACACGGATCTAGTAAATATGGATATAGGAATCACCTTGGTGGATGAAACCTCAATAAGTTTTCAAATGGTTGTCAAACCATCTTTACTAGAAAGGATAAAGAGTTCTCAGACCGATGATGAAGACTTTCAAAGGAAGATTAAAGCTGTTAATGATGGGAGATTGAGTGACTTTGTGTATGAAGATGGAATTTTGAAATTTGGGAAGAGACATTGTGTTCCCAATATACCAGATCTAAAAAGGGAATTGTTGGATGATTCTCATAGTTCCAATTTCTCTATACACCCTGGTAGTAAAAAGATGTATAAAGATTTGAAGGATTATTTTTGGTGGGACAACATAAAGAGGGAGATTGCTAATTTTGTGTCAAGATGTATGTTTTTTCAACAAGTGAAATCTAGAAGGCAACAGCCTAGAGGAGTCATGCAACCTCTTCCCATATCAGAGTGGAAATGGGATAATATTACGATGGACTTTTTCATGGGACTACCAAAGAATCCTAGAAGGAAAAATGATATATGGGTCATTGTTGATCGTCTTACCAATTCATCACATTTTCTTTCTAAAATAGAAGATTTACCACTTGAATGTCTATGAAGACTATATATTAATGATGTCACAAGACATCATGGAGTACCCCTATCGATTGTTTCGGATTGTGATCCATGTTTTACGTCAAGATTCTGGAAAAGTCTTCAGAAAGACCTAGATACTGAACATTGTTTGAGCACTGCCTACCACCCCCAAACTGATGGACAATCAGAACATACTATTCAAACCTTAGAAGACATGTTGTGAACATGCTAACATTACTTTTAAGGTATGTGGGATCAATATTTACCTATGGTAGAATTTTCTAAAAATAATAGCTTCCATTCAAGTATTCAGATGGCACCATATGAAGCATTATATGGAAAGTGATGTTGCACACCAACCTGTTGGGATGATGTTGGTGAAAGAAAACTCATAGGCCGAGAACGTGTGGAGGAAATGATGTAAAAGGTGAACATAATCCAAAACCACATCAAAGCAGCTCAATGTAGACAGAAGAGTTGTGCTGATAACAAAAGGAAGGATTTGGAATTTCATGTAGGAGATCATGTTTTCTTGAAAGTATCTCTATGGAAGGGTGTTATACGTTTCAGTATGAAGGGGAAATTATGTCCTAGTTAC
Organism: Viscum album; assembly: GCA_963277665.1. NCBI lineage: Eukaryota > Viridiplantae > Streptophyta > Magnoliopsida > Santalales > Viscaceae > Viscum > Viscum album. The sequence continues at coordinate 204,465,362 of OY728167.1, read as the reverse complement.
ATCGGACATTTTGAAATTCTATAACGAATTTGGGTTGTAGCTTACCATTTGGAAATGCTGCAAAGTCTATCCAAAGTTCACGATGTCTTCCACGTTTCACTGTTGAGAAAATGCATGCCTGACCCAATGCATGTACTCACCTATGAGAAATTAGAACAGGAACCTGATCTGTCTTATTACGAAGAGCCTGTCAAGATTCTTGATACAAGAGAACAAGTGCTGAGAAACTAGACGACCCGTTTGGTAAAAGTTCTATGGAGAAACCATAAGATGGAAGAGGCAACGTGGGAACCAGAGAAACTCATGATGAAGAACACCCTGAGCCTTTTTATAATGTAATATTATAGAAATTTCGAGGATGAAATTATTTGAAGGAGGGGAGAATGTAACACCACAAGCTTCTACAATACGCTTCTCTATGAATAATACAGTAGCGTGTGTTGTACGCAACTTCGAGTTCTAACACACCACAACCAATCAAACTAGCCGTTATAAATAGTAATACCCACATTTTCAAATTTTATAAATTTTATCATTCAAAATTGACTTCATTCTTGGATTCGAAAGATCAAAATTAGCTTAGGGTTAATTTTTGGTATTTTTCTGAAAACATTAAATTTTTGATGAATTGTGAAAAACACTAAGTTATAGTTTAAAATTGAATTTTTATTTAAATAATTATTTGTTTTATTTAAATGTATTTTAGGTAAAAATAGATACATAATACCTATATATGTTCAATGTAATTTTTTGATTGAATTTATAATAATTTTAGATATATAAAAATTTTATATAACTTTTCACCGTCTTTTACCCACCTCCTAAGAGAATTTTCGAATTCACATAAAAAATAATTTTACCGCTTCTTTAAGTTTAATTTCAAAAATCCGAGAGACATAGTTGATATCATTAAGTAAAATGTGGTTCAATAAGAGAAAATAATTTTTGGTGAATAATAACTTTTTACTTTTATTTACCACGGTTAAAAGTAGATAGGTTAATTAAGGGTAAAAATGACATTATTATTACCCTACCACATGTCCTAATTCTATTAGATAAGTATTATTCGACAAAAAACACCATAGGAATAAAATATGAACTTATTTGGTCCACATGGATTAGATTAGGACATTTATTATTATTTTATTTAAGGAAGAGTTAAAAGAGTTAAAATAAACGTTCAATAACTAAAACATTTTTAATATAGGGTTACACAAAATATAAATTAGACTATAAATATTAATTATAAAGATAAAATTTTTTCTAACATAATGGTATTTTATTTATATTTTTAAAAAATTAAAGAATTTATTTTATTTATGAAAAAATGTTGATGCAGTAATGACCTAATTAATGAAATATTAAAATAATTGATATTATAAATATCCAAAAAAAAATTTAATTTGAGACTTTTTATGAATTCCACTAATTTTATAGATTAATATGACATGTTAGGGTTGGTTAGAAGAATTTTTTTCTAAGCAATAATGCTGTTATGAATTTACCAAAAACAAAATACCAAATAGTGTAAAAATTGACCAAAAAGAGTTTTTAAAAAATATATTATATTATTAATTGATATTGTATTCCTAAAAATATAAGTTTCGGCCAAAAGACTTATATAATGATAGGTGTATCATTAATTAACCACTTGGGGTTCTCTTGGAAGTATATAATATGTTTATTAACCATATAATATAAACATACAAAAATACATGGTAAATGTCAAACTATTTAACTAAGAGTTAAATCTAAATAATAAAGTTAATAAAGTGACCCTATACTCTCTAAAACCTATTGGTTGTGTGTATTTCTACCCACACCACCTTATCCTTTAAATAGTTCATTTTGGAGCCATTAGAAACCGAAATTGATTTTATTATAAAATAATATTTCTAGTTTTCCCAAAGGTGCCCCTCACCCCTCTTATAAAAGGGCACTTCTCCTTCTATATAATCCACACCATAAAAGACTTTTGGCCCAGAACACCCCTACCCAAATACCCTCTCTGCTATCTTACCTTCATCCCAGAGGCATTAAATTAGTCAGAAATCCAACCTATGGATCCTTTTTGATCAAATCCAAAGGAAGAACCCGAAGAAGAGGTAATTTTTCATCACCTCTTCCAAGTTATTTTCTTCTTCCACTTCATCATTCTTTGTTATTTCCATTCTAAAATAATAAATCCATTATCTTATATATAATTTGATGTTATTATAAATATGTTAAAACCATATTCATTAATCTATCCATCCTTTGAATGACATGTCACCATACATGCGTACGTACGGCTTACCGTCTCCACGTCGTGCTGTAATTGTTATTCAATACATTATTATTTGGATGGGTATAATAATGATGTTTAATTGATGTAAATAATAAATATAACATGATAATGATTCTGTATATATGATATACTATACAATTATATATTATTTTAATATTAATAGAATGATATTGTCGCTCATGCGTACGTACGGATTACCGTCTCCACGAACGCGGTGAGATTCATTCCCCATCGTATCCATTCAAGACTAATTTTCGTCAGATGATTAAAAAAAATTTATAAAGACTTAATATCATTATGAAGATGAATAATATACATCCTATCCATAACAAACATTATTTACTTAACAATTCATATAAATGAAAACGAATCAGTTAACACCCGAAACGACGATAATACTAAGATATTATTAACAAAGCAATGTTAAAATATCATATATGATATCATATTAAAGTATATGATTATTGTATAATTTAAAAATAATTATTTCACCATTATACCGGAGGTTAACCTACCCTCAACCAAGTAAAAGTACAAGGTAAGGGATAATTTCAAAATCTCTTTATTATATGTGGTTGTTTTTACGTATCTACTGGGACCTCTTTATTTTCCACATCCATATTTAATAAAAAAGTATTTCAAAACATTTTTACTATTTAATAGACAATAGCTTAAATTCATTTATACCCTTATTTGACCTTATATGTTTTTCAAAGTAATCTTTCCTTCGTTTTCCAAACAAGGAACTTTTTGACCTTTTTGACAAATTTATTGTAAGAATGTTTTCTAACTTATACGGTGGGTGTGGATATTTTCTGCCATTATAACATCGTCAAAGATTCACTTACAATATTATAATAATATTTTCAAAATAAATGTTTTCTTTATAATTATGTGACTCTTAAATTATTTCAAAATATAAAGATATATTTCTCTAAAAAAATGTTTTGATTTCATCTATGTCAACATCCATTGATGGATTTTAAGCTTATTTGAAGTTGATTTATTATGATACAAACATCTATATTGTACGGAATGTTTTGTGATATGTTTGAATGTGGATGTGTTATTTTTATACCATTCATGGTTTATGGATAAATTATTGACATTTCATATGATAGTTTCAATATGAATGTTTATGTTGTGATTAAACCTTTTCATATGGGGAATACTATGGTCAAAATAAGTCTCGGGTCGAGCCCGCTATAGCTCCTCAATGCTTCGGTAGGTCTCATGAGACAAACTAGTGTCTTGGTGCAAGGCCTTGAAAAAATATTATTTGTAGTCTCGGAACAAGGCCTTGACTATGTGATTATGAAGTATGGCATTATGCATTCCATCATTATGAAAGTGGCTATTGATATTTCAGGCATTTATTCAACTAGTAGAATATCCATTTGAGTAAGTAAATGGAATTATTTTGATTTATATTTTCCATATTATGGTATATTTATATTGAATAGGCTTTTGTTTTAGTTTTATACATTTACATAAATGTTAATGCTTATTTATGAAAGTTTCTGCAATATTGTTATCCTTGCTGAGAATATGAACTCACCGCTTTCTATTTTTAATTTTTCCCAGGATGCGAAGAAGTATATTATGAATAACTTTCAGGGATAGTATATGGGATCTCAATGTTTTATATTGAATCAATGTTGGTTTAGTTTTCCATTTTATGTCGTAATGTAAACCTTATAAATGTTTCTAGTAATTCCAAGGCAACTTAACTAATCGGTCTTTCAAGACATGATATTTTGTGATCATTCCAATGTTATGTAATAATGCACTGACTTTGGGAAACTGAGGTTCGGGCATTACAATAATATTAATTTCAATTTCGGGCCTAGTGATATATATTATTTGAGTTATTATTAGATTGAATTATTTTAATTTATTTATATAAACATGATATAATTTCTATGAAAATATTATTTTTTATTAAACATTTAATTCCCATTTTGACTGATCATTCATAGAGACAAACCAAAGTATATTTGGGTTTAATTAATTAATTAAGTATTCCATATGGTTGACATTTTTATTAATTAAATATTTAAATAAAATTTCTAGACCTCACATGACTTCCTCATTATATGTATAAGGGAATGAGTTTCCACAAGAGATTTATTTCATATGTATCACTCATTCTTGTGAACCCCTAACTTGTGTGTGTTTTTCATGTATTATTATTAATATTAATGAGGATGTGGACAAAGATGAGATGAGGTGGTATTTCAGACGAGACTTCGATACATTGGATCGGGCTGCATGATACAAAATTATTTAGATAGGAACTGTGTATTTTACCACTAGGGTATTAGTTGATCCATTCATAATGAATTAATTAACCAATTATAAACTCGGAGGGTTAGTTGTTTATTTTATTTATATTATACATAGTTTATTATTATTTTATGAGTATTCAAGTGAAAATGATCATATAAAATAAAAAAAATATTATATTAAAAAATATTTGATGTGATGAATATTTTCTATTTAATTAGTTGATAATATGTTACTATGATCACAAAGTATATGATTATAAAATATAAAATGATTTATTTCTTCAAGAAAAGATATAAACCCTCAAATAAATACTATTACATAACACATTCAAATTTATTGAATTTAAATAGAGGCGGTTTTAGAATTCCCATCAATTCTAGTTTTGGTTTCCTCCTACTAATGAGGGGTTCTTATTAGAGTAATAGGTTGACTTAATGAAATATTGGATCATAGAAGGACCAATATCCATTTTCCCCCTTTAGATGAAAATATTTGAGTAAATAATGATTATGATTCTTAGAAGCTTGGAATTCATTCTTTAGTTCATGGAGCCATGATTCAGAGAACATGGAATGTAAAATGCCTATCGTGATAATATTTATAGAGTTGCACAACCATAACATAGAGACTATGAGGAGACTCTTTAGGGATCCATTCCAATTGAATACACAAGTTACTAGTTATTCAGAATCAACATGTGGTGGATATTTGTTTTTTATAACAAATAGTTGGAGGTATCTAATGATTTTAATAACTAGTAACGTTTTACTAGTAATCAGGATACATTATTAATGTACTGATATTTTTTTTGAAAATGGAAATTATTACAAGATGTTCCTTTTGATCAATTATAGGAAACTTTCATGTCCTATTTGGTACAAATTTCCATATTTTGTATAGGAACATACACATAGTACATTAATATTAAATGAAATCATATGCACTGAAGTCCCCACTGCCTATTGGGCCACCTGTGGTAGTGATGGTGTGAATGAATCATATAGTAAACACATGAAGTCAAAATTTTATGTTTACATCATAATCCTATCATCAATTTACAATGATTTGTATAATCATTATCTTGAATATTTTGATTTCATAGGTTTACTCATCTTCATGAATCCTATCAGGAGATATTGATGAATGATATGAATGTGATGAGGATTGAACAGAACATGTGAAAATTATATGATGTATCATGACCTTTAAAAATCCATTTCTAGTATCATTATCAACCAATTACTCTAATTTTCACTAATATTAAAAAATAAACAATATGAAGAAAATTATTCGTTACATTTTGTGTAAGGTTTTCCATGTTGATAAAATATTAAGGAAATAATAACCATTATTTCTATTGCAGAACATGTTGAAATAAAACTTGAAAATTCCAATTAAAAGCGTTATTACAAAGGAACCTTCACAACATCCTTTAATTAAAAGAGTCTATCATACATAGTATTCTATTTCACCTTATTTCATGATATAAGACTACGGAAGATAAAATTCAATGAATTATGTTTCAAGAAAGAACGGGATTCAACTAAACTATACTCACCATTTCATATGATGTTTTTACTACACTTTATGGGTATTTCATAAAATATGCATAGAACATATGACTATTAAAATACAGTAACCAAGTAAGAATATAAACATTAAAATAAGATAGGTGAATTCTCCATGAGACTAACAATAGGTTATTTTGAGGAAAAGGGTGATAACTACACAACTTTTAATCAGAAAGAGTATTGATCAAGTTGAACATTTTTTAAGTATTACCAAGAAATTTGTATCTTTTATCTATTGGGAACAATGAAAAATTATTACATTTGGAATTTATTTTTTTTATGGTGTCTAATAACCAAATATTTGTTTGGTAATGCATGAATAAATTATAGTAACTCGTGAATTTAGAATGTAAGCCTCAATTATTATGGGTTGCAGCTTGATAATTATTTCTCTACTAAAACTAAATGGTTTTGATGATATACTGAGTGTGATTCTAGATTCAATGGATATAATGACCATTTTTATTATCATCAAAATTACTTATTCGTATTTTTATAAAAAAACTTTACAAAAAAATTATGTGATAATTCTTTAGGAATTTGTTCATTATGATAACATGAACTATTAATAGGTTAATCTAGAGGTAAACATAATTTTTAAGATTCCATTAATTGTTTTGTGGAATGTAAAAGTGAAATATTAAACATTCATGCCTAAAGTATATATGAATAATCAGGCCCATGTGTTGAAGATTATCTTTAGCACGAACTCTTTAACAGTGATATGAAGTATTTATTTATTCCTAAACTCACATTTCCTTATACACATCAGAGTCGTGATGTATATAAATGGAGAATAAATGTAAATATTCACATAAATTTAATAATCATCAATTATTTTTATAGAAATTCTTCTCAAATAGTGTAATAATATAATAACAATATTCCAACTATAATGAAAATAATATATATTTGTTATTTTATGATACAAATCAATCATGTAATAATAACATCTATTTTTATGAAAGGTATTTATTAAAGTCATAAATAGATTTGTATCAAGAGAAAATAGAATCATCATTAATGTAATTTTTGTAAATAATTGTTATGATATTAAATACATCCCTAGGATTGGTTAGTGATATTCAAGCACTACTAAAAAACAAACTTTTAACAGTGCTAGTAAAGGGCCCTTATTAGCACTTAAAAAGCACTGACTACCAATGTGAGGATAATAGAACACCTTTGTTATTGCTAGAAAAAATGCATTGACAAAGAATTTATTTATCAATGATTTTGTTTAGAACATATAAAGGACCCATTTATCAAAAATTCCATTTAGTGCTGATAAATAGGGTCTTTATTGGTGCTTTTTCCTATAACTGATAAAGGGTTTATTTATCATCTCTTTTTTCTATTGATGATAAAAACATTTTTCAAAACATTTTTTCATACCCTTTATCAGTTCTTGGGACAATCTCTCTTAGCACTCCTACCGACTTCCCACAACCACCCCCTTCCTCAATGATCACAACCCCCTTCTTTAGTTCTATAGAGCTACTCAATCACCTAAACACATACATAGAATTGATATCGTGACCTCCAAATGAAAATTGAAACACATTACTACTACCCTTACATGTTTTATTATATATTATAGTACAATTTATATTTATTTATATGTATTTACAGACATAATTATTATACATAAATATATATATATAATTATTTTTAAATACACTTATTAAATATAGTTTTGTGAGAGGGTTTATTTTTGAATGATATTTACGTTCTTAAATTTATTTAATATATTATACATAAATTTTTTTTTACATAAATTTGAATATTCATGTAAATATATATGTGTTTATCAACACCGAAACACACATATTTTAAATTATTATATATATTTATATATATTTATTCATATAGTTATTGAGTAAATTCATTTATATACTATATTTAATGATAATGATATATTTAGAGAAAAATAAATTTATATATGATGTATACACACATACAGTGACACACACACACACATACTAACACACCCATGTACACATTTATATTTCGCAAATTCATATAGAAGTATTTATATATATATTTAATTATTTAAATATATATTAAATTATTTAAATATATTAAAATATATAAATAAAAATATTATTTTTGTTGACACACATGTTAATATATATAAATAATTTTTTATAGGTATATATAAAAATATTAATGCATATTTATAAGGAAAATAAATTGGATATTTATCTATTTTAAATTAAATGAATAATAAAAATTTATTTCCATTTCATTTATATATTTAAAAATAAAATTTAACGATAATAAGTATTTATAAAATTGATTTAATATATATAAATACAATAAAATAATATTAAATTTAATTATAAATGAAACTAATATTTGAGATGTGATCATACTTTGAACCCATAATATCAATATGGTTGCAAGCCCTTGGAATAAATTTATCCTCCAATGAAAAAATCCAAAAATACCCCCTTAAATGAGGTTGATATTCCATTGAATGTTAGAAAATTGTTATACACCAAATAAAATCCATTTTAGAGGTGTTTTGTGCCTTTTGGCCATGAAATAAAAGTGACAATTGTTTCCCTTACATTATGGAGTTGTTCACTTTGTAGGATTCAATTTGATTTGTGGTAGAGCTTAAATAGACAGTGGGATCATAAATTATGGTCATTTAATGTTTAGGTAATGATGCAAACCATTTTGAAGGCACCGAGCTGATTACCCGAGTGGAGGAGTTGGATTTGCAAGGCTCGACGACGCGTGAGAGATTAAAGCGGATGAATGCAACAATAGGCACCCATCCTGCTTCATTAAAGGTCCATTGGATCATACCTTGCATGGATGGAGAAAATGGGCCTAATATATCTCTTGTTAAAGCCCAAACATGATGTTTATAGCTTTCCCCACCTGGTTGAATGAATTTGGATGTCTTGCCCACATGGAGGATTCTAGAAATGGCATCTTTGGACACCGAAGTCAAATCCGGTGGGCTATGCACTCAAAGTAAAGTTCAGTGGGCTATGTTGGAAAGATGTTTTCTACTTTTCCAAAAGTCTTTGTTGGACTTTATATTTCTGACTTTTAAGGGGACATGGTATGTTTAGCCTTTATGACTTTAGGGTATTAGACCCTTGACCATTGTATCACCTCCTTGGATATAAATAGCCACCCCATGGCATCGTATTTTCATTCAAGACGTAATTGAGAGCTTATTCTTGTTTCTACCCATTGTGTGATAATTGTTTTGAATTTCCCCCTTGCTCTTGTGCATTCTTGCCTTGTCAATCTACATGTTAGATTGGTGATCCAAGATCACAAGGCCCCCAATTCTGTGCCTCAATCCAAGTGCGTTGTTGTGTGGATTGGCTATCACATACCTCCCTTGAGTGTGTTGTCTATGTATTAGGTCGCACTCCTTATAGTGTTGATTGATTACTTGCATCCGTTATCCATACCAATCATCCACCACTTCGCCCCGAACCGCATATTTCACCTGCCCACCTACGCCGTGATGATTGGGCCACCCCGTGTGTCTCGAATCAGTTGGTATCAGAGCTTCGGTTGACACGGTAGGAATCTATCCCTTAATTTACTTTAATTATGTCCTTTACCCTCCTTATCCTTCCATATTATTCACCAATTCAACAAAAAAATACATTTTCTTGAAAGCCTCCTGAATGGGCCTAGTTTTTGCAAGCATGTATTATTATAAATTGAGCCAAATTTTCATTCATCTTCTTTCCGCATTTAATTATCTATATGTGATTTGTATGAGGCAAAAAAAAATCAAATTCTCTCAACTCTTTATTTTGGGATTCTCAAAATTAATAACATCCTTTCCTTTGAGAGATTTCAAAAACAAAAAATTTCTTACTCTCCTTTAATCATATAGTGCTTTAAAACTCCAAGGAGAACTCTTTTTGGGGAGATTTGACCCAAAAAAAAAGAAAAAAAATATAAAAAGAGGATACAATTACTTCATCACCATGCTTTACATTATTAGCACATTCCATTTCCGTACATCACTTTCTCCATCATTTTTCTTCATCCCAATATTATATTTGTCTCATATTGTTGTTAATTTTTCTTATCTTGCACAATCGGGTCAAACCCAAATACCACCTTTCTACCCCCTTTTCCACCCAACCATTATCAATTTTTCTACCCTATTTTCACCCTTTAACATTTACCACTCAATCGGGTTGTGGTAAACTATCCCCCAACACGATCTTGATTAGGGAAGGATTGGTGGAAAGTGATCACCCGAGACAAGGTATTATATTTCATAAGAGCTTGGGATTCAAATTTAGTTTTCAGAGTGCATAGAAATAAGAATAAAAAATATCTTTTGTGTGTGAGTGTGTGCATCTTGTTTTGTGCGTGTGTGTACATCTTGTGTGTGTGAGTGTGTATATATTGTGTGTGTGAGTGTGTATCCTTGTGTGTGTGAGTTTGTACATCTTGTGTCTGTGTGTGTGTGCGTTCATCTTGTGTGTGTGAGTGAGTGTGTATCATTTTGTGTATTTCCCCCCCCCCGGTGTGTGTTTGTGTTTGTGTAATATATTATGGCTGAAGATAATGGGAAGAAAATTGTTCATGCTAGTGATGAAGGAAGCCGAAGTAGGTCCCCCACACCGGAAGCTTCGCCACTCCAAATGCAATATTTTTTGAGCCATTTAGAGAAACTTCTCGATCGAAAGTTAGCGGTGCTACATGAGAGGATTGATAACCTGGAGAATCAACCAAGACCAATGATGCTCCTTGATAACCCGCAGTGAGTTCCGGCAACCCGTCGCCCCCACATAATGGAGGAGGAGATGGAAAACCTGGATGGTGATTTTTAGGATGTCCCACAAAGGAGGAGGTTAGACTGACAACCTAGAGGAGGACAAAGGAGACAACAAGATGATGACCTACTTGGCGGGATCAAGTAGAAGGTCCCTTCTTTTCAAGGGAAAAGCAATCCAGAAGCATCCGTGGAGTGGGAGATGCGGATCGAGCAGGTCTTTTCATGCCATTCATATTCCAAGGAGAAAAAGGTCAAACTTGCTTCCCATGAATTTTCTGATTATGCTTTAATTTGGTGGGATCATGTTCAAAAGGAGAGGGCTAGATATGGTCGACATCCCATCAACACTTGGGAAGACATGAAGTTCGCCATGCGGAAGCGGTTTGATCCAACAAATTACCATAGATATCACCACAACAAACTTCAACACCTCACCCAAGAGAGTAAGAGTGTAGAATACTACTACAAGGAGAGGAAAATTGCCATGATTTGGGCAAAGGTTGAGGAGGATCCGGAGGCAACCTTGGAGCGGTTTTTACATGGGCTCAATTGGGAGATTGCTGATCAAGTGGAGATGTACCATCCTTTGGAGATACAAGATATGATCCACCAAGCCACCAAGGTTGAGAAAAAAATCAAAAGAAAGAGAAACATGAGGAAACCCACTACCCCTTTCACACCATGTAGAAATCCAAGGAAGGAGCTTGGAGAATCATCAAAGCCAAAAGAGGTGGTTGATCGCAAAAGTGACAAGGTAATTCTTCCACCTAAGAAACCTACTTTTGAGGCTAACCAAACCAGGAATCGGGATATTTGGTGCTTCAAATTTCAAGGAATGGGTCACATTTCTAGTGAGTGACCAAACCGGTGCACCATGACCATCAACAAGTATGGAGAATGGGAGACCGATGGAGAGAGCTCGGAAGAGGAGGAAGAAGAATCTACAGAAATTGATAGCAGAGAGTTTTTAGAAGATGGTGAGATTCCTGTCACTAGGAGAGTTCTAAGCGCACAAATGACCGTGTGAGAGAATGAGCAGCGGGAGATCCTTTTCCATACACGGTGCAAGATCAATGGGATGGTATTTAGTGTTATTATTGATGGAGGAAGCGGTAGTAATTTTGCGACCACCAAGTTATTAGAGAAGGTTGGACTTACTACTTTGAAGTATTAACATACATATCGGCTTCAGTGGTTGAATGATTGTAGGGAGCTGAAGGTCACCAAGAAACTGAAGGTATTGTTCACCATCGGGAAGTACAAAGATGAGGTCTTGTGCGAGGTTGTTCCTATAAAGGCCTGCCATTTGTTTTTGGGACGACTGTGGGAGTATGATCGGTGTTTTACCCATGACGGTTTCTTGAATCGTCATTCTGTTGTACTCTGAGGGGAACCTATAACCCTTAATCCCATGTCCCCGAAACAAATTCTGGAAGATCACATTCTGAGAGAAAATAAAAAAATGAGTGATGAGGAAAAAAAGAGTGAAAATGAAAAAGGAGGGACTGAGGGAAAGAGAGAAAATGAGAGAAGAAAAGAAATGGAGAGCGAAGAAAAATCAAGTGGGAAAAAGAATTTGAGAGAAGATAAAAGAGTGATGTTGGAAAAAAAGAGTGAGGTTAAGGAAGCTTTTTTTCACTATAAACCCTCGTAGTACTCATGTACAAATAGGTGTTGCTAAATACTAACGACTTACCCTGTTTTCCAAATGTTGTTTTGTCGTTGTTACAGGAGTATGATGATGTCTTTCCTGAAGAGGTGCCACCAGGTTTTCCACCCATTATAGGTATTGAGCATCAAATTTACCTCATACCTGGAGCATCACTACTGAACCGCCCAGCATATTGCACCAATTCGGAAGAGACAAAATAAATTCAAAGGAAAGTTCAAGAGCTGTTGGATATGGGATAAGTTAGAGAATCCTTAGTCCTTGTGTGGTTCCAGTGCTTCTAGTACCAAAGAAAGATGGAACATAGAGATTGTGCATTGACTGTAGAGTCATCAAAAACATCATGGTCAGGTATCGTCATCTTATCCCTAGGTTAGATGATATAATAGATGAATTGAATGGTTCAACTATTTTTTTCAAAAATTGATTTAAGAAGTGGATACCATCAAATTAGGATGAAATAAGGAGATGAGTGGAAAACTGCATTTAAGACAAAACATGGACTTTATGAATGGTTAGTCATGCACTTTGGTCTCACCAATGCACCTAGCACATTTATGAGGTTAATGAATCATGTCTTATGTGCGTATATTGGAAAATTTGTGGAATTTTACTTTGATGATATTCTAGCATATAGTAGTGTTTTTCATGAACATGTGGTTCACTTAAGAAATGTCCTAGAGGTGTCAAGGAAAGAAACCCTATTCAGAAACATAAAAAATTGTGGATTTTGTCTCGATAAGATTTTTTTTCCTTGGATTTGTTGTGAGCAGGAATGGAGTTGAAGTGGACACCGAGAAGATCAAAGCAATACAAGAATGGCCAACTCCAACCTCCGTTAGACAGGTAAGAAGTTTTTATGGGCTTGCTAGTTTTTACAGGAGATTTGTGAAAGACTTCAGCACACTAGCCGCACCATTGAATGAGTTGACAAAGAAGAATGTTCATTTCAAATGGGGGACAACTCAAGAGAAGGCCTTCTATGATCTTAAGGAGAGACTCACACGCGCCCCTCTACTTGCACTTCCAGACTTCGGTAAGAAATTTGAAATTGAATGTGATGCAAGCGGAATTTGCATAGGAGGAGTACTCATGCAAGAAGGTAAGTCTATTTCTTTCTTTAGTGAGAAGTTATAGGGCGCAACTCTAAACTATGCTACATATGATAAAGAGTTTTATGCATTGTTTAGAGTACTAGAGACATGGAAGCACTATCTTTGGCCTGAAGAATTTGTGATCCATTCTAATCACGAGGCTCTTAAATACCTTATGATCCAACATAAACTAAATAGGAAACATGCTAGATGGGTGGAATTCATTGAATAATTTCCATATGTCATCAAGAATAAAAAGGGTAAAGAAAATACTATGGTCGATGCACTTTCACGTAGATATTCTCTTTTATCCTTGTTAGATTCAAAACTTCTTGGTTTTGAATACAATAAGGATTTATATTCCACTGATTGTGATTTTAGAGAACCCAATGAAGTTTGTAAACCAGGAGTTAGTTGGGAAAAGTTCTATTTACATGATGGATTCTTATTTCGGATTAATAAGCTTTGCATTTCCAATTGCTCAATCCGTTTACTTTTAATGAAGGAGTCACATTCAGGTGGGTTAATGGGACATTTTGGTGTTGTAAGTGTTCTTAATGAGAATTTTTATTGGCCTATGATATCTAGAGATGTTGAGAAATTTGTGGGAAAGTGCATTGTCGGCCATAAAGCCAAATCGAAACTAAACCCACACGGACTATATATTCCTCTCCCAATTCCCAACACCCCAAGGGAGGACATATCATTGGACATTATTGTGGGGTTCCCATAGACCTAGAGGGGGAGAGATTCCATTTTTATTGTGGTGGATCGGTTTTCAAAAATGGCGCATTTTATTCCTTGTCAAAAAACTGATGATGCCACTAACATTGCGATACATTTCTTTCAGGAAGTAGTCAAACATCATGGTATGCCAAGGTCGATTGTGTCGGATCGAGACACAAAATTCCTTAGCTACTTTTGGAAGAAATTATAGAGAAAACTAGAAACAAAGTTACAATTTTCCACTACTTGTCATCCAATAACCGATGGACAAACCGAGGTGGTGAATCAGACACTATCGTCCCATCTGCAAACCATTGTGTAGAAGAACATAAAGAACTGGGAGGAGTGTTAGCTGCATGTGGAATTCGCATATAACAGGGACAAGTATTCCACTACTCAATATTCTTCATTTGAAATTGTTTACGGCTTTAACCCCCTTGCCCTTGTTGATCTAGTTTCTTTGCCTTTGCAGGTAGCAGTTAATATGGATGCGAAACGGCGTGCAGAATTCATCAAGAAAATCTATGAAAAGACAAGGATAAATATCGAGCAGATGACCAGGAAATATATTGATCGTTCAATCAGGGGTCACAAGCAAATGTTGTTCGAGCCCGGTGACTTGGTTTGGATTCATATGTGGAAGGAAAGATTTTCCGACAAGCAGAAATCAAAACTCATGCCACGAGGCGATGGACCTTTCCGTGTGATTGAGAAGATTAACAACAATGCTTACAAGATAGCTTTTCCAGGTGAGTATAGTGTAAGTTCCACTTTCAATGTTTCTGATCTTTCTCTTTTTTTGGGTGTAGAGAATGAAGAGTCGAAGAAGAATCCATTTCAAGAGGGGGAGGATGATGCAAACCATGTTGAAGGCACCGATCTGATTACCCGAGTAGAAGAGTTGGATTTTCAAGGCCCGATGACGCGTGGGAGATTAAAGAGGATGAATGAAACAATAGGCGCCCATCTTGCTTCATTAAAGGTCTAATAGATCTTACCTTGCATGGATGGAGAAAATGGGCCAATTATCTCACTTATTAAAGCCCAAACATGATGTTTATAGCTTGGACCACATGGATGCACGAATTTGGATGCGTTGCCCAAATTGAGGATTCTAGAAATGGCATCTTTGGACACCAAAGTCAAATCCGGTGGGCTATGCACTCAATGTCAAGACCATTGGGATCTATTGGAAAGTTGTGTTCTACTATTTCAAAAGTATTTGTTGGAATTTATCCTTTTCACTTTTAATTGGACAAGTTAGGTTTAGCCTTTACAACTTTAGGGTATTAGACCCTTAACTATTGTATCACCTCCTTGGCTATAAATTTCCACCCCATGGCATTGTATTTTCAATCCAGCATTAATTGAGAGCTTATTATTGTTTCTACCCATTGTGTGAGAATTGTTTCGAATTTCCCCCTTTCTCTTGTGCATTCATGCCTTGTCAATCTACAAGTTAGATTAGTGATCCAAGATCACAAAGCCCACAATTCCATGCCTCAATCCAAGTGTGTTATTGTGTGGATTGGATTTCACATCCCTCACTTGAGTTTGTTGTCTAAGTAGTAGGTCACACTCCTTATAGTGTTGATTTATTACTTGAATCCGCTATCCATACCCATCATCCACCACTTAACCCCGAACCGCATATTTCATCTGCCGACCTACGCCGTGAAGATCATGCCACCCCGTGCGTCTCACATTAGATAATGTTTTCAATTTATCTTTGACCATCCAATAATTAATTTAGTTTTTAAGTCAATGAAATGTCCCTAAATGACTATTACTTGATAATAATTATTGAATTATTAATTAATAATATTTTTGAATTATTTTATATTAAATTTCACTAAATATCTTATATATTACGTGTAGATGTGAATTGAGCCTAATATAAATCATATATAAAAATATATTTTAAATTTATATCAATAAATGTAAATTTATATAAATAGGTAATTTTAAATTAATTATATTTTATTTTTTGAAATATATCTTTGATGGGTGCTAGAATAATATCACTGATAAAGGGGGGTCCTTTATCACCACTATTAAAAAATGAGGACAAATGGGGGGACTTTTTCGATGCTTTTTTATTAGCTCTAATTAAGTGAACTATTTATTAGTGTTTTCCTATTTGAACTGATAAAGTTCCCCCCCATTAATATTAATTATAATTAGTATTGATAAAATTACACTATTATTAGTATGTTTTAGTGCTAATAAATCCTAGCGCTAGATAAACACGGATTTTTAGTATTTAAGTCATAGAAAATATTTGTATAAATTGGTTTGAATATCAATTTGAGATAGTGGATGAAAAATATACATAGATCTAGTCAATTTCAAACATGGCAAAATATATTCCATATAAACATGTTTCAAAAGATCTTGTGGGAATGGAATTTTCTGAAGACATGTGTTCTGAATGATGGAAGAAGCCATATTGCAAGTTTTATAATCACCATAGTGAGTAATATATTATTAAATGAGAATAATGGATCCTAAAAAGAATAATTAAATGGAAATCATCTATGGTTGACAAGTTTATATAAATTCCAGAAAATTACTCCATGTATCAATGTATAGGTTCTTAATATTTTGAATTCTTTAAATCTTGATATTATGGTGATATTCAAGATAAAGAATACATGGATGGACGATTTTGGACTAATGGGGCATGATTAATGATCAAGATGTTTAAATATTTGTTTCTAGACATATTTTACGAAAAAATATTTTCACCAATTATCATGCTCAATCTGTTTGAATTATACAAGTGAAAGCCAAATTCTATGATGATTATAGTTGGTATTGGTTGTCACGAAAACCATTATTATAATTATTTTTTACGTTCCAACGAGAATTATTTGGTGAAAAAATAAAATCCCAATAAGGGGTGAAATCCGCTAAAATCATTTGTGGAATGAAGGAAGAAACAAGATCATAGAATATTTATCTTCAATTATTTTTTTCATGTGTTTACAAGGGGTTTGTGGGAGAACTACTATTTTCCATGTATAATTTGTTGATAAAATATTTAAAATAATTATTTATTCTTATAGTTATGTATGATTTGAAGTAAAGTAACGCTCTAGTGATTAACTTAAAAATAAACATGTTTTCTAGGGATTGATATCAACTCATGAATATCTATTTGGTTCCTTAGACCAAGTATAAGTATATATGATGGAAAAGTATTGAAAAAATGTTGGAACAATTCAAGGTAGAATTGTCACAAATTCAACCTGGCATAAATCTCTCGAAGAATACATATGTGGGACCTCAGAAGATATTAATAATGGTATTAGAATTCCATAAAATTTTTAGATGGATTAATGAAATATGTCACTAAATTTACTAAATATGATATTTCCAGCATATTAATTATGGAAGGAATCTATCAGTATCATCATCAAGGAACATATAGAATTTAGTCAAAATTATCAAATTAAAAATGAGAGAGTTCTGGGAATATAGTTCTAATACATTGGGAGAAAAGGAAACTATTTATAAGGAGACACAAATGAGTCTTACATTAGATAAATTTGATATAATATCAATTCTAGGAAATTGAAAAGTCAAATAAGTTGTCATACATGTGATTAGAAGCCATATATATAAATACTAAGTGTTTGGTGGTTTCTACTATAGGATAATAAGTTGTGTGTAATAAACAAGGATTTTTTCCACCTCCTTGATTCTCACGTTGTAAGTTATTTTTTATTATAATAAAAATTATGACAATCCTACAATTGGTACTAGCCATAGATACACATTTTGAAAGCGCAAATGAAAAAGAAATATAATATGGTGTATTAGCTCTTGAGGATTCTAACTCAAAATGGGATGTTGAAAACAGTAGAGATTAAAAATACTAGATACAAAGAAGGCCCACTGACTAAATACATATGTTAGTTGAAGAATTAATTCATCATGTGATAGATAATAAGGATAGTTAGAATCATGGCTCTACTTCTAGTTGGAGTGTTGTAAATGTGGGTTCCCAAGATTCATATTGAACAATAATTTTTGATTACCATGTCATGCATGTAGTGATTTGTTAATGTTTTATACATACCATAATGGTGTTGATATTTTTTCCTGAACTAATTTTATGTTAATTTCTATAGGTTTCTTTTCATACAAAATTGTTTTGTTAGTTCCCAGGATACAGTGACAACATAGAGATACCATGATAGTAATATTAAAATCAAGTCCAGTGGTCTAGATACATCTACTTGATATGGATTAGATTGTGTTTGGAAATTATGATTTGGTTTATTAGAAGCATTGAGATCCGTTCTCATGATGTTTTCACTCGGTGATATGGAGTATGGTAGATCATGAGGACTGAAACCTTAATAGGACCAGTAGATCATGGGTCATTGGTTGTTTCTATATGTGAACACATGTATTTGTCATATGACATTAGATTATTGTTTATGTGTACCTTTTGATCACATACATTGAATGAAGACAAAAACCCTAAATTGTTTTTTCACAAATAGGTAACTTGAATTCGGTTCCCCATTAGTGGTTTAACATTAATTGATTAATTAAGATAGAATTTTTTTTAAATGAATTGATGTGATATCTCAGGCCTAGTTCATCAGGCTTGTAGTAATGTTACTAAATACCTGACCTTGGTAGAAGAAGGAAAATATGTCCAATAAGGTCAATAAATAATATAACAATAATAGGACTATAAAACAAAGTCTATGTCCAAATTAACGAGATATCATGAATAATAGAGATTATATCTTATGATGTGTTTTTGTTGGAAATTTTTTCATTTCTATGACATTGAATTATCTCCTTATTGTAAATGATGGGTCTCCGCACTCTACTATTAAAATATGATGAGTATTAACTGCAATCAAGATAAGTTACTAGAGGTTTACTTAGTTAGCATATTCCGAATATTTTCCAATTCTAACGATTAGTAGTTTATGACATGGTGGGTCCCACCACATCATCCGATATAATGGTTGAGTTTGAATGATAACGATAAAATAAATAAATCCATAATATTGATCTTTAGAATAATTGGAATTGAAAAATAACATGGTATTATGTTAATATATTGGAAAACAATTAAATAAAGAATAAATTGTTAATAGTCAATTGTCATTTAATATTTTTGGAAATCATGAGTCAAGTTAATAGTTTTCCTTTAACATGTAATATATCATATTTTAATTAATAGATAATGATACGTATGATGTTTATTACATGTTTAGTTGGTCATAACATGTAATTTGTATACTATTTAGTAGGTTATGTATATCTTTGGATCGAGGATCCAGTTTTCATATTTTGAATTACGTTATATAAGGTGAAAGAGGCTCACATTCATATTATTATTCACTAAATTCATTTGAGAGACTCTCCATACTCACACCCTATTCATATAGAGAGAATTCGTGGATTCTAGAAACAAATATGTGTTCTATTTCATGGATCGATGGATCGACATAGCATCTAATATTGGGATGTTGACAGATTCATTAGATCTCTACACTACTGCACATCTATTAACAATCAATGTTCCCACACACTTTCAAAGAGAGTGTGGATTATCTTGTGGGATCGAACATTGGTTACATTGATAAATTGTCACCGGTGATGATAATTTTCGAACACGCATTCAAATCTATAAATTTAATTTTTAAGATATATTTTTCACGAATAAGTTCATCATGTTAGAAACTCATCCTTCATATGTGGATGTGAATAATAAAAGATGATTCAATTTCATCTATCAGTTTTAAAATTTTTAAATCTCCATTTAATATTATTCTTTTGAAGTCCCTAGTACATTAATCCATTAATTAGATAACACTATTTCTACATGGGCAAACATGATTTAGAAAAAGAGGGTTACTTCAGGAAAGAATCAAGAATATACATTAATTAGTTCAACATGTGATACAATTTCATTGTGCTAATATTTGAGTCTCTTCAAACTAATTTATCTTGAGATGTAACGTACAATCATTATTCCAAAAAATCTACAAAATAGTTTATGTACAATTCATAAACTCACACATTTCAGCTCATTATATACTCTATTTGATAAAATATTTCTGACTATTCAGAAATGGGATTTAAGAATTATTTTTTTATTGCATCCTTCAATTTTCTTGGGTGTTTTAAATAATTTTTAATTTTTTTGGAATGATTTATCTTTTTAAGGAAGAACATGATATTTTAAAATCCAAATTTGGAAGCCTCAATCAACTCATTAATATTCTTATAGGTTTTGACACCTAACCAAATAAAAGGGACTAAGGAGTGGATTTACTTTATATTCAATGATAGAAGCAATGTTAAGATTTTCCTCTCCATATGACCCTATATTATATGAAAATCTATCCCTTTATGATCTCTTCAATGATTTTATCTAATTTTTTTATAAATTCCCATGAAATACATAGTTTGATTATTTATAAAAAAGATTTTTTTGGTTACTTTTTCTTATTATGATCAATGAATGAACATTCTTCCATGGATACATTTCTTTACATTTTTGGTACAACCAACAGAGCTACCGGTCTCAATAAACAATTTGGGAAATTTTTTCATTTTTCTCAGAAAACAATCCATCTTGTGATCCTTCTTATATTCCATTAGAATATATTGTTTTTATATCATTTATATATTTTTCATGAAAAAATATTTTCTAATCTCCATGGTACAGTTTAATCTAATTCCAATAATTGTTATCTGTCTCAAAAGTCTGTATAGACCATATATGAAATAATTTCAAGAAAACATTACTATGGTGACCTTGTTCATCACATATTTTATATGTTTCATTGTGATTTGAGAATATATATTTATAGTAATAATATTATTATATATGTGAAGTAAACTACTACATCCCAAGAAAATTCTTCCCCATAAAAAATTTATTTCTTATATTCATTGGATTATCACCCAATAATATTTTCAATTCTATGGAATTGAATTATTATAAAAACATTATTTTGAATTAGTCACAAATCCAGCACAACAACATTAGTAACCATTGAATAGTTATCTCCCATGATATTGAATTATTTTCAGATTAAAATATTCTGGATTACCCATTTAACTATATCCTTTTTTCCACCTTCATGGGAGTTATTTATTTCCAAAAATATCTCAATTTATCATTACATGGGATTTTTAATTTAATGACATTATTCAGATTGAGCATCTCCAGTATAACTTTTAGAATATACACAAATGAGTGAACTACATTCAAAACATATTGCATAATCATTTCTCATGGTATTCAAGGGGTTCATAAACTTTTTTCACCGAGATTATTCTTTATGTATGTATTCTTATTTTGTTTCCTAATGTATATTAAGAACATCCAAAATCATATCCTCTAATTTAATTTTCACATATAAATTTTTTATCTCCTCTATTAAATCAACCTTTTTAAAACCTTCATTCGTTTTATACATCTCCAGTTGTTTAACCCTTTTTATGAGAATAGTGTTCAGGTCAAGGTAGACCAGTAGTTTAAATCTCTATATATACATAGTATATCCTTATTCATCATGATTCGGAATTGATGATTCATCATGTATTTAACCCTCTAGTATGGTTGTTTTTTATTTTTAGAGAATCCTTCATAAGAATCACTCTAAGATGACAAGTCTACACATTCATCCATATTCAATTTACTTCTCCAGAATATTCTTCAACACTTAATCATTATTTTATAATCATTTTTATGGGTTTTCAAAATCATACCACTGAAAAGACTCATAAATCCTTATCACTCTAAAATTCATCTAATTTATTGTTTAGGTAGTCACTATAAATAATCACAATAACTCTAAAATAAAATATTTTGGTAGAAGGAATACCATTGTATTTTCTTCTCCCTCTTATAATGTTCATAGACATAAAATATTTTAATTTCTTATTCTAATAATTTATTTTATCCTCACTTTCTAAATTTGATTTACATTCATTCTGCCTTCCTGTGAAATGTTTTATTGGATTTGTATTCCATATACTTCTATTAATTCTATTTATTAATTAGTTATTTAAACACTTTGTAACTAGGGAGAGTGTTGTGAGACTCATCAAGGGATAGGTCCCATACCTCTTCTAGGGCTTATATTTTTGTATTGAATCATTCCGGGAAATTTATCATTAGCTTCATCATAATTACTAATCAATACAAATTATCTTCAAATGAATTAATGTGACTAATTATCTCATTGAATATTGTCAAGTAGTAATCCAAATTCTCATCATTATCCATTATAATTTCATCAAATATATCTCTTAAAATATAATTATTGGATTCTTTAATAATAAAATTACCTATTTACTAGTTTTCAGGATTCTACCACATATCATTTTATTTTTTATTTTTTATTACCGTTGTGTATAATTATCCATATGTATATTATAGTATGGAATATCTTATTTTCCCATATACTTGGTGATTTCTCTTGTCCGCATAAATAATGGTAGCATATCTTACATGTAGAATAAATCCCAATATAAAATCATCACATTCCTCAATCCATTATGATAACTATTATGGAATCACTACACTATTACATTCCTATAAAAACTATCCATAAAAAATTGCTACTCCATGAAAATTTACAGAACTGATATTTTTAATGCTTTTCATTCTATAAAGCGTGGAACATTAAATGGGTGTCAAAGATTTATATTATACCAATTAATGTTTTTTTTAAATTTTTTGATTTTAATTTTACCTAAAAAACATATTTTTTGGATTTATCATTATCTTATTAGTTTACAAATATTTTTTTATATTAATATAAAGTGATCATGTGAATAATTAACATGCATATTTTAATAATGTTATCATTTTTATAAATTTATTTTATTATAGGGTTAATTTTTTCTTGAAACCATATTTACAATGAAATAATATATTATAAACATGATATATCAATTAAATATAATATGATGAAATTATAAACTCGCACACAACATTTTAAATATTTATGTAGTATATTAATGAAAACTATTTTTTGACTACATTGTTTAACAAATAACAACATGGTAAATTTATGTTTCTGATTTTTTATATTGTATAATAAATTCACTTTTATTGTTATTATTTATTTTTAGTTCATATAAATAAATGGAATCTATAATTCTACCAAATAAATAAATAATATTTTCTAAAAAATTGTCATTTCCAAAAATCTGTGATTTTTCTGCATAACATGTTTTAATGTTATAATTAATTTTCCATGAATTTAGGATTATTGTAAAGAATCGAAATTTTTCATGTAATTTTTTTAATTATAAGTAAATATTTTGAGTCCGCGAAAATTGACAGCGCATGATTATGAGGCCCAGTGTGCCCAGAATGAATTTTTGAACTTTTTTTGGCTACTTTCAGTAAACGTGCGAGGGAGTTTTTTTAACATTTGAATCGGTGCTCAGAATTGAAATTTGTGGACACCGTTGAACTCCCAGTGCTGATACTCACTTAAGAAGACCTTCACCTTGACCGCAGTAGGTTGAGCGTGAATGTTAATTTTTTATACTTTTTTTTGGGAGAAAATTAAATAAACAAGATTTATTTTATTTTTTGAAATTGAAACCTCCTTTTTGAATTCTGGTGGTTAGAACCACCTGAACCCTTCTTTAATGTGGGTAAACCCTTGGAATCCTCCCAAATTAATGTACTATGTTAATTCAATTAATGTGTGAACTATTAATTGAGTTAATAGACTTAATGTTATTTGTGTGGCACCTCACCTCTCGCGGGGAAAAGGATCGGAAAAGGAGATGAGACATGAGGAGATACTTGGAGAAAAATATTCAGTGAAGAACACCCTATCCAACGAAGAGTATCCTTTGGATCAAGAATGACGGTGGCTTATGATCCTGACATCAGAAGAGTTTTGCAGGAGCGACGAATGTTGGTTCCCTCATCATTTTCTTCATCTTCGTCTTCTTCCTTGCACCATCTCCAACAAGAAAAAATGTAGGGTTTTTTAATTTGAAATATGATTGAACTTATTTTTTAATTATCCATATTTTGGATTCACAATGACGATGGCCAAACTAACAGGACCATCGTTCCCCGCTTATACCATGA
The DNA here is from genome assembly GCA_963277665.1 of Viscum album. Taxonomy (NCBI): domain Eukaryota; kingdom Viridiplantae; phylum Streptophyta; class Magnoliopsida; order Santalales; family Viscaceae; genus Viscum; species Viscum album. The sequence continues at coordinate 204,440,844 of OY728167.1, read as the reverse complement.
CCCCTTTATTTAGTTCTTCATGCATTCTTCATACATTCTTCAAAGTCAAATAATTAATGTCGCTGGAAACTCAATGTTTTGTTGAGCGCGACATATGGACGTGGGGCCCTTGACCCGAGGATCGTGAATATGAGAACGACATTATTTTTGAGATTGGAACAAAGCCACGATGGTTTGCAGAAGAACGTGGTGGCTGGCACTCAGCCGACCGTGAGGAAGGTGGGGCGGCACGCGTCCGCGCTTCCAGTTGAGCAAGAGGCTGTGGCCCATCAGCCGCGACGTAGAAGTGTGGTGGTCGACACCCGGCTGACTGCATGAGAGAGCGATGGCACACATCCGTGCTGCCGATGGAGCAGGTGGCCATGGAGGAGGCCGAAGAGCCGACCTGCTATGACCATCCAGAGGAGAACAGAGGGACCCACTCAGGTCCCTCTGTGGCTTGAAAGCGCCTAATGGCATTGCCGTTTAGTCTTCTGAGCAGAATGGGGCTGGTCCCCTTCAACGTCGGCTCGGGCGGACTGCGCCACCAGGTTGTGCCACCGGGGCACGCCCCGTGGGCCGCCCCTTTCGTGGGTCGGGCCCCCTGAGGCCCAGTCCATCTAGGCCAGACCCATGTTGAGACGGGTCAACCCGAACCAGGTCGGGTCGGCCCAGGCTGGGTCGTGCCGGGTCGGACCTGACCAGGGACCATCCAGACCCATTTTTGCCTTTATGGCCATATCTTGAGAACTTGGAATCCATTTGATAAACCGTCTACAGCATCATAATCCTTGGATCAAGTTGGTCCTTTTGGTATACTCCACTTGAGCTTTGGATAAATATTGAGTATGACTGGGTTGGATCAAACCCTAAATCCAACCGAGCCCTCGGAGCAGAAACGCTAATAACTTACAGACCGGGCATCTGATTGACGCGTTGTCTATTGTGTTGGGTCCCTTATGACGTGGTAGACATTTTGGATACTTCATCTTGGATCTTCGTGGATGTTGAAGTATCGAACGATGGCTTGAGGAGAGGAACATCCCAGAATAAGCATGCTTAGTGCGGGAACCCAGAGTCTGCAGTGAGGTAGAGGTTGGAGACAGATTATATGGAGGTTAGTTACATATCGACAATGTGCGGGTTGGATCCTATGTGGGTCATTGTGGGGGTTAGTACCTATCGATCCTATGTGGGTCAGTTTTTTTGCGATCCTGTGTGGGTCAGCACATACCGACCATGTGTGGGTGAGCGCTCAGTGATCCTATGTAGGTCAGCGCATACTGAACTTGTGTGGGTCAGCGCTCATTGATCCTCTATGGGTCAGTGCATACCGATCCAGTGTGTCTCAGATCCTGTTTGGGTAATTTCGGGGGTTAGTACCTATAGATCCTGTGTGATTTAGACTCCGTATAATCAGCAGAAATGCCTGTTAATAGAATAAAATGATCAAGCTCCAGAAGTGATCATTTAAACTTCAATACTTCACTTATATCGGTGTGAGGTGAGTCTTATATCCTCGTGGTGTACCTTTGTGGTACTATATCTTTGAGGTGTTACCTTTGTGGTACTCATACCTTCGTAGAGTGTCTGTGTGGTACTATATCTTCGAAGTGTTACCTATGTGGTACTCTTACCTTCGTGGTGTTACCTGTGTGGTACTTCTGACTTCGTGGTGATACCATTGTGGTATTCTTCCCTATCGTGTGAGATGATTATATTTTTGATAACATAAGTATATGTAGGCGCATATACCTAAGTAGAGTTGATGTATTGCTTGTGGTTTCTCCTTTGTGGATTTTGAGAGACCTTCGTGGGTTTTGTGGTCCCTACTGAGTATTAATATACCCACCCATGCACGGGCTACGCCAGCACCTTGCTTTCTCTTGTGCAGATGATGGACAGTGTTGATCGAGGATGAGGGTACCCGGAGTGGAGGATGCTCGGAGGCAGACCTTAGATGAGGTGTACCACAGTGAAGACCATTCGAGAGTTGTACCTAAAAATCAGGTAGGATCTTTAGTAGGTGTTCGCAGGAGTTGTTTTTTAGTTTTACTTGTGATTTTAAGTTTTCCTTGTACTTTATAGTTGGGACAGTATTTTGGCCTCTTTTACTTACTATACTCACTATGTTTAATAAATAGATTACTTTGTGCTCGTATCTTTCTTTGTGCTTGGTTTTGTGAGTTTACAAGCTATAAACACAATGCTTTCATGGTTTTAGGGAATACGCCTTTTGGTGCTCGTCACTAGCCCCTGTCCTATGGAAGGTGCGCTTGGGGTAGTCATAGATCAGGCCCCGAGGGACGGGTCGTGAAAAATTGGTATCATGGGAGTTCAGTTCTACTAAATAAATAGGACTCTAATTTTTTCGGTGTGGAGAATAGTGTTATGTGTTTTGAGTGCGGTTTTCAGTTTGAGGAATCTAGTGTTGGTGCAGCGGCCGACATATCCATACACCAGGACCCTGACTTCTTATTTCTAACCCAGTGCATGAAAAAACTGATTATGTATGTGTTTTTGAAAGGATTTATTTGTGATATATTTGAGTAATCTCACCAGGTATAACTTAATGATTTTGGTTCACCTGTTCATATTCAGGATTCCTCTATGCAAACAGCCAGCCAGGGTTCCGAGTAGAGTACGCGATGGCAGCCCATCAAGTGATGAGGAATCGGTGCATGGCCCCCTTACGGAAGTTGTACCATTAGGTGGTGTACCAGCAGCACCACTACCCATTGGGAAGACAATGCCTCCCACCCCAATAGCAGAGGGTGAACGACGCTTGAGCGAATTGAATGAGTTCCAACAGCAGAGGGCCCCGAGGTTCTAGGGTGAGACAGATCTAGTGGTAGCTGAGGATTGGCTGGAGGTTGTGGTAAGAGTTTTTCTACTGGTAGGGACACCATCCGATCTCATGGTGATACTTGCCTCCAGTCTTCTTCAAGCATAAACAGGCAGATGGTGGAGCATGATGCTCTAGGTTCACGATGAGGTGACTCTCATCTGGGCGGATTTCGATAGCCATTTCATGGCAGAGTTCGTCCCAATGACCCTACGCTCAGTGCGTATACCTGATCTTCTCTACTTGTAGCTGGGTAGCATGACTATGGATCAGTATTCAAGGTGGTTCACCAAACTCTCGCACTACTCCACTGATATGGTTCATGACCCTTTCTTTAAGGAATGGACCTTTGAGAAGGGGCTCAAATGGGAGATTAGAGCTTTGATGGTTTCTCTCAGCATCCCGACGCAGGCGAGGTTGTTAGAGAGAGTACTCTTAGAGGATATCTTTTTGGATGAGTAGTTTGAGGCAGCGAGACCCACCACCGAACGATATGTAGCAGAGTCATTGGTAGCTAGAAGTAGAAATATAATTGAGAGGTCCAAGAGGACCATACCTACAGGTGGAAGACCACAGGATACAAGGTTGGTGTTGTGGGGCTCTCATGACAGAGCAGGACCGGCGAGGAACAAGCAGTGTCATTCGTGCGGTAGGCAGGGTCACATGGCTCGCGACTGCCCGACTAATCATACAGATGACGAGTAGATGGTGGAAGGACCGTCTGGGCAGAGGCGAAGATTTGATCGAGGAGGTATGCAGGCCTAAGGCGGATGTGGTAGAGGAGTAGTCTGTGCAGCAGGCGATGGGTGGAGATTCTATGTTCTACCACCACCACCTCCAGGTGGTCCACCCTGACCACATGGAGCAGGTGGATAGGGACGAGCTCAGCTACAGGCAGCTGAGGCTTATGACCATGGTACTCCCGAGATGATATGAGAAACTATCTGTGTCTACTCCACCCTAGATACCATACTTATAGACACTGGCTCCAGTTACATTTTCATTTCCATGACCCTCGTTCGGAGCTCTGAGATTCCAATGGAGTCGTTGGCTTGATCCTTATAGCTTGAGACTCCAATGGGAGAAGATTCTATGATTACAGTCTTGTACCAGAAGTGTTAATCTTACTATTGGAGGTGAGATCTTCGGTTGGGGTCTTCTAGTAGCGGCATCGAGGCCTTACGATGTCATCTAAGTTATGGACTGGTTGTCCACATTCCATGATCAGATAGACTATATTAGGAGAAACGTGCGGTGTGTATGCAAGGATGGGACCATTTTTACCTTCACCGGTGAGAAGGGAACCTTTGCAACATAGGATGGACATACCCGGACGAGGGTGCAACTGATCACACATCAGTTGGCTAGCCTTAATCTCGGAGCAGTAGATGTTGAGAGTCCGAGCTATCCGGTAGTGGTGGACTAGTATGCTGATGTTTTTCATGATGATGTTATGGGTCGACCTCCTCATAGAGAGGCATACTATTACATCAACTCGTATCCCGAGATGACACCGATATCTACCCTAGCATATCGGATGGCTCCCTGGGAGCTTCGAGAGCTGCGAGTATAGCTGGATGACTTGTAGAATAAGGGGTTCATTTGGCCCATTGCTTCCCCTTGGGTAGCCTTGATTTTGTTCTCCAAGAAGGCGGATGGGAGTTTGAGACTCTGAGTGGACTATCGGCACCTCAACTAGGTGACCGTGAAGAACAAGTACCAACTCCCAATGATGGAAGATATTTTTGATCAGCTGAAGTGAGAAAGATGGTTTTTGTAGATACACCTCAGATCAGGCTATCACCAGCTCAATGTATAAGATGAGGATGTGTAGAAGATGGCCTTTATATTTCAATATGGCCATTATGAGTTCTTGGTTATGCCATTCGGCATGACCAATGCCCCAGCAGTGTTCATGGGACTCATGAATAGGACCTTCCAGCCATACCTTGATTGCTCAGTGGTATTCTTCATCGAAGACATCCTGATATACTCAGCGATTGAGGAGGATCATGCATATAATCTGTAGATAGTTCTAGAAACACACCAAGACAACCATCTTTATGGTAAGCTGTTTATGTGATAGTTTTGGATATGATAGGTTCAATTTCTAGGACACATTATCTCATAGTCTATAGTTTTGGTGGATCCAGAAAAGATTGAGGTTGTGCCTGCATAGGATCCACCAAGGAGTGTGATGGAGTTGCAGAGTATCCTGGGTTTTTCCGGTTATTACCGGAGGTTTTTGCCTGACTTTTCCAGTGTTTCGGAACCCTTATCAGCATTGATAAAGAAGGGTAAACCCTTAGTGTGGTCAGAGATATGCTAGCGGAGTTTCTAGGAGCTGAGGCAGAGACTGACAAGTGCCCCCATTTTGAGGCTAATGGAGGACAGTGTTGGGTACGTCTTCTACTGTAATGCATCAGGGAAAAGACTTGGATGTTTTCTGATGCAAGATCAAGCAGTGATCGCATATGTTTCTCGACAGTTGAGACAACATGAGAAGAAATACACTACCCATTACATTGAGTTACCAGCAGTGGTATTTTCTTTGAAGATGTGGCGACATTACTTAATGGGAAAACGTTTCACAGTCTACTATTATCACAAAAGTCTCAGGTATATCTTCTCTATGAAGGACCTGAACTTGAGACAGTGGTGTTGTCTTGAGTTCCTCCAGGACAATGACTTAGAGAGAGTCTATACTCATGGGAAGGGAAATGTAGTAGTATATGCACTCAATAGGAGGTTTGGTATATAGTTCCTGAGTGAGGAAACAATGCAGTTAGTCGCTTTGCGAATATCATATGTGCATTGAGATGAAGCAACTTATCTTCAGTCTCAGATAGTCACTCCCCCACTCCTTCAGTGAGTCAGGGAGGCACATTTTGGGGACACTGACTGCGAGGCTTGACATGCTCATATATCCACAGGACAGGCACGTGATGGATTTTCAGAGGTTGGGTAGCACGTCATCCTCTTTAGAAGATATACTATGGTACCGATGGTGCTATGAGAGGAAGTGTTGAGGGAGTTCAATACGTCCCATCTAGTGGTACATATAGGAGTGGAAAAGATATACCATGACCTTCGGCGTCAGCACTGTTGGCCAAGAATGAAGAAATCATTAGTAGATTTTCTCTCTCGATGCCTCACTTTTTAGTAAGAGAAGGCAGAGCATCAGGTTCCAGCAGGATTAGTTCAGCCACTAGAGTTTCCCGAGTGGAAGTGGGATGAAATTTACATGGAATTCGTGATAGGACTTCCACAGATGTCCATGGGTCATGATTCAATCTGGTTGATCGTTGACCCACTCACCAAGTCGTACCACTTCCTTCCTATCAAAGAGCAAGGATCAGTTGAGAGATTAGGATGCCTCTACATGCAGGATATTATATGGATTCATGAAGTGACATCTATGATTGTATCCGATTGTAATGCATGATTTACTACCCGGCTATAGAAGGGGTTTCAGGAGGCGTTTGGGATGTGGCTACGGTTGATCACCTCCCTCCATACTCAGATGGATGGTCAGATTGAACATACCATTCAGACCCTTGAGGACATGCAACGTGCTTGCCTCCTTGATTTTGGCTGCAGCTGGGGGGATCACTTACCCATAGTGGATTTAGTGTACAACAATAGTTATCACCCCACTATCGGTATGGAACCATCCGAGGTGTTGTATCGTCAACCTTGAAGGTCACCTCTATAATGTACTGACCTAGGGGAGTCCGCACTTATGGGACCTGAGATGGTTCGGGCTACCACAGAGAAGGTGAAAATCATCTAGGAGCAGATGAAGACTGCACAGAGAAGGAAGAAGTCCTATGTTTACAGGAGATGGAGACCTATGGAGTTTGAGGGTGGTGACCATGTCTTTCTACGGGTCTCACATCGACGAGGTTTGCGGAGATTTTGTCGGGGATGTAAGTTATCTCCAAGGTTCATCGGACCATTTTAGGTCCTCCGTAGAGTTGGCGAAATGGGTTACCGCTTATCTCTTCCACCTCAGTTGCGTCGGGGGCACAATGTTTTCCACGTATCCCAGCTGAGGAGATATGTACATGATCCTTCACACATCATTGACTGGGGTATGCTAGGCATCGATGATGGGGATACGTTTTCAGTGGTTCCAGTGGATATTGAGGATTGACAGGAGTGGGTCCTTCATGGGTGGTCGATACCTCTGGTGCGCGTTCGTTGGTAGCACAGGAACCTGCAGAAGATCATATGGGAGCGGGACAGATTCGTTCTCAGTACCCCCACTTCTTTCCTAGTTTGTGTTGTGGATTTCAGGGATGCAAAGCCCCGAGGTGGGGAGAATATAAAGACTCAGATTTTCCATGTAATTTTTTTTATTTATATGGAAATATTACGAGTCCGAAAAAATTTAAGGTGCATGATTTCAAGTCCTGTTATGCTCGGAATGAGTTTCTGAACACTTTTTCAGGTACGTTCAGTAAACGTGTGAGTGGGTTTTTGTATCTTTTGAACCATTGCTCAAAATTGAAAGCTGAGGAAACCATTGAACTCATAGCGCTGATATTCTCTTAAGGAGACCTTCACCTCGACCATAGTAGGTCGAGGGTGAATGTTAGTTTTTTGGACTTTTCATGGGAGAAAATAAAATAAACATGCATTATTTTCTTTTTTGAAATTGAAACCTCCTTTCTGAATTCTGGTGGTGGGGATGACCCAAACCCTTCTTTAATTTGGGGAAACCCTTGGAATCCTCCCAAATTAATCCAACAATTAATTGAGTTGATAGACTTAATCTTATTAATTTTTCACCTCACCTATCTCGAGGAAAAGGATTGGAAAAGGAGAGAATACATGAGGGAAGCCTTGGAGAACAATCCTCAATGAAGAACACCCTCTCCAGCAAAGAGTACACATCAGATCATGAATGAGGGAGAATCATGATCCCATCTTCGGAAGCATGTTGTGGGAGCGATGAACATTGGCACCCTCATCATCTTCTTCATCTTCGTCTGCATCCTCGCATCGTCTCCAACGTGAAAATAGATAGGGTTTTTTAATTTGAAAAATGATTGATTTTTTTTTAAATTCTTCATATTCTGGAATCACAATGACGATGGCCAAACTAACAAGACCATTATTCTGCACTTATACCTTGACTCTTTTCTTTCCTTCTTCGTGAGTTTTCGAGCGTTCCTCGACATTAAATAATTAATGACACTAAAAACTCAATGTTTTGTTGAGAATGACATATGGACGTGGATCCCTCGACCTAAGCATTGTGAATATGAAAACAATATAATTTTTTGGCTTGGAACGAAGCCATGATGGCTCACAGAAAAAGGTTGTGGTAGGCACCCGACCAGCCACAAGGAAGGTGGGGCGGAACACCTCCCACCGCAGGTTGATCCAGAGGCAGCGGCCCTTCGACAATAGTTGAGTAGGGTGGCGTCCTGCACTCGGCCAGACGCATGGAGGAGTGGCGGCACGCGTCTGTGCCGCCGGTGGAGCAGGAGGCCACGCCCGCCTGGACGTGGTGGAGGCCGAAGAGCCGGCCGGCTTCGGCGAGCTGTAGCAGAATGGAAGGACCCGCACGGGTCCCGTAGTGACTTCATAGCACCTAATGGCGCTACCATTTTGTCTTCTGAGAAGATGGGGGTCGCTCCCCTTCGTCACCTGCTCGAGAAGACCGCGCAAGTGGGCCACCCACTTCGCGGGATGATCCGGTCCGTCCCACTTCATGGGTCGGGACGGGCCCACCGAGGCCCAGTCCATCTGGGCCAGACCCATGTCGGGGCTGGTCGGGCCGGGTCAGTCTTGACCCAGTCCCATCAAGACCGATTTTCACCTTTATGTCCATATCTTGAGAATTGGTCTTTCGTTTGATGAACCATTTGCGGCACCAGATTCCATGGATTGAGGATGTCCTTTTGGTATACTCCAATTTATCATTGTATTATTATGGAGTACGGTCGGGTTGGATCAAACCCCGAATCCAACAGGGCCCTCGGAGCGGAAATGATAATAACATACAGATCGGGCGTCCGATTGATGCGCCGTCTATTGCGTTGGGTCGCGTAGGATGTGGAAGACCATTGGGATAGTTATTAGTGGTTATTAGTGGTACTTGAAGTATCAACCGATGGATTGTGGAGAAGAACCTCCCAGAATCAAGCATTCTTAGTGCGGGAACCCAGTGACTGGCAATGAGGTAGAGGTTGGAGGCAAATTATACAGAGGTTAGTTACCTAAAGACTCTAGGTGGGTCAGATCCTCTGTTGGACATGGAATGGGTTATAACATATAGATCCTATGAGGGTCAGAGCTCAGAAATCCTATGTGGGTCAGTGCATACCGATCTTGTGTGGTTCAGCGCTCATCCATCCTGTGTGGGTCAGCGCATACCAATCCTGTGTGGGACAACGCATATCGATCCTGTGTGGGTCAGGTCCTGTGTGGGTCATTATGGGGGTTAATACCTATCAATCCTGTGTGGGTCAGACTTCGTATAATCAGGAATAGTGCCTCTTCGATAGAATATGATAATCAAACTCCCTGACTGATCATCTGTACTTCTATACTTCGCTTATACATGTGTGATTAGAGTCTTATATCTTCATGATGTCCCTATGTGGTACTATATCTTATTGGTGTTACCTGTGTTGTACTCTTACCTTCGTAGTGTACCTGTGTGGTACTATATATTCAATTTTTTACCTGTGTGGTATTGTTACCTTTTTGGTGTTACCTGTGTGGAACTTCTACTTTCATGGTGTTACCTTTGTGGTATTCTTCCATCTTATGTGAGATGAATATATTTTGAAAACTTAGGTATTTGTATGGGAATATACCTAATTATACTCGATGTCTTGCTTTTGTTTTATCATTTTTGGATTTTGAGAGACCTTCGGGGGTCTCGGGGTCCCTACTGAGAATTGATATACTCACCCCATCACGGGCTACACCAGCACCTTGTTATGTCTTGTGCAGACGATGGACAACGTTGATCGACGATGGTGGTACCAGGAGTAGAGGTTGCTCGGAGGCAGACATTAGATGAGGCGTACCGCAGTGATGACCATTTGAGAGCTATACATACCCTTCATGTAGGATCCTTTATGGGTGTTCGTAGGAGCAGTTTTTTAGTTTTACATGTACTTTTCAGTTATCCTTGTACTTTCCAGTTGGGCTTGTATTCCGGCACATTTTACTTATTGTACTCACACTGTTTACTATATAGTTTACTTTGTGCAGGTATCCTTATTTTTTCTTCGTTTTGTGACTTTACAGGTTATAAAGTCAATGCCTTCCCAGTTTTATGGAATACGCCTTTTAGTGCTAGTCGCCAGCCCCTGGCCTTTGGAAGGCGGGTTTGCGGTAGTCACGGCACCGGCCCCGGGGAATGGTTCGTGATAATTATTATTTGAAAAAATTATTTTACTATTTATAATTAGTGTTTAAAAAAATTATAATAATTATATTTTTATTTTTATTTCTAAATGAAAATTTACCTAGCTAAAAACAAGTTACCTTGGTAAAAAGTAAAATGGTAATACTGATTAATCTTATAGGTAAATTGAATTTAATGTTTTAAAAATGATTAATTATGAATGGTGGATGGTTTTATCATCCTTATATACCTTTTAATAAAATATTTTTCAATTTTTGTTCCACTTTAAATGACATTTAATTTAAAATATTTAACATTTTGGAGTCTTTAAGAAATGTCACACATTTCCACTAATAAAAGGTGCACCCCTATCCAGAGTTCTCCTAACTAAAGAAAACAAAATTTTCACTCAACCTCTATCCAATAATATTATAAAATCCCTTAAAATCCCAATTTAGGTTTTTTTCATCTAAAAATTCCACCAACCAAAACATTAATAACCATTGCAAAGGCAATAATGTAGATGTGAGGTATATACTCCCAAACCACTCTTTCTTCTTATATATCATTATATGGTAATCTTCATCATAAAATTTTATTTTCACCATCATTATTTGATAAAATATTTATAATTATTATAATTTTAATTTATTATATTGATGAAAAAAATTAACACCCTCTCCTTTTTCATTACGAAAAATAAAAATGTGCATCTTGCTCTGTGGGGACTACCACCTCCACGAATAAACATGATTCTATTTTTCCTTCACTAAAAATAATTGAGGATTCTAGTTCATATTATCTAATTATATATTATATTTATATGTAATATGTTTCATTTATATATATCTTCTTCATTAACCCAAAAATTATAATCATTAATGGGTAATCAATTGATATAATAAATATATCTAAATAAGATCGTCTTAGTTTTCATTTCCATGAAACAAAAATAAAACTCCAATGTAGTTGAATTATAAAATTATAAAAATATATAAAAAAATTTTTTTAGACATTTTAATTTATTTTTAATGATGGTATTTGGCTGAAAAAAGAATATCAGCACCTCTTTTATGAACCTAGTTCAGAATGATTAATATTATTAACACTCAATGAAAAAAAGTGATTAAAGTAATCTAATACATAAATATACTTGTTTCAATGGAGATTTTAAATAAATATATTTAGTATTAATTTACAAGAATAAGTAAATATTATTTATATCATTACTATACATAAGGTTAAATCATTTCATTGAAATTTAGGTTAATGTTAATGGACTTTGTAACTTAAAATCCATTCTTTGATATACATAATTTATTATTGAACATTTTTTTCCATGAGTATCCATTTTGAATGCTATTATTTCATTATTTCATGTAGGAATGAGTATTTTAAACAAAATATATTTCATGAAATTCATTATTTTCATTTATCTTAAAAACAAAGATGATAGTTTGACAATGGACTCTAATTGTGTCTTTTAAAAAGATAAATAATATTTAATTCAAAAAATAATACACTTTTCATTATTTATTTCTCTTTGTATTTTAATGATATACCTCTCATGAAGTAATTTTTTATATGTTCTTATGTTTTTTACCCTATTGGATAGATATATTTTTATATCATGTCATTTATTATATTCTTGTTATGTGATAAGATTAAAGAACCCTATTATTTCTATAAAGTGGATTTATTTTATAATTATGATTTATTTTAAGTGGAACACAAATATATGGATCATTATGGATGGGGTCCTATATCATCATAAAATTAATTGGGGGAATCTAATAAAACAATAGATAGTTAGTCATCGATATAATTCGAGTGTTCACAATGGAATGACATGGTTGATTTTGTAATATCCCAAGTTGTAAGAAATAAACACTATGTTCAACTGTGTTCATGATACAATATACATCGAGCTTAAATGAAAAACTAAATATTATTATTTATATGTCACTATTATTAACTAGTCATTATAATTTCAAGAATGAATAGTATCAACTTAATTACAATAATATTTTTACACATGTTTAAATAGTTATTCATTTGTTACTGATTTTTTTAGAAATGTAAAAAAACCAATTTAATATAAAGGATGTTTTTTTATTGAAATCTTATTTAAAAGAGAATAATCATGTTTATATAATCATATCAATATGTATGGATTTTATATTTTACATATTTATTGTATTTTTTAAAATTCGTCTTATATGATTTCTAGTTATGATATAAGAACAAATTATATTTTTTTGAATAAAGGAAGTAATTTTCAAAAAAATTGTAGTTTTAATGCCCTTTAATGGATACACCTTTCTAAATATATTTTTTTCACTTTTATATGTTATATTTGACAAAATAAACTTCATAATTAGAATAGGGAAATCAAAATTTAAATTTGTTTAATTTTTGGTATTTTTATGATCAAATTCATATTTTAATGAATAATATAAAATACTAAATTTGTTTTCAAAACTATTTTTTGTCTGAATTATTTATATAATTATATTATCACTGTAATTGGATTAAAATTTTAATTGTATTTTTCTATCATTTAATCAAATTATTTTCATTGGATGTAATTTAACATGGAAATTTGATATAAACATGTGTCAATCTTTTGATCGTCTATACTTTTTAAAAACAAGTTTTATCATTTTGACAATAGAAATTTATTTTAATTTAATTATTACCACTTCTGTATTTTGAATTTTTAAAAATTTATTCAATATTTGGAATCATATGGTCCAAATTCGGTAAATAGGTCCCTTTTATTTTTAGACTTTATTAATAGTAACTTCAGTAATTATTTTATTAACATGGTTAAAGGATAAATCAGATAAATAAGGTTAAAAAATAATATTATAATAATATAAAACATCCCTAAAACACATCATAATCCTATTTTATGATAAATGGTTGACTATGAGAATCCATGGGTCAATTTTAGGGCCCCATTAAGCCACTTCGATGTGATAATTAAATGTTATAATAATTAATTTATATTTAAGAGAAATATAACATAAACATTTTTCTTTTCACAAAACATGTTTTATATAGGGTTATAAAACCAATATCTTTGGCAATAAATAGTCATTATAATTTTGAAAATATATCATACATTTTGGTATTTAATTTATAATTTTTAAAAATTAAATAAATAAATTTATTTTTGACACAATGATGATTCATCAATTAACTTATTAATGAATGATTCAAATAAATTATATTATAAATATTAAAATAAATGTAAGTGGGTCATTTTGATTCCATACACTAATTTTTATAAGGATTATGAAATTTTCTATTTTATTTAATTTATTTTTTTAATGAATATTTTTTCATGACATTAACAAAAATCAATTACTAAATACCTTGGAAATTGACAAAAATGAGTATTATTTAAGAAAATACTAATTTATTAAAGGATATAATAGTCATACAAATATAATAATCATACAACAGAAATAGATAATGTTACAAATGTCATTAATGATCCAATTTAGGTTTTCTTGTCATTTTGTAGTAACCATATTAACCATAGTGTGTAAAAATACATGAAGATGTGATAAGAGTTAATTTATTTAACTAAGGGTTGGATCAAAAATATAATGATAAATTTGTCTAAATCCTATTGGTTAAAAATATTTTGACCCATAATCATCTTATCCTAGAAATATATCACTCTTTAAATATTCTAATTTTAAAATAATATTATAAAAACATATTATTTCAAAACTTTCTTAAAGTTACACTCCTACCACTTATAAAAGTCCACCACCTCTGCCCATATTATCACACATATTAGGCCCCTTGGATATTCCAAAATCATCTCAAATAACCTCCCAACATCCCTCAATATCTCCTAGAATCCTTAACTTTGGAATAAGGCAATTGATGTGAGACGCACGGGGTGGCCCGATCTTCACGGTGTAGGTCAGTCGATGAAAGATGTGGTTTGGGGCTAAGTGGTGGATGATGGATATGGATAGCAGATGAAAGTAGTCAATCAACACTATAAAGAGTGCAACCTACTACTTAGTAACACACTCAGGGGAGGGATGCGATAGCTGATCCACATAACAACACACTTTGGTTGAGGCACGGAATTGGGGGCTTTGTGATCTTGGATCACCAATCTAACTTGTAGATTGACAAGGCAAGAATGCTCAAGAGCAAGGGGAAATTCGGAACAATTCTCACCCAATGGGGAGAAACAAGCATAATCTATCAATTAAGTCTTGAATGCCATAAAAGTTCCATGGGGGTGGCTATTTATATCCAAGGGGTGGTACAATAGTCAAGGGTCTAATACCCTAATGTCATAAAGGCTAAACTACTTTGTTCCCTTAAATTCAAAAAGATAAAGTGTACCAAAGTCTTTTGGAAAAGTGACACACAACTTTCCAACTATAGCCCACCAGATTTGACTTTGAGTGCATAGCCCACCGGATTTGACTTTGGTGTCCAAAGATGCCATTTCTAGAATCCTCATTGTGGGAAAGTCTTCCAAATTCGTGAAACCATGTGGGACAAGCTTTAAACATCATGTTTGAGCTTGAATAAGTGAGATAATAGGCCCATTTTCTCCATCCATGCAAGGTAAGACCCATTGGGCCCTTATTGAAGCGAGATGAGCACCCATTGTTGGATTCAACCTCTTTAATCTCCCACTCATCATCAGGCCTTGCAAATCCAACTCCTCCACTCAGGTAATCGCCTCGGTGCCTTCAACATGGTTTGCATCATCCTCCCCCTCCTGAAAAGGAGTCTTCCTCAACTCTTCATCCTCTACACCCAAAAAGGAGAAAGATCAGAGACATTGAAAGTGGCACATACACCATACTCCCCTGGCAAAGAAATCTTGTCAGCATTGTTGTTAATCTTCTCAAGCACTCAGAAAGGTCCATCTCCACGTGGCATGAGCTTTGACTTCCTCTTGTCGAGAAGTCATTCCTTCCGTATATGAACCCAGAAAAGGTCACCGGGATCATACAAAATTTTCTTGCAACCCTTGTTTGCATGATCAATTTATTTCTATGTCAGCCACTCAATATTTATCATTTCCTTTTCATGTATTTTCTTGATTAATTCTGCACGCTATTTCACATCCATGTTAGCTACTTCCTGCAAAGGAAAAGGAACAAGATCAATAGGGGAAAGGGGGTTAAAGCCGTAAACAATTTCAAATGGAGAATATTGAGTAGTGGAATGCTTGGCCCTGTTATATGAGAATTCCACATGTGGCAGACACTCCTCCCAATTCTTGATGTTCTTCTTCACAATGGTTCACAGAAGGGATGACAGTGTTCGATTCACCACATCGGTTTGTCCATTGGTTTTCGGATTACAAGTAGTGTAAAATATTAACTTCATTCCTAGTTTTCTCCATAATTTCTTCCAAAAGTAGCCGAGGAATTTTGTGTCTCGATCCGACACAATCATCCTTGTAATTCCATGAAGTTTGACTACTTTCTGAAAAGAAAGTGTTGCAATGTTAGGGGCATCATCTGTTTTGTGACAAGGAATAAAATGTGCCATTTTTGAAAACTGATCCACCACAACAAAAATGGAATCTCTCCCCCTCTTGGTCTGTGGTAACCCCACAATAAATTCCATTGATATGTCCTCCCAAGGGGTGTTGGGAATTGGGAGAGGAAGATATAGTCCATGTGGGATCAGTTTTGATTTGGATTTATGGAAAACAATGCACTTTCCCAAAAATTTCTCAACATCTCTAGATATCCTAGGCCAATAAAAATGCTCACTAAGAACACTTAGAGTTTTTGAAACACCAAAATTCCCCCATTAACCCACCCGAATGTGAGTCCTTTAGTAAAAGTAAAGAAATAGAGCAATTGGGAATTCCATGGTTATCAATCCGGAATAAGAATCCATCATGTAAATAGAACTTTTCCCAACTAACTCCAGGTTTAGAATGTTCATAAGGGTCTCTAAAATCACTATCAATGGCATATAAATCCTTAATGTATTCAAAACCAAGGAGTTTTGAATCCCACAAGGAAAAAGAGAATATCATCGTGAAAGTGCATCAGCCACAATATTTTCTTTACCATTTTTATGCTTGATGACATTTGGAAATGATTCAATGAATTCCATCCATCTAGAATGTCTCTTATTTATTTTATGTTGGCTCCTAAGGTATTTAAGAGCCTCGTGATCAAAATGGATCACAAATTCTTTAGGCCAAAGATAGTGTTTCCATGTCTCTAGTATTCTAAACAATGCATACACCTCTTTATCATATGTAGCATAGTTTAGAGTTGGTCCATTTAACTTCTCACTAAAGAAATAAATAGGCTTACCTTCTTGCATGAGTACTCCTCCTATGCCAATTCCGCTTGCATCACATTCAATTTAAAAGGCCTTACCATAGTCCGGAAGATCAAGTAGAGGGGCGTGGGTGAGTCTCTCCTTAAGTTCATTGAAGGCCTTCTCTTGAGTTATCCCCCATTTGAAAGGAATGTTCTTCTTTGTCAACTCTTCCAACAGTGCTGCTAATGTGCTGAAGTCCTTCACAAATCTCCTATAAAAACTAGCAATCCCATGAAATCTTCTTACCTGTCCAACGGAGGTTGGAGTTGGCCATTCTTGTATTGCTTTGATCTTTTCAGTTTCAACTTCAACTCCATTTACGCTCACAACCAATTCAAGGAAAAAAATATTATTGAGGAAAAATTCACACTTATTGATGTTTCCAGACTTGTTTTATTTTCTTATCACCTCTAGGACTTTTCCTAAGTAATCAACATGTTCATGAAAAGTCCTACTATACACCAGAATATCATCAAAGTAAACTACCATGAATTTTCCAATATATGCAAGTAAGACATGATTCATTAACCTCATAAATGTGCTAGGTTCATTGGTGAGACCAAAGGGCATGACTAACCATTCATAATGTCCATGTTTTGTCTTAAATGCAGTTTTCCACTCATCTCCTTCTTTCATCCTAATTTGATGGTATCCACTTTTTAAATCAATTTTTTAGAAAATAGTTGAACCAATTAATTCATCTAGCATATCATCTAACCTAGGGATAGGATGACGATACCTGGCTGTGATGTTATTGATGGATCTGCAGGCAATTCACATTCTTCATGTTCCATCCTTATTTGGAAACAGAAGCACCGATACCACACAATGACTAAGGCTCTCTCTCACATACCACACATTTAACAACTCTTGAACTTGCCTTTGAATTTCTTTTGTCTCCTCTAGGCTGGTGAGATATGCTGGGCGGTTTAATTGTGATGCTTCAGGTATGAGGTCAATTTGATGCTCAAAACCTTTAATGGGTGGAAAACTGGGTGGCACCTCTTCGGGAAACACAACTTCAAATTCCTGCAACAATGACTCAACAACATGTGGCAAAGAAGATGTAAAGTCGTTAGTATTCAACATCACCTCTTTGTACATAATTACTAAGAGATTTGGTCGAGAAATCAAAGCTTCCTTAACCTCATTCTTTTTTGCCAACATAACACTTTTCTCTCCTCTCAAATATTTTTCCCCTCTTGATTTTTCTTTGCTCTCTATTTCTTTTCTTCTCTCATTTTCTATTTTTACCTCATTCTCTCCTTTTTCATTTTCTATATTTTTTTCCTCATCACTCTTTTTTTTATTTTGTCTCAAAATGTGATCTTCCAGAATTATCTTTGGGGACATGGGGATGAGGGTTATAGGTTCCCCTCAGAGTACAAAAGAGTGACGGTTAAAGAAACCATCATGAGTAATACGCTGATCGTACTGCCATGGTCGACCCAAAAACAAGTGGAATGCCTTCATAGGAACAATGTCACACAATAACTCATCCATGTATTTACCAATATAGAACAATACCTTCACCTATTTTGTAACCTTCATATCTCCACAATCATTCAACCACTGAAGCCAATATGGATGTTGATGCTTCAAAGTAGGAAGTCCCAACTTCTCTACTAACTCGGTGCTAGCAACATTACTACAGCTTCCCCCATCAATAATAATGATACATACCTTCCCATGGATCTTGCACCGTGTATGGAAAACGTTCTCTTACTGATCCTTCTCTCTCACATTCATTTGTGAGCTTAGAACTCTCCTAGTGACAAGAATCTCACCGTCTTCTGCACACTCTCCACCATCAATTTCTAGAGATTCTTCCTCCTCCTCTTCCGTGCTCTCTCCATTGGTCTCCCCTTCTCCATACTGGTTTACAGTCATGGTGCGCTAGTTTGGGCACTCACTAGCAATGTGACCCATTTCTTTGACATTTGAAACACCGAATATCCTGATTTTTAGTTTGGTTAGCCTCAAAAGTATGTTTCTTAAGTGGAAGAATTACCATGTCACTTTTGCGATCAACCACCTCTTTGGCCTTTAATGGTTCTCCAATCACCTTCCTAGGATTTCTCCAAGGTGTGAAAGGGGTAGTGGGTTTCTTCATGTTTCTCATCCTTTTGATTTGTTGTTCAATCTTGGTGGCTTGGTGGATCATATCTTGTTTCTCTACATGGTGGTATATCTCCACTTGATCTACAATCTCCCGATTAAGCCCATGTAAAAACCGTTCCATGGTTTCCTACGGATCATCCTCAATATTTGACCGAATCATCTCAATTTGCATCTCCTTATAGTAATCCTCTACGGCCTTACTACCTTGGGTGAGCCTTTGATGTTTTTTTTGTAGAGATCTTTATGGTAGTGTAAGGGAACAATGCACTTCCGCACGACAAACTTCATGTCTTCCCAAGTTTGGATAGGACGTCCTCCATATCAGGCTCTCTCCTTTTGAACTTGATCCCACCATATTAATGCATTATCAATGAATTCAAGGGATGCATGTTTTACCTTTTTCTACTTGGAATAGGTATGACAAGAAAAGACTTTCTTGATCCACATCTCCCACTCCAAGTATGCTCCCAGAGTGCTTTTCCCTTGAAATGAAGGGACCTTCACCTTGATCCTGCCAAGTAGGTCATCATCATGTTGTCTCCTTTTTCCTCCTCTAGGTTGTTGGTACAACCTCCTCCTTTGTCAGACATCCTCAAAATCACCATCAAGGTTTTCCATCTCCTCCTCCATGATGTGGGGTCGACGTGGTGCCGGAGCTCTCCGTGGGTTATCATGGACCATCCTTGGGCTTGGTTGATTCTCCAGGTTATCAATCCTCTCATGTAGCACCTCCAACTTCCGATCAAGAAGCTTCTTGAAGTGGCTCACCAAAGCTTGCATTTGGAATTTTGTAGCTTCAGGTGTGGTAGATCTACTTTGACTTCCTTCATCGCTAACATGAGCAATTTTCTTCCCACAATCTTCTTCCATGATATGTTACACAAACGCAAACACACGCGGAGAGAAACACACACACAATGATACACAATCACTCACACACGCGAGATGTACACACACATGCACACAAGATGTACACACTCACGCACACAAGGATACACACTCAAACACGCAAGACATACACACTCACACACACAATCACACACACACTTACACACACGAGATGTAAACACACACACACACAAGATTTTATTTGCTTATTTCTCTCCACTTTCAACACTCAATTAAAATTCCAAACTCTTATGAAATACCTTGTTTGGGATGATCATGTGCCACCAATCCTTTCCAAACCAATATTGTGTTGGAGGATGGTTTATCACAACCCGTTTTAGTGGTAATGGCTAAAGGGTGAAAAGAGGGTAGAACAAATGGATAAGGGTGGGTGGAAAAGGGGGTAGAAAGGTGGTATTTTGGTTTTGCCCGATTTTGCAAGATAAGAAAAATTAATAACAATATGAGCCAAATATAAAATGGGGATGAAAAAAAATGATGGATAAGGTGATGTACGGATATAGAAAGTGTGAATAGTGTAAATAAGGATGATGAAGTAATTGTATCCTCTTTTTTTCTTTTTTTCGTCAAATCTCACAAAAAAGTGTTGTGCTTGGAGTTTTAAAGCACAAGATGATGAATGGAGAATAAGAAATTTTTTTTTGAAATATCTCATAGAAAAGGATGTGCTTAATTTTGAGAAGCACAAAATGATAAATTGAGAGAATTTTATTTTTTTTGTTTTTTTCCGGATACAAATCACATATAGTGAATTTAAAGTGAAAAGAAGATGGATGAAAAATTGACTCAATGTGAAAATATTTCAATCTTGCACAACAATGGCTAATTCTGGAGGTTTTCAAAGAAAAGGTTTTTTTGAATGGGTGGATAATAAGGAAAGATAAGAAGGGTAATGGGTAAAAGAAATATAACTGAAGGGATAGATGCCAACCATTTCAACCAGAGCTCTGATACCAACTGATATGAGATGCACGGGGTGGCCCGATCTTCACGGCGTAGGTCAGCGGATGAAGGATGTGGTTCAGGGCTAAGTGGTGGATGATGGATATGGATAGTGGATGAAAGTAGTCAATAAACACTATAAGGAGTGTGAACTACTACTTAGAAACACACTAAAGGGAGGGATGTGATAGCCAATCCACAAAACAATGCACTTGGGTTGAGGCACAAAATTGGGGGCTTTGTGATCTTAGATCACCAATCTAACTTGTATATTGAAAATCCATGAATGCACAACAGCAAGGGGGAAATTCAGAACAATTCTCACACAATGGGGAGAAGCAAGCATATGCTCTCAATTAAGTCTTCAATTCCATACATGTGCCATGAGGGTGGCTATTTATAGCCAAGGGGGTGTTGCAATAGTCAAGGGTCTAATACCCTAATGTCATAAAGGCTAAACTACTTTGTTCCCTTAAATTAAAAAAGATAAAGTCTACCAAATACTTTTGGAAAAGTGACACACAACTTTCCAACTATATCCCACCAAATTTGACTTTGAGTGTATAGCCCATCAGATTTGACTTTGGTGTCGAAAGATGCCATTTCTAGAATCCTCCATGTGGGCGAGGCTTCCAAATTCGTGCAACCATGTGGGACAAGCTTTAAAAATCATGTTTGGGCTTGAATAAGTGATATAATAGTCCCATTTGATCCATCCATGCAAGGTAAGACCCATTGGGCCTTTAATGAAGTGAGATGAGCACCCATTGTTACATTCAACATCTTTAATCTCCCACGTGTCATCGGGCCTTGCAAATCCAACTCCTCCCCTCGGGTAATCGACTCAATGCCTTCAACATGGTTCAAATCAGAAATTCAAGAAATCCATTTGGCTTAAATCAAATGGAGTTTCCCAATGTAGAGGTAATGTATTCTCTCAAACTCCTTTCATTTATTTTCGTTCTCCAACCCTTTAAAATCTCTTTATCCCATTATTTTAGTACAAAAATAGTATCCAGAATATACTAGGATGTTTTTATTATGAGTATTAGACATAAACATACACAAACCCTTATTTATTGGATATATAACATACTATTTCTTTAATGGTTCGGGCCTCAATGGTCCATTCCCTGCAAAAATCTGATGTATGAGGTGTTCTGGGAGGCCATGGTGACTTATCCCCAACACTTTGCCAAAATTTCCAGTTCTGTGCACAGTGCAATGGTAACCTTAGGTGAACATTACAACGAAAGCCTTAGGTGAACAGTGCAACAGTAGCCTTAGGTGAATAGTGAAATGGTAGCCTTAGGTGAACAATGTCATCGGTAGGCTTATGTGAACAATGTTTCCAGAATGGTGAGGGTCTAATGATGAGGTTTCCACGGTGAGGTTCATGAACATAGTTTTTCCATTTCCAAATTTTGAGTTCATGAAAAGTGTTTCTAGAATGGTGAGGTTCCAATGGTATGTTTTCAATGGTGAGGTTCTGGAACTGTGTTTTTCCTTTGAAAAATTTTGAGTATATAAACAATGTTTCCAGAACGGTCAGGTTCCAACGGTGAGGTTTCAACGGTGAGGTTCATGAATAGTGTTTTTCCTTTACTAAATTTTGAGTTCATGAATAGTGTTTCAAGAACGTTGAGGTTCCAATGGTGTGGTTTCAACGGCGAGGTTCTTGAATAGTATTTTTCCTTTTCCAAATTTTGAGTTAATGAATTGTGTTTCCAAAACGGTGAGTTTTCAATTGTGAGGTTCATGAAAAGTGTTTTTCCTTTGCCAAATTTTGATTTGATGAACACTGTTTCTAGAATCGTGAGGTTCCAATCATGAGGTTCATGAATAGTGATTTCCCTTTCCCAAATTTTGAGTTCATGAATAGTCTTTCCAGAAAGGTGAGGTTCCAATGGTGAGGTTTCAACGGTAATGTTAACGAATAGTGTTTTTCCTTTCCCAAATTTTGAGTTCTTGAACAGTGTTTCTAGATTCTTACAGTTCACCTCATTAACATTTCCTTTGATTTGAGATACATTTAAAACCTCTTTCTAAGGACTCGATGTCTGATCCAAAGGCCGTAACTCCTATATTAATTTTCTTAATGTTCGGGATGTTTTTAATTGGTCAAACTACATGGTTTAATGTGATCCAATTTTAATGGGAAATCTAGTGTTTCTTAATCCACTACTCTGTTAAATCTTCTAAAGGGATGAGATATCTTCCTCCCTAATTATTCCTCTTTATTCTTAGTTGTTAGATTCTCTAACCATTCATTCAATCCCACATGAGTAGTACAATAAAACTTTCCTCCTTGGATTGGTTCCCCTCTGCTTTGATGCAACCAAGAATTATCAATCAATATTCAATATAAGGTATGATCTATCATCATTCTTTTGGTTTCATCTCCTTCTGTTTATCCTTTACCTTTTTATGGAATGATATATCCATGTTCCTAATGGGATTTTCATGGGTTTTGACTGGTGTGGTGGTGTATTTTCATCCTCGAATGGATATAGTTGTCGTAGTGGTAGGAGTTTGTAACCCATTGTGTGGCCCATTCTCATATAAATAACGTCATGAACCATTTTATGTAGAGGATTTTTTTCTTCTCTTTTCATTTACATGAA
Source organism: Viscum album (assembly GCA_963277665.1). Lineage (NCBI taxonomy): Eukaryota > Viridiplantae > Streptophyta > Magnoliopsida > Santalales > Viscaceae > Viscum > Viscum album. The sequence goes on along the minus strand of OY728167.1, from coordinate 204,417,710 downwards.
ACTTTTGAGTTAGTATGTTTTAGCCACTGGATCATAATAGATTTTACATAATAAATATTTGAACAGGATAAATAAATTGATATCTATCGTTTGGTATTGCCTCTTATTTTTCTAGATAGTGTGATATCTATGATATCTTTTTTTTATATTTTAATTCTTGATGTAAACTAGTAATGAACATAAAGCCAGAATAAATTTATAATTTCTTGGATAAAGATAAAGAGGCATGTAAATGAATCTGGTACTTCTTGTTGTAATTTGATGTTAATCAAATTGGTGCAGTAAGCATGTTTAATTATTTTTGTTAGATTACTATTTAGGTTTCCCAAGGATGGATCCTACGAATAATAAATCACTTAATCCAAGATGATATAATGAATTGTTTGTTTGATAAAAGATAATTTTTTTTGGTTTTGAGTTACCATCTTGCTTGTTTATGGGTCAAGAGTCCGATTGTTATGCTGGTTTTTTTCCAACTGCTTATGTGGTGATGTGAGCCTGGAAGGCTGTGGTGATATGTGGGGTAGGGATTCCTATTTATTGTGGTATTAGATGACACCTAGACTAGATAGATGCATCAGTTTATGCATGTGGGTGTATGGGAGGACACCAGGGACGATGAAACGGGTTGGATGTGAATCTTTGGATGCTTGCTAATTCTTATGGGTAGTTTATCTACTTTACATTCCCCCCTGCTCAAGGATACTGGTCTTTCTTGCCCTTCATCCAAAATTTGTGAAGATGTTGTATGCCACATGCTTTCCGTGTTTAGCTTCTCAATGGAGGATGGGTCTATGCTCTTACTATAGGTGGAAAAGTCTCTACGAGTAGTTCATCTACTCACTGTGTTGAGCCCCATTATGTTTAGTGGCATAGAATGTTTTTCTAGAATGCCTAGGAATATGGGAATGTAATGCTATAAATAAATATTTGAATAAATGATGTTAACCCATGGGGTTGGATCTTGCTGGAGCACAATGCTGAGGATGTAATTTGAAGGAACAAGTGGACTTTGGGTGTGATGCTGATGAAATATAATTTGGAAATTTTTTATGGTTAATTAATTTTTAAATAATTAACTATCATAAAGTTCAATAGATAAAAAGGGAATGAAGTAATTAATTAAAGGTCCTTAAATGGTTGAGTGCTTATAGGATACCTAGTCTTAGAGGTGGCAGCTGGGAGTCCAAGTGACGTTCGCTACTGTTGAGTCTAGGACTAGGTTATTCCCAAAGTGTGGTTGTGAGCTATAGTATATTCTGTACTTTTTGTGTTTCTATACGTTACTCCACCACGTTAGTAATGGAAACTGACACCCAGGGGATTTTGAGTCATGGGGGGTGTTTTCCCCAACATTCCTGTGGGAGGATGGATGACTGACTTCCCCCTTTGGATCTGCACTCTTCTCTTGGTAGTTACTTATGCTAGTAGGCACATCGGTTAGTTTTCCCCATATATGTGTGTAGAGGGATGTAATGAATTTTGGTTATTCACACACATATATTTTGGATATATTTTCCTATGTACTACTATAGGTGTAACGTGAAAATGCTATGATGGATTGAGGATCCTTACTCGGTTTATCGTCAATAATAGCTTAAGGATTAATAACTGATGAATAATACACATTATGAGTGCTATGGTAGCACCCCGAAAATACCAGGTTACTTTTATTACTTGAATTTTGTGGTTTTATTGCACGACGATCATGTTTTGGTGCTTTCCCAGGTGTATGTGAGCAATCCTTTTTGGAAAGAGATTCATTGGACGTGCAACATTGGAGAAAAGTGAAAAAACAGTGGGGAATTAGTAGCAAGGTACCCTTTATATTCTTCATTATATTATATAATCTTGTATGCATTACTTGGTGAGAGTATCCATGGTGAGGGTGGGAACATAGTATACATGTTTAGGTGACGAGATAGTTTCACTTGTTGTTCACTATGCTTTAGCATGCTTTCTTTACTTTTTCATGAGATGCTTTGGGAAGGATCCTACTGAGCATATTGATATACTCACCCTATGTATATATAAACTACTTTTCAGGTCACTTGGAGAAGGTTGGATATTAGGCTAGTTTCCACTAGCTTGGGCTTGAAGGAGCTGTTCGGGTGTCATGGTCATTCCTGTTTTTACTTTCTTTTGTGTACTTGAAGTTATCCCCTTTCAGTTGTAGAAGTTTTTCATTACAATACATATGTGTACTTGGAATTTATTTTATATTTCAATCTAACAACGAGTTGGTTGGTGTCTATCTTATCTTTCTCTTTTTCATGTGTTCTCTTAGAGGGTAATTCCACCCATATATGTGTTTAATATACCCTCGGTGCTAGTCGCCAACTGGGGGCCTACTGGAGGTGGGACTCAGGGATCATTATCTCCCTTCTCACATTGTTGGCCCAGGAGGGGTACACATTGTGGGGAGGGGGTTGTGACAGAGCCGTTTCAGAGGAAGGTTAAGAGAAAGGATGGAATTTTGTGTTATACACAAGTGAGGTTGCATGGGTTGATAGGGAAACAATGTCATTCATGTTTAGAAAGTGATGTAAACACTGGAGACTGGATGAGACAGAGGAATTTAGGGCCCCTATGATCTGATGTATGGACCTTTAAGATTACAATGGCTACTAAACGAGGTGATACTAGTTGCAGTGTAGAGTACTAGGAAAGGACCATGCATTATTCTTCTCTGTTCTTATTATTGAATAGGTATACCATTGCATAGGTTAACCTAAAATGAATAAAAGGAAACAATTAATTAATAAATTGTAAGTCTTCCATATTCCATGTTTAGGATCTCTAACTATTTATTATTTTGCAAGAATGGATCTAGGTAGACGTCCTCATCAGGATCACATAGAAGATGTCCAGAAGGTTGTGCCTACAAATCGTCACCGGGTAGTGGTTGACAACGATGATACATGGAAAAAGAAACTCTAAGAGTTTCAGTGCCAGAGTCTGCATAAGTACAAGTGCTCTGTTTCAGATGCAGTCATAAATGACTGGTTGGAGGAGGTAGTGATAGGCTTCACTTCGATCCGTTCTCGAATGGATCATTGGGTATCCATGTTTGTGACGATGCTGCATGGAGAAGTGCCATGGTGGTGGTTGTTGTTCCTTGGGGATCGCGATGAGTCAGTGATCTCATGGGAGGAGTTATGAGACTTGTTTAGAGTCAGGTTTCTTTCTTCTAATGCAATGGAATCCAGTCTCTAGGAGCTTCTTACCCTTAAATAGGGTATATCCAGTGTGTGAGTGATTGGAATCCAATTTAGGATCCTTTTAAGATAATCTTCGGACCTGTTTCCAGATGAGGAGGCTAAGGGGAGGCATTTTGAGGAGGATTTGTATCCAGATATCCAGCGTTAGGTCACCCCATTTATACTGAAGATATATATTATGGTACTATAGATGGAAGAGGCCATCAAGAATACATTTTCCAGAACCAGATCATCTTGAGAGTAATGTCGTCATGAATCCTCTCATAGTAGAGCTGTGGTCTGGGGTTCTCGGTTTCCAAGGTTGAAGAGTTTTTGTTCAGCCAGGGGTAGGTCCCAGCCGTCAACATCTCGTTTATCTGAGAGAGGAAGATCTCAGGCATATTCCAAGGGATCCTACACTTTTTTTCTTGTGGTGGTCGAAGTCATCAGCAATGAGAGTGCCCGACCTTTCAGTGAAATCACTGTGTACCAAGTTTTCCACCCCAAGTTCCTCCGTTGAGGAAGTTCTAGCCGAGGAAGTAGCAGCAGGTCACACCAGCATTAGATCTGAAAAGGGTAGATGGGGAAAGTATAGGATATCCATTTGACTCTCCCCGTCATCATATAGTATTGTGTGGCTGTGGTGTTGGTCACCATCAGGGTCTGAGAGGTCGTTGAGGAGGTCGTGGACATCTTCATGTTTTAGCGTTGCCAGCACAAGGTGAGCCAGATATCGTTTGATATACCATTTTCTTGTTGTATACATTGGTGTATGAATTTTTTGATTCAGTATTGACGCACTCCTTCCAATCACCTACCATTTTCCATGATTTGGTTCTTAAGGTAGAGAGGCTTCCAGTTCCCTTGGCGTAGACTATGCCATTTGAAGGTCGGTCTCACTTGTTTGAAGTCTGTAGAGACTGTGAGCTAGTGTTGGGGTAGAACTGATCTTGGGGATATTTCATATGTTTACCAATACAACCATATAATGGAATCCTCAGCATAGATTGGTTGTATTCAGTATAGTCTATCTTGTATCTCTTTAAGAGGAAGGTTTTGATCTTCGATGTGGATGGAGAGCCAGTGGTGTTCTTTAGCGATCGAGACCCTAAAATGGGTCAAAGGATTGTTCTATCCTTATCTTCCATGATATATTAGCTAATGATGAGTTCTTTAGAGGATCAATAGTTAGAATTTCCTAGGGTCGTAGAGGAGTAACCTGATGTATTTCCAGAAGAGGTTATAACATTACCCCCTCGACGAGAGATTGAGTTTGGTATCGAACTACAACCATGAGCATCTTCTATCTCTATGTCTCCATATAGGATGTCCCCTTCTGAGTTACGAGAGCTACGTATACAGTTTGATAGTCTGTTAACGTGCGGTTTAGTTTGTCCGAGTCTATTACCGTGGGGTGCACCAGTTGTTTTTGGGAAGAATGCTGATGGCATTGTTCTAGTTGTGTGTCGATTATAGTCGCTTACAAAAAGTGACAGTAACGAATCGCTATCCTCTTACATTAATTTATGATTTATTCTATCAACTAAAGGTTTCATGTTGGTTTTAAAATATCGACTTGTTTTCAGGATATAATCAGATTCATGTGAAGTTTGAGGATATCCTGAAGACTGCTTAGTTTTGTTATCATGGTCATTATGCGTTCGTTGTAATGTCATTTTGTGTGAAACATGCTCCATCTGTGTTCAAGGGGTTGATGGACGATGTGCTCTGTGAGTTCCTAGACAAGTTTTTGGTGGGTTTCATCAATGACATCATTGTGTACTCCACGTCTAAGGAGGATCATGCATAGCATCTACATGCCATTTTGGGAGTTCTTCGTCAACATCAGCTTTTTGGGAAGTTGTCAAAGTGTGAGTTTTGGGATTGAGAATTATGCTTCATGGGGAATGTTGTGTTCCAATAGGGAGTAGATATGGATCCATTGAAGATAGAAGCATTTGTGTCTTGGACATCCCCTAAGATAGTGTCAGAGGTGAGAAGTTTCCTTGGTCTCGTAGGATAGTACAGGAGGTTCGTAGATGATTTCTCTCAAGTGGAGAGTCCTCTTACAGGTTTGACTAGGAAGGATCAATAATTCATAAAGACTGATCAGTGTCAGGTAGCTTTCGAGTATCTAATTGAGAAGTTAGCAAGTGCTCTGGTTCATTGTCTTCCAGCTGAGGGAGTTCAATTTGATGTTTTCTACGATTCTTCACATATGGGGTTAGGTTCTATTTTGATGCAGTAGAGATCGGTCATTTCTTATGGGTCCATGCAGTTGTATCCCCCTGAACATAATAATGCCACTCATGATCTTGACTTGGCAGCTGTGGTGTTTGCTCTAAAGTTGTGTAGACCTTACCTCATTGGAAAACACTTTGTGGTTTTCACCAATCATAAGAGTTTAAGGTATATTTTATCACAACATGACTTGATGTTACAATAGCATCAGAGTATGGAGTTCTTATAGTAATATGACATAAAAATATTGTATACACCTAGAAAGGCTAATATTTTAGCTAATGAATTGAGTTGGAAATCATGTAGTGATGTAGTGCGTGAATTGGGTTATTCTAGGAGAGTAATGGAAGAACTGTTAGCATTAAAAGTTGATATGGGAGATGTTGGGGGAAAAGGATTTCTTTTTTAGATGACATTGTAGTCATCTCTGGTTCAGCAAGTGGAAGAGTCCCAGTTGTGGGATCTAAAGGTGGAGGTCTCGAGAGACCGATTTGTTTTTTGTGAGGCCGCTGATGGTTTGTATGAGGATGAACAACACCGAGTGTTGTATCATGGAAGGATATTTTTTCCTTTGACGATGCATGAGATGGGTCTCATAGAGTTCCATAGTTATCCTTTAGCTGTGCATCCTGGCATGACAAAGATGTACCAAGCCTTGAAAAGTCTGTATTGCTGGCATGGGTAAAAGCGTGCAGTTGCGGACTTTGTGTCTCGATGTTTGGTCTGCTAGAAATAAAAGCCAAACACCATGTTAATGGTGGTATTCTCTAGCAATTAGATGTTTCTCAGTGGAAGTGAGATGAAATCCCAATGGACTTTGTTACTGGTTTACCTGCAGCTCAGGGATGATATGACGCTATTTGGGTGGTAGTGGACAATTTAACCAAACCAGCCCACATCATAGCATTCAAGGAGTTAAGCATAGTAGATGTTTTCGTCGAGGCTGTGTCTGGAGGAGATGTTGAGACTTTATGGAGTCTTAAGTGTGATCATTCCCAATCGAGATCATCGTTTTACATCTAGGGTGTGGATGGGTCTCCAGTATGCTTTGGGTTCCCAACTATTCTTTAACACTACTTTTCATCCTCAGATAGACAGTCAGACCGAGCGGACCATCCAGACTCTTGAAGACATGTTACGCTCTTGTGTCCAAGATTGTGGAGGTTCGTGGATAAGGAACTTACCCTTGATGGTGTTTTCTTACAAAACATTTTTTCACTCCACCATCAGTATGGTGCTATTTTAAGCCTTTAATGGCTAGCCTTTCCAATCTCTGTTGTGCTGGACTGAGGTTGAAGAGTCAATAATTCTCAGACTGGTACTAGTGATGAATACAAAAGAGATGGTTTAGGGGATTCATGAGAGGATTAAGACAGTGTAGGATCGTCCTAAATCATATCCCAATCAAATGATTAGACCCTTAACATTTGATTTTGGGGATAACTTGTTTCTGAAGGTTACTCCCCCTGGTGGGCAGTGAAGGTTTGATCTTGGGAGTAAGCTTTCTCTTTGGTTTTTTGGGCTTTTTGAGGTGTTATATCATGTTGGAGCTATGTATTATCAAGTAGAACTTCCCCCACAGATGATCCAGATACATGATGTTTTCCACGTATCACAGATCCATCGTTATCTTCATGATGAATCTCACATAATCGATTGGGGAGAGATTGATGTTGATGATGATGCGACCTTTGAGGAGGGACCTATGGAGATACAAGACTGCAAAGAGAATGTGTTGTGCAGGCATTCTATACCCTTGGTTTATGTCTTGTGGATACACAGTGGCATAGAGGAGAGTAACTATGAACGTGAGTCAGATATACATGCTTAGTACCCAGATTTGTTCGATGTTTTACTCTTTTCATGTAACGATGTCCCCTTTGTGGTTATAGACCTTTCGTGTTTATGAGATGGATTTCTTTGGTTGCTTCTTATGGATTTCTATCTTTTGAGAGGTATCTCGATTAGTGGTCATTCAGACTTCTTTTCTGTTTCCTTTTAGGTTGGTTTTGAATTTTTGACTACAAGAATGTTTTGGGAGGTATCTAATGTAATGGACCGAACCTCTATGGTCCATTCCTTGAGGAAATCTGGTGTCTGATGTGTTTTGGGAGGTCAAGGTGACTTACCCCCAACACTTTTCCAAATTTCCAGTTCTATGAATAGTGCAATGGTAGGCTTAGGTAAATAGTACTATGGTAGCCTTAGGTGAACAGTGAAACTGTAGCCTTAGGTGAATTGTGAAAAAGTATCCTTAGATGAATAGTGTCATCAGTAGGCTTATGTGAACAGTTTTTCCAAAACTGTGAGGTTGCAATGGTAAGGTTTCAAAAGTGAGGTTTATTTAAAGTGTTTTTCCATTTCCTAATTTTGAGTTCATGAATAGAGTTTCCAAAATGGTGAGTTTCCATCGGTGATGTTTTAATGGTGAGGTTCATGAACCGTGTTCTTCTTTTGCCAAATATTGAGTTCATGAACAGTGTTTCTAGAATGGTGAAGTTACAATGGTGAGGTTCATGGATAGTGTTTTTCATTTTCCAAATTTTGAGTTCATGAATAGTGTTTTCAGAATGGTGAGGTTCAGGAACAGTGATTTTCCATTGCCAAATTTTGAGTACATGAACATTGTTTCCATAACATTAGGTTCCAACAATGAGGTTTCAACAGTGAGGTTCATGGACAGCGTTTTTCCTTTTCTAGATTTTGATTTCATGAATAGCGTTTCCAGAACGGTGTGGTTCCAATGGTGAGGCTTCAATGGTGAGGTTCATGAACAGTGTTTTTCCATTTCCAAATTTTACGTTAATAAGTAATGTTTCAAGAACTGTGAGGTTCTAATGGCGAAGTTTCAATAGTGAGGTTCATGAACAATGTTTTTCCTATACTGAATTTTGAGTTTGTGAACAATGTTTCCAGCTTCCTATAATTTCACCCCATTAACGTTTCCTTTGACATAAAATTTATTTAATGCATCACTTTAATAAATCTAAGGCCAATTAAAAGGCCATAACTCCTATATAAATTTTCCTATGTCTCAGGATCTTTTTACTTGTTCAAACTGCGGGGTTTAATGTGATCCTCTTTTAATTGAAAATCCAGCGTATTGTTAATTGTTGCTTTGTTAAATCTTCTAAAGGGATGAGATATATTCATACCTAATTATTCCTCCTTGTTCTTAGCTGTGATATGATTGAACCTTTTACTCTATACCATAGGAGTTGTGCAATAAAACTTTCCTCCTTGGATTGGTTCCCCACTTTTTAGATGCAACCATGAAGTATCAATCAATCTTTGATATAAGGTATGATTTATCATCATTATTATGGGTTCATATACCTATGTTTCTCTTTTCCCACTTTATAGAATGTTATCTCTGAGATCCTAATGGGTTTTTTCATGGGTGTTGAATGATGTGGTGGTGTCTCTGCATCCTTGGGTGGATATAGTTATCACGGGGGGAGGAGATCGTAACCCATTTTCTGGCTCATTATTGTATAAAAAATGTCAAGAACCATTTTAGAAATGGGATTGGTGGCTTCTCTTTTCATTTACGTGAATCTATAGAGTTGTCATTTTTTAGCCACTGTATCTAAATGGAATTGAAATAATAAATATTTGAACCGGATAAATAAATTGATGTCGATCGTATGTTATTGCCTCTTCGTTTTCTAGATAGTATGATTTCTATTTTTGTTTTGTTTGGATTTTCATTCTTGATTGAAATTGGTAAAGAATATAATGCCGGAATTAATTGATAATTGTTTGGATAAAGATAAAGTGGCATGTAAATGAATCTGGTTCTTCTCGTGGTAATTTGATGTTAATCAAATTGGTGCATTAAGCCTATTTAATTAATTGTGTTACCTTACTGTTTAGGTTTCTTGATGTTGGAACCAATGAATAATAAATCGTTTAATCCAATACAGATTAAAGAACTGGTTTTCTGATAAAAGATAATTTTTATAGGGTTATGAGTTACCCTCTTCCTTGTTTAAGGGACAATAGCCCAATTGTTATGATGGTCGTTTTCTTGTTTCTTGTGTTGTGATGTGATCCTGGAAGGTTTTTGTGATATGTGGGGTAGGATGGCCTATTTGTTGTGGCAGAAGATGAAGCCTAGAGTGGTGAGATGCATCAGTTTATGAATGTGGGTGTTGGGGAGGACACTAGGGATGATGAAAAGGGTTAGATGTGAATTTTTGGATGCTTTCTGATTTTTATTTGTTGTTTATCTGCTATACATTTTCCATTTCTCAAGGAAGCTAGTCTTTCTTACCCTTCTTCCGAATGTGTGGAAGATGCGTGGGGTATGCCACGTGCTTTATTTGTTTATATTCTCAAGGTATGATGGGTCTACAATTTTTCTATAGGTGGAAAACACTCAACGGGTAGTTCATCTACTCACCATGTTGAGCCCCCTTGTGTTTAGTAGCAAATAATGTTTTTCTAGAATTCCTAGTAAAATGGGAATGTAGTGTTTTAAATAAATAATTGAATAAATGATGATAACTCATGGAGTTGGAACTTACTGGAGTGTAATGATGAGGTTGTAATTTGAAGGAACAAGTGGAATTTGGGTGTGATGCGAAGGAAAAATAATGTGGAAATTTGTTATGGTTAATTATGTATAATTATTTAATTAACATAAAGTGAAATAGATAAAAAGGGAATGATGTAATGTATTAATTCTCTTTGAATGGTGTTGTTCTTATAGGATACCTAGTCTTAGAGGTGGCAGCCAGGAGTCCGAGAGACGTTAGCTGGAGTTGAGTCTATGACTCGGTTTTGACCATAGTATGGTTATGAGATATAGTATATTATGTACGTTTTGTGTTTCTATATGCTACTCCACACCATCAGTAACAAAAACTAACACCCTGGGGATTCTGAGCCCTGGGGGATGTTTTCACCAACATTTTGGTGGAAGTATGGATGGATGACAACCACCATTGGACCCTCTCCATTCTCTGGGTAGTTACTTGTGCTGGTAAGCACAACGGTTAGTTTTCCCCATATATGTGGGTAGACGACTTTAATGGCTTGTGGTTATTCATACACATATATTCTGGATATAGTTTTCTATGGACTACTATAGGTGTAACATGTATAGGATATGCTGGATTGAGGATTCTTACTCAGTGTATGGGCTATAATGGCTTGAGGTTTAACACCTGACATATGATACATGTTATGCAAGATGTGGTGGCTCCCAGAAACTACCGGGTTAATTTTCTTACGTGGACGTGGTGGTTTGGTTGTATGAGGAGCATGTTTTGGTGCTTCGTCCTGGTGTCTGCGGGAAAGCATTTTGGAGATAGATGCTTAGGATGTGCGAAGTTTTGGAAAAGCGAAAAACTGGTTTAGAAGTAGTAGCGAATTACCCTTAATATTCATTATTATATTATATACTCTTGTATATGTTACTTGGTGAGAGTAGCCATGGTGAGGCTAGGAACATTGTATACATGTTTAGGTGATGAGTTAGTTTCACTTGTTGTTCATTGTTCTTTAGCATTCTTTCATTACATTTTCCTGAGAGACTTCAGGGAGGATCCTACAGAGTGTAATGTTATAATCACCATATGTATATATAAACTGTTTTCACGTCACTTGGAGCAGGTTGGAGATCAGGCTAGTTACCACTAGCTTGAGGTTGCAGCAGCTGTTCGGGATTCGTGGTCGCTGCTGTTTTTACATTCCTTTGGGTACTTAAAATTTTCCCCTTTCAGTTGTGGTAGTATTAAATGAAATTACATATGTGTACGTGGGGTTTCTTTTATATTTCAGTCTGACTTGGAGTTAGTTGGTGTATGTCTTATCTCTCTCTTTCGTATGTGTTCTCTTAGAGGGTAATGCCTCCCATATGTGGGTTTACTACACCATCGGTGCTAGTCGCCAACCCGGGGAATACTGGAGGAGGGACTAGGGGGGTCATTATCTCCCTTCTCACATTTCCAACCCAGGAGTGGTACACATTTTGGGGAGGGGGTCATGACAGTTTCTATGTATGGAGAACTACTACCACACAAAATGATGAATGTTCACATTTCTCCAACAACATATCATAGTGGAAATTATGACAGAAAAGTATTTAAATTGGACATATATTATATTTTTATTCTCTAAATTATTATTTATGTTTTAATTATAACAAACCTTTATGCCTTCGAGAATGTGTAAATACGATAATTTCATTTGAGGAAGTGTGGACTGCCACCCCCTCAAAGTGATATGACTCGTTCATTCAATACATGGATCATATATAGGATTGAGTTAATTAAATTTTGTAAAATATATAACATATATATTATAATTTAATTATAATATATCTTTTCATCATTTAGTTTTCATTCTTTTAATTTGAAAAAGAAATGAAAGTAGCATCCTTGCGTATGTACGACCAGCTGTCTCCATGAACGATGTATTTAATTTCTTATATTTAAATGTTATAGAATATTCTAAATTTATATATACTGGATATATATAATATTTAAATAATCAATAATAATCTTCATATTGTGTATATTTGAAAACATGGAAAATTTACATCAAAACAAGTTCATTTTCTACTCAAGTGCTGAATATCAACAAAACGAACGATATAAATTTAAATAATTTTGTAATTTTTATAACATTGTATTAAGTGATATAATGGAATAATAAAATTTAATATGGTTCTCAAGAAATCATAAATTAACCAATGTTTATTATTCAATAACATAATGGTTGTATGTGATGATTCAGACTCAAGGTAAGTGAAATCGTATCTCAATTTCCATTCCTTGAGTTAAATATCCATGTCATTGGTTTTGTTTTTCAAAGAATTTGTGTGAATGAACTGTGATTATTTTACATAGAATATCCACTTATATTGGGTTTATTTTTATTTTCACACATAATAATATCATTTATTTATCCTTAATCTAAGGATATGATATTTGTAAGTGACTTTGTCTCAATCTCCTTTCGTTGAGGCATATTTTGATTTATATACGACCTAATTTTATGTGGTGTATTGTTAACCCATTTGATAATTAATTTAATTCAATGGTTTTCAAAGGGAAAATATTTTTACAATGAGTTTTACTACACAAGAGGAATGTTTATTTGTAACGTACACGGTGACAACGACCTTTTCGTCGCTGTGAACAGTATTTGATTTTTAGTTTCCTCTACAAGACGTAATGTTTTTAAAAATAAATGTAAATACAATATTATTATTTAGGTATTTTGGTATTGAAAATGGTTTTGACAATGTATTAATTATATCAATATTTTGAAAATATGTCTTTTGATTGCATTGTAGAAATGTTATTTTCCCTTTATTCTTGTTCATGAGCTATTATTATGTTATCATTTTTTGAAATTGATTATGTATATGAGTGGTTCCATGATAAACCAAGTGAGGTTGATCCCATGATGGCTCTCATATGAATTGTGTAACTTTTTTGAGGTAAATGATATGGTTTATCCTAATAGATTTAATGAATATATTGTGATGGGTATTCCAAACGTAACCATTAAAGTTACACCCTATGTAGCTATGAAAGATACAATGTATGTATGATATGGATGCCATAAGCTACCCTTATGTTTCATTATTTCTATTATGTTTAGTTTTAATTATAGGATTCAATGATTTATTCTAAGTGGTTTATGTTTTATGAGTGAAAAGTATGATTTTGTGAAAATGTTTTCATGGGTTTTAAATAATCATGGGCTAATGGGTATATTCCTTATTTTATATTCCTTACTGAGATGTTTATTCTCATTTAAAATTATTGAAATGTTTTCCATAGGGAATAATGATGGGTAAATGAAATGAATAAGTGAATAATATTTTTATCAACAAAAAATCATGTTTTGTTTGAAGGGTTTACTTTGATGGAAAAAGTGGAAACTGAGTGTAATAGTTCACATGTAATTTTTGGGTCTATTATGTAATTGGTTTTTCCTAATTATATAAAACTCAAAACATGAAAAGATCCTCAATATGAAATCTTGACTTCACTCAATATTATGTAATGTTTAAGTCATTGTCCTTATAGTTGGTATCAGAGGTCTATTTAAATAAATTTTGAGGACAGGGTGTTATTTAAACATAAGCGATATGTTTTATTTAACCACAATAGTTAGCATATTAGAAAAAGTCATAGTTATTTTTGATAATTTAAATGCATTTGAGAAAACATTAATAAGTATATCATAGTTTTTATCCTCCTCATATGATATTATTGGATTATTTTGTTGATATAATCACACTAACCCATTTTTGTTTTAGTAAATGGATGAATCTAGTAGGAACCAAAGTAATAATGGGTGTTAAGGGAAATTTTGTGGTTTTCATAATAAGAATTAGAATGAAATCGGAGATACAATGGTAACTATTATGGTTGTTCTAAACTAATAATCTAGAGTCATGATTGGCTACATAAACCTTGTAATTTTTCTAAAGAATCATATATGCGAGATAAAAATCCCTATGAAAGTTCAGTTTATAATCATAATGGTATATATAATAAACAACCTACGTGTTAATGATGTGGAACGAAATACATAGAAAAATTATTTAAAGAGACAGGAAGATGTTATTGATGTGGTAATCATGGTCTTAAATCAATAACCTGCCATAAAAAACGGAAGCTTTTAGTTGACTCCAAGAAAGGGAAAAAAGTTCTTTCATAAGGATAAATTGAATGTTTTAAATGTGGTGTGCATGATCATTACAAAAATAGATTTCATATACAAATGGTTCGAGAATGGGATCAATAGCCCCATACAAATATATTTGAAGCAATACATAATTTCATTCCATGTAAATATGATGAAACTGAATATGACCTATGAAATGTATGGATTATTTCTTATATCATGTTTTCACATTATTAAATCTTAGTACATTATGCATGATTTTGTTTTTAGGAAATAAGTATTAATGAACATGATGGAAACACGTGGATAATGGATCATGATGAATTTTTATGATTGAGATTTCAAAATATTAGCAATTGAAGAGTTTTGTTGGATCTATGCATGATAATATGTTTAAATGTGTCAATGATGGTAATAATTTTGAAGACATATATTATGTGTAACCCTTATGTTTGTTATATAAAAATGTTAACTGAGGGAGAATTATCTTTCCTTTTGTGGATATAGTTGTAAATAACCATTAAGGTTTATATGGTCGTTGAATTTGTGGCAATTATAGGTTATTACATTTTGGGATGAAAAATTAAAGGCATAAGATAAATTTGAGATTCAAATATGTTATGGTTATTTATATGATTTTATCTCTTGTTTGGAAAGTTATAAGAACTATATAGTTTTAGAAAATAGACAAAACTTATGATGGGGTACAACTTGTCGCATTTATAAATACTGCAAAAATCGAACCCACAACTGAAGGGTGAAAATGACGCATTTCCAACCACTATCCTACGTTAAGTCCCTATTAAGTACTAAGTATTCCATTTATTTAAATGACTTTATTAATTAGAAATATGATGATTTTGGGAAATTGAATTTTATCAAATGGATTTCCTTATTATAGGAAAATAATTTGGTGATTAAGTTACAAATGTAATTTTGGAAGATGTCCCCTCTATTGGGAAAACTATAAGTCTAAGTATAATATAATTCTAGTTGATTTCATTTGAGGATTAATTGTTCAATTTTATTTATCAAGAATCGATGTTGTTATTTTGGAGATACGGAAAGTTGGGTCATTTTTTGTAAATCATTAACCTATCATGGAGAATATGTGATTTGGTTTGTTACATTTAAGTTTGAGACTTTAAGAGTAGTAGGTGTTATTTGGGGATAAATGTTAAGATTTATCATGGAAGAATATGTGATCAAATCCTTCTTAATTTTGGGTTTCGATCTTAGTTTTGATTATTTTGCGGGATTTTATGGACATTTTTTTGTTGAATGGTCTATGTATAACTTGGGTATTACTATTTAATTTTGGAGATTAAAAGTATCCATTCTTCATATAAAAGATTATTCTTGTTGGGGGACTATCTAATATTAAACTTACCTTTTGGTTTTGGTTAATGTTTAAAAGTGGGAGAAATAAATAGTTATCAATTTGGTGGAAGATATGAGTACTTATAAGTTCATTATAGTTATTCAGGGGTGAAAACAATTCACATTGAATACTTATTTTTGAAGAAAAAGATGATTTTATGGTGGAAATTTATTAATGGATAATTCTATACCTTTCATGTAAGTATATTTCATTATTTTCTTATTCTATGTAGGAAAATAATTCCCCAACAATATGAAACGGATCTTAAAGCAACAATGTTTTTGGTTTTCTTTTCCTACTATGAAATCAAAGACCATTTAACCCATCACAAATATGTGGTTTACTTGTTGTTAACATTATCCTTATCATGTTTCCTATAACTCTCCATCAGAAATTGACTCTTTGTTCTTCTTCCATATCCATGATTTACTATATGGAACCCTAGTATGTGTTATCTCAGGTGACCTATGTACTTCACATTCTATCTTTTAATGAGAAATATTGATAAACCATTTTTTTGATGTGGGTATTCAATAAAGATATATTTAAAAGTCATACACTATGAACTAACCCCAAATTCATATAGTGAGGATATAATTTATTAAGGAGGGGTAGGGTGTAACATCAATAGTTTTACGAATGAAACACTATGTTAGATAACATAAATGATACACTACATCGATCATAAATTAACACCTAAAAATTATTATTTAAATATTACCATTATAACATAGTTGATATAATGGCGGGAATTAAAAGAGTCAAATGAATTATAAATATATGGTTTACACATTTTAAATAATGATTCATTGGATACAACATTTATTAGAAATGGAAGTAACCCCCAATTGAATATAAAGGATGTGTTTTAATGAAAACATATTCAAAATAGAATAAATGTCTTTATAAAATTATATCACACTTTATAGATTTATGTATGTTATATTTTCAATTTAATGTTTAAAATAATCTTATATGTTATCTATATAAGATATAGGAACAAATATAATTTATTTCAGAGAAAAGATATATTTTTCAAGAAAATATTGTGTTGCCACCTTTTGACAGACAAACCATTTTAAATATAGTTTTGGGACATTTAATATGTTCTATTGGAAATAATAAACTTCTTCGTTAGAATTTGGGATATAAAATCTACATAGGTTTAATTTTTGTTATTTTTATGATAAAATTCATATTTAAATGGGTAGAGAAAAATGCGGCATTTTAATTCAACAATGATTTTTCCTATGATTTTTTATATAGTTATATTATCATTGTAATTGGTTTCAAAGTGTAATTACATTTTTATTTTTATTATTTAATAAAATTATTGTCATTGGAAGTAATTTTTTGTTAAAATTTTACATAAACACGTGTAACTATTTTGATGGTTTTTACTTTTTAGAACTCATTTTATAGTTTTAACAATGAGAAATATTTTTAAATTAATTTTTACAACTTATGGATTTTGAATTTGTCAAAATGAATTCCATATTTTGAATCATAAGGTCAAAATTATGTAAATATTCCCCTTTTAATTTTTGAAAATTTTGAATTGTAACTTCCCTAATTATTTTTATTTACCATGGTCAAAGGATAAATCAGGTAATTAAGGGTAAGAAATATTTTTATTATAATAAAAAACTACCCTAACACATGTCCCAATCCATTTTAATGAGATATGGCCGAAAAGGAGCTTCCCGGGGCCAATTTTAGGACCCCATGGAGGCACTTGGAGGTAATAATGAAATGTTATAATAGTTAATTTAATATAAAGATAAATATAACATAAACATGTATCTTTTACTAGTACAAATTTAATATAGTGTCATAAAACTGATATCTTTGACTGAAAATAGTAATTAAAAATCGGAAAATATTTTCTACGTCATGGAATTTTATATGTAATTTTAGCCATTAAATAAATAAATTTATTTATTACACAATAATGATGCATCGATTACATTATTAATGAATGATTCAAATAAATGATATTATAAATATTAAAATAAATGTAATTTGAACATTTTGATGACATCCACGAATTTTATGGCTAATTATGACATGTTCATTTTTATTTAATGTTTTTTTTAATGAATCGCGTTTTTATAAATTTAACAAACATCAATTACTAGATAGTGTCAAAATTGACATAAATTAGTTTTTAAAACAAATACTATTTTATTAAATGATATTATAGCCATAAAAATCATATATTCCACCAACTAACTTATATGTTGCTAAAAATTTCATCAAGGATTCACTTGATATTCTCTTGTATTTTTATCAATCCCAAATTAACTATATATTGTAAAAATACAAGAATACATGGTAAGAGTTGATTATTTTAACTAAGCATTAAATCATAATGGTTAGGTTAAATTTCAGATCTAAATTTGTATAAAACCATTTTTTGAGAGGATTTATACCCATACTCATATTATATTCTAAATATATCACTTTGGAACTATTATAATTATAAAATAAATTTATAATAAAATAATATTTCAACACATTCCTAAAGTGCCCCACCCCCTCTAATTAAAGGTTTCTACCCACATTCTCACACCTCTCAAGACCCTTGGATCATCCAAATTATCATTAAATAAGCTACCAATATTCCTCACCTCTTTATAGAAGCCCTAAATTAGGTAGTAGTAAATTCAAGAAAGCCTTTTGGCCAAAATCAAAAGGATTTATCCGATTTAGAGGTAACATCTTATCTCAAGATCCTTTCATTTATTTTCTTTCTCAAACACCTAAAATATATTTATTCCATTCATTAAAAACAACAGTAATATCCTCAATATACCAGGATGTTTTAAAGCTATGTTTTTTACCTACAATTAGACACACCTCCATCTAATAGATATAGAACATACTATTTCTGTGTATAACGAACTACTTCCTCACAAAACACTGATTGTTCAATTTTATCCTACCACCTATCATGGTAGAAATTTTGATGGAACTGTATTTATATATCAAATATATTATATTTATATTGTCTCTATACTTCATTAGGTTTTAATTAAATAATACCTCTTTGATTTCCATAATGTGTAAATACGATAATTTCATTTGAGGAAGTGTGGAACCCCGTTTAGTCAAAGTGATATGAATCACTCATTCAATACATAGAAAGTATAAAGGATGGCATTAATTAACTTATGTAACATATATAACATATATATTATAATATAATTAAAATATAATTATTTTTCATTCCTTTTTCGTTTCATTAATATGAAAAATAAATGAAAGTAGCATTTATGCGTACGTATTCCCTACTGTCTCCATGAACGGTGCACTTCATTTATTAGCTCAAAATGTTATAGAATATTCTAAATACATATATAATGGATATATATGATATTTAAATCATAAATAATATTCCGGATATGGTGTAATTTTGACAACATGGACAATTTAGGTCAAAAGAATTTCATTTTCGACTCAAGTACCTAATATCGATAAATCGACCAACATGGACATAAATAATTATGGATTTTTTTACTTGGTAACAAGTGATATAAAAGAAATTATTAACATGAAAATGGGTTTCAAGAAGTTTTAAATTAACCTATGTTTTTTAGTCATGAACATAACTAGTGTACGTGACAAGTCGGACTTAAGGTAAGGGAAACCATTACTCAATCTCCATTAATTGAGTTAAATATCCTTGTCATTGGTTTTTCTTTTTAATGAATATGCGTGAATGCACTCTGATTTTTGTTTCTATGAATATCCACTTATATTCGGTTTTTTTACTTTCACACGGAATAATTTCATTGATTTATCCTTAATCTAATGATATGATCTTTATAAGGGACTTTGTCTCAATCCCCTTTAATTGAGGCATATTTTGATTTATATACGACCTTCATTTAAATGGTTTATAAGAAACCCATTTGAAATTTAATTTCATTAAATTGTTTTCAAATGGAATGTTATTTTAATAATCCTTTAACCTATGAAATGGAATGTTTCATTTTAATGTACGTGGTAACAATGACCTTTCCACCACAACGAGCATTATTTGATTTTTCTCTTCATCTAAAAGATGTAATGTTTTTAAAAAGAAAATTAAATACCTAAATCCATTTTTAGGTATTTTGGTATTGAAAATTGTTTTGAGAATGGATTTATTATATCAATATTTTGAAATTATGTCTTGTGATTGAAAATTCAAAATGTAACTTTTCTTTTATTCTTGTTATTGTTTTATGATTATGTTAAGGATCTTGAGCATTGATTATGTATATTGGTGGTTCCATTGTAGAACGAGGTTAGTTGATCCCATGATAGTTATCAAATCTATTGGGTAACGTGTTGGAGGTATATGATAAGGTTTCTCCTAAGAGATTTAGGGAATATACTATGATTGGTATTGCAATCCTAACCATGAAGGTTACTCCCTATGTAGTTGGGAAAGCTAAACTATAAGTATGATATGCATGCCAAATTTTACCCTTATGTTTTATGATTTCTATAATGTCTTGTAAGAATATTATGATTACATTATGTAAGCTAAGTAGTTTACATTTTATGAGTTAGAAGTATGATTTTGTGAAAATATTTTCATGGGATTTAAATATTCAAGGACTAACAGCTTTATTCCTTATTTTATTTGCTGTATTGAGTTTTTTATGACCATACCATGTTTTTTAAATGTTTTCCATAAGTTATATGTATGGGTAAAATAAAGGAATAAGTCAAGATATTTTTAATCAAGAAAAAAGAAATCGTGTTTTGTTTAAAGTGTTTCCTTTAGTGGAAAAAGTGGATACATAGTGTAACAGTTCCCATGTAATGTCTAGGTCTATTATGTAATAGTTAAGGCCTAATTATATAAAACTCCACCTAAAAATATTCTCAATGTGAATTTTTATGTAAATCAATATTATGTATGGTGAATGTATTGGGCCTTATAGTATTACTCAAATGTTTTGGTGTGGAAATAATTAGTTTGGTCAAATAAGTGTTGACTTAATGAGTTTTATCACATGAGTTTTCCTTTGTTTCTAGATGAGAAAAATTATCATGTTTATCATATTATAGAAAATTAATTTGTTTTTATCAAGTTATTCCAAATTATCATTATTCAATTCATTCATATAAAATTCTATTCTTTAAGGAACATTCCTTACTTTTAAATATGCTGCAATTTTATACCGTGATCACATATTTTATGATTATTAATATGTGTTATGATCTATGTCAAATATTTTATGCTTTTTTAGTTATGTTTTTTGTATATTTTATTCTCCATCAATTTTTGTGATTATTATAAATGGACTTATGATCTTTTATCATGATATTTAAATCTTCCTCATAATCTATTTCATAGTATGATATTACACTTTATGATATGCCATTTCCCATCTTAAAAGATTGAGACCACCCCATGATTATGTTTCCATTCACTAAGTTTTGAAGAACATTGTTTAATATAGGATTTAATTAATGTTTTTAGAGTATCATTATTATATATAATAGTATATAGGTATTTTAAAATAATATGTTTATGTAGGTAACCTCCACGACAAAATATCATTTGGTATTTCAGTTATGCGACTATTTGTGAGATGTATTATTTAAATAATTTTATTATTATACAACTTTTATTAGGATGATCGTGGGTCTATATTGTAAGTTTCATAGTGTGGTATTAGTTATTTTAGATATTATTTTAGTTGTTCTTTAGATACTAAATTAAACAATATTAGTAAAACCCTTAACAATATGTTTAGGATAATTTTATGATGTTTGGGTAAAGTATGGTTTATTTGGTCATCCAATAAATACATCCTTATCTAGATACTACAAGTTGAAATTTTTTCACAGATTCATCTATGACTTATAACAATTAAAATAGTTTGATGAGTTTATATTGAACATCTATCTAGTTCATGGTGAATATGCCCTTACTTATCACATTTTTTGACACTCCCATGGTATTGGAATTTGTAAATCAAATTATTTTTAAAAACAATTATAATATATTAAAATATATATATAAGTTGTTTATGTAGAAATAAAATCATGTATAAAATAGAATGAAGTCAAAATATTTAGTGGATAATTCATTTGAATCATTTATTAAAATCTTCCAATATATGAATAGTTTTCATTTATGTATGGTCATTAACATAAGTATACTCATTCCCAATTTTCCATCATGGATGGAAAATAATGTAACCCCAAAAAATTAGTTAACAATGGGTGCAATAGGAAATGTGGTGATTTTCCCAATGGATAACCTAATGATATTGGGACTGGAATGAAAAACATATTAACAATGCCCACCTAACAGACTCAAGTTATATAAAAAATTATAAATGATGTATATCTCCCAAACCCAACAAAGATGTAGTGACTTGCTATTAATTACATTATATAGTAACCTCCACCCACTTTTAGTGGGAATTATATTACATTTTTTTTTGAAAAGTGTTTCAATGTGGTGAAAATTATATTTTATATTATCATGTTTTCAAACAAAGAAAGTGGGTTTAGTCATCAATCATTCATAATGTATTGTTTACAAGTGGGGAAGTCTCATTGTGAAGGCCATAAATATGGAGGACATAAAGTATATTTTATAGGAAGAGTTCAATAATTAATTTATCCAAAATTAGTTCCCATTAACTATTTAAAAATTGGAATAATAATTCTTGAAATTAATAAAAAAAGGGGACGAGCCTTTTGGGTCATGAGAAGAAAATCTGACAATGCATGTGGAGTATGCATAAATTTTTTTCTCATTTATTTAGTGAAAAATGGATCGGCTCATTATGGGTTTAAATACCAGTATTCAAAGAGTGTCATCCATAAGATACATAGGAATCTATGAATAGACTTTTCAATGTTCTATAAAGGTTTATATTTTAACTAGAGCATCTTAATATTTAGGTGAATAGAAAGGGATGTGGAAGATTACGTAAGTATTGTTGTTAAGACACATAGTGGGAAGAAAGTAAAACTTTCTACATGAAATAAATGTAGGAGGAATAACCTTGATAATTTTCTCAAGGAATAACTAAAGTGTTTTTACTCTGTTAAAGTATGTAACTAGGCCCACAACTACCAAAATATGGAAAAGAAGACGATTAAGACAACATAAGAGAAGATGGTCCCTTATAATGATCTTACCATACTTTAAGGCATAATCTACATACATTTCATACATTTTTTTAATCTATAACACTACTCTAAATCCAATGAGAAAAAAATTCCACAACAATATACCAATCAAATGGAACATGGTAGGGCATTAACAATCACTATTGTTAATTTAGATCATGATAATGAAGTGATTTGAGAAAAACATAATCAATTTTCTGTACCTTTAAATACCTTTTTTGATTCTATTTTCTGACATTATATTATATCTCAAAAATTACATAATAATATGTATGAACCAACCAATACAATTGATATTAAAAAATCAGTGAGCACCCATAGTGGACAATAATTGTGTCAAATATTTACAAATCAACATAAATTGATATTTGTTAGAGGATACTTATAGTGGATCCTATTCTTCTTCCCCAGGTTAAATTTGAAAAAAATATTGAGTAGGGATTAGCTATCCCTTAATAAATTATATGTCATCTATTATGATATGTAAGTCTTATTTAATATCCCAAGTCATCCATTTATCATGTATCAATGAAGGTATGATAAGGAACCCCATATGGGAGAAAATTCTATAATATGGGTTTTTGTACTCAATAATAAGGGTCTATACCCTAACATGATTAAGTAAAAAGTATGAATTGATAAAATTCCTATTGTATGGGAATATAGTCAGGTATTTCCAAATGAATATCTAGGTATTACCCTATAGTGTAATATTTATTTTTCATTTGAAATCATTCCTGGACCCCTTCCATTCTCAAAGAGTCTATATATAATTACACACATTGAAATAGAGGAGTTAATGAATAATATACTAAATAATTTTGAGATGGGTTTTATAGAACCTAGTTCTTCACCGTGTGGTGCAGCAATACTATTTTTTGGAAAACAAAAATGGATCTATGCATTTCTTCATTAAAATTCCCGATATTAATATAATCATGATAAAAACATATATCATGTGCCATATTATAATGATATATTAGATGAACTTGGGGATGATCAATATTCTTTAAATATTAAGTATAATCTAGAAACTATCAGTTTAGTGTTAAATGGGATTATATATATATGGTTAAATACTATACAAGGTATGGAAATTATGATTTTATAGTGATTCTATTTGCAATTATCAATTCCCCTACTATCATCACGAATCAAATGGATAGAGTATATAGAGACTAAAATAATCAATTTTTGGTTTTCTTTAAAGAAATTATTGTTATATATATACATATTAAAAAAATAAGATGATGATCCTTTGAAAATTTTGTTATAGACCTTTATAAAAGAGATGTTTCATGCCAAACTCTGTAAATTTGAGCTCTGGTGAAAAAAGTGGAAATTCTTCAAACATGTAATCACAGGAAAGGGAATATTTTGGGATCCATAAATTATTGAGTTTTCTAGAAATGGCTCATACCTACCTCTATATTTTTTATCTATAGTTTTATTATGTTAGTAGGATATTCTCTATTGTTCGTGATATATTTCTCATGAATATCAAATAAACTAACCAATATGACATCGAATTGAGTAAAGTTACTTCATATAGGGGAATGAAAATAATGTTTTCTAGAAATAAGTTAGAGGGTGGTCATTTCTATTATACAAACATTAACATGAAGTATAAAAGTATTGGTAATATATAGTTACATATAAAAAGGGTTGGGGTTTCATACTATAGATGAATCATATGGAAATTTCTTATCATTCATGCCAACTAATTACTCATAAAATGAATTACTCAATGCTTGATATAAAGTATGAGGAATTTATCTATTCATTGAAAATTTAGATAATTTATTTATAAGTGGAAAAGTTTGATATATACACTGATAATAATAGAATAAAATATATAATCTCTTTTAAGGGGTTGAATATGGATAAAAGGAGACTGTTAGAGTTGTTAAAACATTATGACTAGTTAATACATTAAAATCTATGGATGGAAAATAACGTAGCTGATACTCTTAGTGTGAATGAGTAGGCTACAATATCCATGACATGGAATGATATAATTCATTGTACTCATGTTTTTTATAGGAGGAATCATGAATTCCAAATGAGGGGAGATAAATTATATCGTTCCCAAATAACTGGACAACCTTAAATTCAATTAAATATCAAATAATTCGAAAATGATGATGCATTACTATAGAAAAAGGTAAAATATATTATGGTGTTCAATAATGTCGATGATGGATTTTTAAGGTTTGGAACCTAGGTATGTATCCCATAAAATATTAAATTGAAGAAGTAACATTTGGATGATGCCCAATGTCCATAAATTTCTATACATAAAGGAAGTATGAAAATGTATAATGATATTAAACAAAACTACTGGGAGGATATTATCAAGTTAGAAATTTCATAATATGCACCATGATTCTAGTTATTCTGGAAAATGAAAAATGAAAGAAAAAATTCTAAGGGTTTATTATACGAATTACCAACACCAATATACAAATTGAAAGAAATAATCACAGACTTTATCATTTGACTCAAAAATATTTCTAAATTCCATAATTTATTTTGGTCTATATTCGACCAGAATACAAAGTAATCCAATTTTATATCCATCATAAAAGATTTATCCATTGATCAACTCACCAGGATATATATTGGTGAATTGGTGGGGCTTCATGGAGTATCAATTTCCATTGTATCCTATCAGGATATGATATTTAACTAGACTTTCTGGAGTTATATATAGAATTAATTAGATATATAACTAATCCTTATCACCACATGTCATCCACAGACAGATTTATAGTATGATTGGAAAATTCATACACTATAGGTTTTGCTGAGAACGTGTTCAATTTATTTTTCTGTATGTTGGAATTGAAACCTACCCATGGTAGAGTTATGATATTACAAAAGTTTACATTCAATCATTTACATTGAAAAATTTGAGGCTCTGTATGTGTTGATATATAGGGATCCATTATTTTAACACCCCAAAATCTAATGTAAGAACACTGTATTCAAAAGAGTGTATGAAACACAACCCTAAGTATAGAATGGAATATAAAATCCCAATATATCAGAATATATTTACTATTTGAAAATAAATTCAATATATTATAAACCATTAAAATTATGTGATGCTGATTCATCTTGTGTTACATGCAACTAATACTTTCTTTGAAACCATGGATTACACAAAAGACAATGTTATACATAATACTATAAAAATTATTATTTAATAAAATATTATATAACCTAGAAGATAAAATGGAAGTTATTAATAGGAATTACTATATAATGAAAATATATGGTTTAATAAAATATAAAATGAATTATTTTTTATGAAATTTATTATAAATTAATTTAAAAACCAATTGAATAAAAAGGAAATGTTTTTATAAAAAAACCTATTTTTATGATCTCAAAGGTTTATTGTATTAATAAATATAATTAGCTACTATTACTGAATTATATTAATGAAATATATATGTTATATATTCAATAAATTTTTTCTTACATTCGTCCAATAGGTTTGATAAGCAAAAGAAAATAACAATCCCAATTTTACTCATTAAAAAAATATTTTTCCAAAGACAATTTTGTCTTCTTTTAATGAGGAACTAGTTTCAAAAACAAATATTTCCTATTTTAAAATGTTAATTTGTCTAAATAAAATTAATTTTTAAAATATTAATGTTATAATTATCTTATAGTGATATTTTGGTATTTTTTGAGAATATTTATTTTTTGCGGAATAGAGAAAAATACTGAATTTTTAATGAAAACTGATTTTCTTATAATTTAATTTTATAAATAAATTATATTTATATTTTATATTAATATATATATATATTTCAATTTTACATATATAAATCCAATTTATATTATTAGAATCAATTTTATAATTTTAATTTTATATAAAAACATTTCATACTTTTGAACATTTTCACTTAAAAAACGCTTTGTCATCCCCTATGCAAGAATAATTTTAAATTAATATCGTCCACTTATGTGATTTGAATTTTAAAAAAGGATTACGTATTTTGAATAAATATAATTTAAAATATCAAATTAGTTCAACTATTTTTTTTAAAAATTATTAAATGGAATGAAAATTAATTACTATAATTAAGGTAAAATTAATTTTTAACGATGGAGTAAAACATATACATAAGGTCCAAAATGACCGTTAAACATGTATAAATTCCCTTTGACTAAAATATATAGACCATATAATCCCTTTTATATAAATTATTTCTTCATTTAAGGCAAATTATGTATGGGTGACTTGTCAATAATGTTTTTTTATTTTTATATTTACAAGAATGTCACTCCTCATCCACTATAAACCCACGGTCACCCATCCCACTAATAACATCTATCAAGAACATTTGATCATCCAAAACCTTCCAAAAAATTCTACCAACATACCTCCCCTCATACTATAATCATTTCTTTGTACTGAAATAAATACAAGGATGTATTTTTTTAAACCAAAAAGAGTTAAATGAATATGAGGTCACACTCTTCAATGACCACTTTGGTTTCATTTAATTCTACATCCCATAAATAATTTTAATAAAATTAATTCATAATATCCCAATAATATTCAATATATTGAGATAAATTTATTTCAATGGCAATACATATACTCACACACACTCCCATCAATTGGGATACAAAATCAGTGTTTGTGTGTACAGTGGACTACCGCCTCATGAAATGTTGTTGTTTATTATTCCATTACCACCTTTCATGGTTGGGAATAATGACAATAGAGAATATCATAGATGTTAAACATGAGAATGAGTAAACACTATTGACAGAAGAAAACTGTACCATCCTGCTCTACCCGGGTCATCTTCAGTGAAACTAACTACTCTAAAACATTCCACATTTTGCGTGCCTGGGACATCCTGCTAAGGGAATATTCTACAATGCTGCCTATTTCAGGAGTATAGACTATCTCAAAGTTGTATAATTGCACTAATTTCCAACCAGGATTGCTGTCTCTAGTTCAAGTGTCTCTAGGTGAATATGCACTTGAGACTCTGGTGGTCTGAGAAAATCACAATTCGCACTCCTAGAAGATATTCTCTCCACATTCTCAAGGTGAATACTACCACTAATATCACTAGATATTGAGTCACATAGTTCTATTCACGGGGTCTCTATCACCATGAACTCTACATGATAATTGTTGTATCATGGTTGAAGTTAAGAAAGGAAGGTTCCAACAAATTGGGAAAGTAAGTAAACTCATCCTACTGCAAGAATCTGGACATGGAAAGAATGTTGTATACCCCACTTGTCTTGTCATCCCTTGGAATGAGAGTAAAACCCAAAACAGATACACTACCATATTCAGTAGTGGAATCTCAATAAAAAAGGAGGACAAGTAGAAAAATAAACCCACTAATAAATCTATGACCTTTTTCAACACTCCACTGCACAACTGTTCCTTGAATGTAGAATATTGGGAGAATCATCCACCACACCTCAATAATATCCTCTTTCGGAAACACTGATTTGCCACCATAGTTTTTCTCGAATCAAATTTTTTTTCTTGGTCGGGTAAAAACCCATATTCCTCGTGAATTAAATGCTATATAAAACAAATCTGACATAGGGTTACACCTACACCCCACATCACCCATGTAAAACCTTAAGAAAGATGCATGGAGAAAAGAGTAACTCACCCAGGGTCTAGAAAGTTCTTCTAAAAAAGGTATAAAAGATCTAGGGTGTATCTATTATCATCTCTTGTTCTGTAGGAATATAAAAATCCATAACATTTATATTCACATGGCCCCAACATCTAGCTCTCTAATCTGACATGGGCCTCCTAGTGGTGGTGGAAGGATCTCGAAGCGTCATCCACCAACCATAACTCCTCCTGCTCCCCTGCCCGCAAAACCTCCTAGGGGACTACCATGTCCCTACATTGGATATCCCTGATCTGGAAGTCATCTCTAATTTACCTATTAAGTTACTATTTTCTTGAAAATCTCAACACATATGGTCAGGCTGTCAGGTTCCATGTGACCTCGCCCTTCACAAGCATAACACATTCCCTCCCCAGGATATCTCTGCACTCTATACTGCCTTGGACCCATATGACTATGTGTCTGAGAATTATTATGGGGAGGCCTCTTTTGTCAATATCTTGTTGTTCGATTCATGTTAGCTATGGCAGACATCTCAGATATATTTCACACATTTCCATAACGAACATTATGGCACCCCTCTAACAGAATACTCTTTGAAACAAGTTAATTCTCCATCACCCCATCATATGTGGGGATGAAAAATGGTATTATGATAACAAGGATATATTTTCAATTTCCCTGAACATGCTTTCATTATTGGAAGTTTTCATCATGGATCAGGTCTCAAGAATAGCGTGAAAGGTAGACAAACCTAGTCACGTACTCTACCACCATGATCCCTCCCTTCTAAAATTGAAGTAGATCTTGAATAGGAATAGAGAGTAAAGAGGGGATACAAACCTCATAGAACAGATTTTGGAATTCATCCCATGATATTACCAATTCATCATCTATCTGAGTTACAAGACTCCACCAACATCCATCTACTTTGTGGAAAGGACTGGCTACCAAAGACACCTTTTGATATGGGGATGTCTGAACATTCCTAATGTGGAAAAACACTAACTATGTTAAAACATACAAAACATGATGATATGGATCACCATGGGTCTTCAGTACTCTCGGATGTTGGAATATGCCATGTTTTCTCAACCTACGCATGTCCTTATCCTTCTCTTCTAGGTTTAATTACTATTCAATAGTTGAATGTGATGCTACATGTCCACATGGAGGGAGGTGGATCATATGATAGATCCAAAACTGAGGTCTTTTCACTCGTAGAATCTACATCATGAATCAAATCTTGTATCATGCATGTCTTTCATCACATAGGTATCTTGAAACATATAATGGAGTACCACAATCAACTGAGCACACACACACACACACATATATCTACTACAAACGGGAGATGAATCAAGAAGGATATTCAATGACTCGATCCTACATGATTCATGTACCAATATTCCCTAAAACAAATGTCTTAGATTTTCGATTCTACAAATGGGAAATTAGGGTCTAGGTGAATGGCAACGTTGGCCGCCACACTACCACTAGACTACCTGGCATGAGAGTCGCTCTTAAAAAGCATTAAAACTGTTTTCCTAAAGCCAACCAATACCTTTCTAGGGAATCCTAGAAACAATGTCCCATGGGTCATACCACCTTGGATACCACCTTTTCATGACCCAACCAACATTAGAGCTCAAGCCTCAACTACCCCAGGCTCACCTTGAAAGACAAGTGGTGGAGACTAGAACCGAAAGCACAAAAATCTCAGGGATGCCTTTTCCTAAGAACTTGTACACACCCACACAACCAACTCAATGAAGAAATATAGAAGAAAAGTAAAATATAAAACACTACTATATATAAAAAAAATACACATCGACCTCTAAATTGTACTTTTACAGAAAAGTAAACTAAAAAGGAAAAGTGAAAAAATACAAGTCGAACCGGAAATGTTCTATAACCCGACCACATGTTGAAAAGGAAAATAGCTGATAGAGCCCCACTCTTGGATACCATGATATGACAACCACACACGGTGCAAGAACCTTGTATCGTTATGCTCCTCGGAAGCCACGATCAACTAGTCCATAATCTGCAAGGGAAAACCAAGTGCTGGAAAATCCCATGATGGGGTGACTATAAAAAAAACTATGTATGATTATCCAAAGGCTCAAGGGAGAAAAAAATGATGTACTAAATATGAAAGCAATAGATAGAACATGGTACAATAAAATATTAACGATCAACCCAATAATATATTCATGTAAACACATCCAAAATCACAATGAGCTAGAAATAGTGAGAATATGAACTTATCATTGAGTCTATGGAAACTATATTAGATGATTAGACTTTTCCAACCATGAGAAGCTTGAAACAGAAAGATTGTGGCTTACCTCATGCATCTTCACCTCTCCTGGAAGGAGAGTAACCAAATCCCAAAGACTGGGTACTGAAATAGGATACATGTATTCTATGTCAAACAATCCAAAATGAGAGAGTAAGGGTATATCCATCTTACAAGTTATCCTAGGAAAAGAGTCCCCAATAGGTCTAGAAGTAACCACCATCGATCCCCACCATCCCACACGTCTACCATAAAAACACAAGTCAAAGAGAATAAATCACCATAGTGTGACACTATTAACTTTGGTAGGCATTGTATCATCCTCACAGTTTTAGGTCATGTCACAAGGATGTGTCTTAGTGGGGAAATCACCCGTATTACTCATGAGTCCAATATAACATCAAAGTGTGTATCACCACTGATCCAAGGCTAGAAAGAGTAATCCCAATGTAGAGGTCCCACACCCTAGTGTGTTAGGGTGGATTCCACTTTAATTTTCATTATAGAGGACCCACACTTTGATGCGTCGGGGGGGGGGGGGGGGGGGGTCAACTCTTGTTCAATATAGACCCTCACCCGAGTGTGTCAGTGGGATTCCACTTGGATATAGATGATAGAGGACCCACAATAATACCTATGGGGGGTTCCACTCTTATTATGTTCAAGGACCCACACACTAATGTGTCATGGTGATTCCAGTATCATAATAGTCATAGAGGAACCACGCCCTGGTGTATCAGGTGTATTCCACTCATAATAGTCGTAGGGGACCCACACCCCTGCAGATGGGGGATTCCCCTATAGCTCATCAATGACACATGCCCTACCTTGTATGGGGATTCCACTCGGAAGGTATTGAGGAACTACAATGGCTATTCATGCTATATGTTACCTCTTGGAAAGCACTAATATGTTATAGCCTAATCACTACCGTTGTCAGATGTCACCAGAATTGGAGTCACATATGGAACATCTCTCATTGTATCTTGGAAGCCACTATAGAGGGAAATATTGTGTTCTATGCAGAAAAACATTCAATATATGATACGTATAAGAAAAAAACTGAGTCCAAAATAATTAGATAAGAGAGGTACAAAATTAAGAGTGTGTTACGCAAAGCTTGTACGGCCCACATGACGTGTGGCCCCACCTCATCACCTAGACGTGTAACGAAGCATACATGGGTACTAAACTATGAATATTTAACCCCTAGGCATGCCAACGTACACCCAGGGTACATAGAACCTTTGGCCCAAATAGTTGATGAGCGCACGATGCTCGTTGTTTGACATGAAGGGATAAAAAATAACTTTATTGACCTACCTCCTCAGATGATCCCAGTTGTCCAAACAAATCACATAGTTACAATCCTTGCAAAAACTTGAATAGGATCGACTATTCATTCATCCGAATCAGACCCCTTAATGACAAAACTGCATTGCACACAAATGTTTCTTTATGGGACCCACACCACTAACCCAAAACACATCAAACGGATTGTTCCATTGCAATACTCTCATAAAAGAACATCGGATTGGATATTCATTAGTCCCAAACCGACACCCAGTGAAAAAGATCCATTTACCGCAAACAGCCAAATAAGGCCTCATTGGGCCCGCACCTCCATTTTGGTTTAAGCAACGAAAATCAATTTTCAAAAGATTGGCTCAACTTTAGGGTCAGACAGCGTGTCAATCGGACATCGTATGTTGACGTCCAGTACGATACATTTTCTCGAATAATATTAATTATATTATTATTATTATTATCATACTTTTCGTGCCAGAAATCCTTAAGAATAAAAATTAAAAAACAAAAAATACACTCAAAAGGTCTGCCTCGATGTAAGGGTCACGTTTCTCAAGATGGAAGATGAATCAGAAATATGGTTTGCAAGCTTGTTCGATACAATATTTCTGAGTAATTTTAATAATAATAATATAATTATTAAGCTCAACTATTTCGTTGAACCAAGCCATGAACCCAAAACATAAATGACCCAAACCAGTATAAATAGATATATCTGTAGCAGAGGAACACATGGCCATATATGTAATGAAAAACAGACAATCTGTTTAGGAGTTATCAGTGTTTGAAACTACCCCGACCCACTCCATCCTGGTCCATCCGCTTCAGCCTGGCAGAACCACCATTGCCTGACTCTCTCAGATGCAGTCCACCGTGGCTTCATCACCCTGGTGCACTAACATTCCACACTATCTCATGTTCAAATCTTTCTAAACCCATGGCCACTGTGGGTTCCACTGCATGTTGTCACCAACATCACTTCATGCCACCTTACGGTCCGCCACAGGTAGCATCCAGTGCCACCACGCCGGTGGTCCTTCCACGGACCACTGGGAAAACTCCGGTTGCCCAAATTTCCTTATGAGACCAAATATGGACTCCTTGAAATGAAATATTCTTTAAAACATCCTCCTCTTGAATATCCATCAATGTTTCAGCGTACCTAAAAGTTGGCAGATCTTTTTCTCAACACTGCACCCCCTCCAGTGAATGAAACTTCAATAGGAGCATAGATGAGGACTCCTCAGATTGAGGGCTTCATATATTTATTCTTCACACAATGTTTTGTCAATGTTTCGATGAAATGAAAAGTTCATGATGAATAATGGATTATGTATGTGAAGAACATGCAATCCAGAAATTAAACGGTCAATGACCATTGACTGTTTTTCTATAAAAAAGGAATATCAAATAAACAAAAATCACCAAAAGTAAAAAATGACAAAAAATTCGTCAATCAAGGAGGTGAAGAATCCAAAAGAAATAACCTACATTGATTTAGGATTTTTCGTTGTATTTTTTGTTCACTAATCTACTTGAGCATTGACATTCATCGCGATCCGATGATGTTATGACATCAAATCTCTATTGGAAACAGATGGCCAAAGCTCCTCCATCTGCGAGATAAATGAGGCAATTCTATCTCATTTCCCTTAACTCCTATTTATAGGATAATTCCAGCTTTCACATAATCCAAAACTCCCATATCCTCTATTCCCACATCAACCTTAGGGAAAACACCCCATTACGAACTCAACTAGAGTCTCAGTTTTTCAGTCTGAGCCCCTATCCATGAGTTATTTGAATATACATTGTATATAAAATAAAATAATTTAATTTTTTTATCTATGAGAACGTCCTCTGTGGTGTTTTCTATAGAAGGCTCACACTAACCAAATTTATGTCCCTCTTAGGGTAAATTCAACTCTCCGGACACAACTATGGAGTCATATTTTTTATCTGAGCTACATTTTGAGAGACAAACTATTTACATCGTGTGCATAATATAAAATATATTAGTATTTATATATAATTTATTTCAGGCACACCCGAACTCAATATTTCATGCAGTCCCAGTATCTAGATCTAGAAATATATGTAAAAATAATTGTAACGCCCCGACACGAGTTACCCAGAGTCGGTGCATTATTACATAACATTGGCATGATCAAAAGAAAGATCAAATCTCGAAAGACCGATTGGTTTAGTATCCTTGGAAACACTAGATATATTCATAAAGTTTTACATTACGTCATAAAAATGAAAGCTACAACAATATAGTCTCCATATTCCACACTCATATCCCCACATACTATCCTGAAGTTCATTCATAAATTTTCTCTTCACATCCTGGAAAAATTAAAACATAGAAAAGGGGTGAGCTCAAATGCCCAGTAAGGATAACAATATAGCGAAAACATTCATGTATAAGAATAAACATTTAAGGCAATGCATAACATAAAACAAAAGTCTTTTAAACTTGATCTTCATCATAGTATGGCAAAAATAAAATGAAATAATGTCATTTACATATTCACATGGATATTCTACTAATCGAATAATCACATTCAATATCAATAACCACTTTCATAATGATGGAATGCATAATGCCAGACTATCATAACCACATAGCCAAGGCCTCGTGCTAAGACTACAAATAAGATTTTGTCAAGGCATTGTGCCAAGACACTATTTTGTCTCATGAGAACTACCGATGCATCGAGGAGCTATAGCGGGCTCCACCCGTCACATATTAAGTCCAATGCATTCCCATATGAAAAGGTTTAAACATAACATAAACATTCGTATTAAAACTAGCATACGAAATGTCAATACTTTCACCATAAAATATGAATGGTATAAAAATAGAACATCCACAGTCAAACATATCACAAAACCTTCAATAAAATATAGAAGTTTTGTATCATAATAAATTAACTTCAAATAAGCGTAAAATCCATCAAAGGATGTTGACATAGATGAAATCAAAAAAAAATTTTGGAAAAATATATCTTTCTATTTTGAAATCATTTAAGAGTCATATATTTATAAAATAAAACATTTTCTGTGAAAATATTCTTATAATCTTGTAAGGGAAACTTGGACGATTTTATAACGACGGAAAATAACTGCACCCGCCGTATAAGTTAAAAAAACATTCTTACCTTAATTCTGTTGAAAAGGTTAAAAAGCACCTTTTTTGGAAAACAGCGGAAAGATTCCTTTATAAAACTCTTATAAAAAGTCAAACAAGGGTATAAATGACCTTAACCCATATTCTTTTAAATAGTAAAAATGTTTTTAAATACATTTTTAAGAAACATGGATTTGGATGATAAAAAGATCCTAGTAGATTATTACGTATAAACAACCTCAGATAATGAAGTGATTGTGAAATAAACCTTACCTTGTACATTTCCTTGGTTGGGGTAGGTTAAACTCCTGTATAATGGTAAAATAATTGTTATTAAATTATACAATAATCATATACATTGATATGATATCATATATGATCTTTTAACATTGATTTGTTAACACTATCTTAGTATTATCGTTGTTTCAGGTGTTAACTTACTCGTTTTCTTTTATATGTTTTGTTATGTAAGACATGTTTGTAATGGATAGGTTGTATCTTAATCATATCTAGAATGATATAAAGTCCTTATATACTATTATTAATCATCAAATGAGAATTATACTTGAATGGATACGATGGATAATGAATCTCATCGCGTTCGTGGAGACGGAAGTCCGTACGTACGCACGAGCGACAATATCATTGTTTTGATATTAAAATAATATATAATTGGATGGTATATCATATATACAGAATAATTACCATGTTAAATTTATTATTTACATGAATTATACATCATTATTATACCCATCCAAATAATAATTTATTGAATAACAATTACACCACAACGTGGAGACGGTAAGCCGTACGTACGCACATATGGTGACATGTTATTAAAAGGATGGATAGAATACTGAATATGGTTGAACCATAATTATAATAAAATCACAGTATATATATGATACTGGAGTTATTATTTTAGAATGGTAACAACAAAGGAAGATGAAGTGGAAGAAGAAAGGAACTTGAAAAAGGGTGGTGAAATTATTACCTCTTCTTTGGGTTCTTTTTTTTTTGATTTGATCAAAAGGGCTCCTTAAGTTGGCTTTATGACTAAAGGAAGGCCTCTAGGAAGAATTGAGGGAAGTTGAGAGAGTATTTGGGCAGAGGTTGGCCGAACCAAAAGGCTTTTAAGGTGTGAAGTAATGAGAAGGGGAGTTCCCTTTTATAAGAGGGGTGAGGGGCACCTTTGGAAAAGCTAGAAATATTAATTTATAATAAATTCATATTCGATTTCTAATGGCTCAAAAGTTTATTATTTAAAGTTTAAGGTGGGTATTGGTCTAAAACCACTCAACCAATATAATTTAGATAGGTTTGGGATACTATATTAACCATATCTTTAAGTATAAACTCTTAGTTAATTTGTTTCACTTTTACAATGTTTCTTTGTATTTTTATATTATATGGTTAATAAACTTACTATATACATCCAAGCGACCACCAAGTGGTCCATTAAGGATACAAATATCATGATATAAGTCTCTCGGATGAACCTTAGATTTTTAGGAATTTAATATCAATTAATAATATACTATTTGTTTTAAAAACTCTTTTATGTCAATGTTTACACTATTCAATAATTGATTTTTGTAAAAATCATAACAGAATGATTACTTCGAAAAAAGTTAATTAAATCATTCCTAACATGTAATATTAACTTAGAAAATTAGTTTAATTCATAAAAAGTCTCAAATTATATTTATTTGGGTATCTACAATATCAATCATTTTAATTTTTCACTATTATGGTAATTACTGCATCACCATTGTGTCATATATAAATTAAATTATTTAATATCTAAAAATTATAAATAAAATACCATTATGTATTAAATCTTTGTATCTTTCTAATTAATATTTATAGTCGAAAATACAACACATATAACTCTATGTAAAAATTTTTTTTTCTAAAAGATATATGCTTGTGTCATTTTTGTATTCATTTTAACTTAATTAAAATAAAGTGTCCCTATCACTTACAAGTGGCACCATGGGGTCCCAAAATAGACCCAAAGATGCCTATGGTCGAACTATTGTCAACCAATAATGTTAGGACACGTTTTAGGGTAATTTTATATTATTATAATATTATTGTTTAACCCTTATTTACCGGATTTACTCTTTAACCATGGTAAATAAAATATTTACCGAAGTAATTATTCAAAATGTCTAAAAATAAAAGTTACCTATTTACACAATTTGAACATCCTGATTCCAAATATGGAATCAATTTTTCCAAATTCAAAACACAGATGTGGCAGAAATTAATTTAAAATTAATTCCCGCTGTCAAAACAAAAACCGTGTTTTTAAGATATAATAACTATCAAAAGATTGATACTTGTTTATGTTTGGTTTAATTGTGAAATTATGTACAATGACCAACATTGTATTAAATGTTAAAAATATATTCTAAATATACTTTAAAACCACTCAAATTCATAATTTATCAATATAAATTATTTTGATTAAAAAAGTTGTTTTTAATTAAAATGTAGTAATTTTCACTATTCATCAAAATATTAAACTTATCTGAAAAGTACCAAAATTTCATCTTAGGATAAATTAGATACTCTGAATCCAAAAATGAAGTCCATTTTGAGAGATAAAATTTCAAAAAGTAGGTATTACTATTCATAATGGCTATTTTGATTGGTTGTGGTGTGTTAGAACTCGGTGTTGCGTACAACACACACTATCACATTATTCAAAGAGAAGCGTACCGTAGAAGATTGGGGTGTTACATTCTCCCCTCCTTCAAATAATTTCATCCTCGAAATTTCTAGAATATTATCGCATGAAAAGACTCAGGTGGTTCTTCATCATAAGTTCCTCGGGTTCCCACATTGCCTCTTCCATCTTATGGTTTCTCCACAAAACTTTTACCAGACGCATCGTCCGGTTTCTCAGTACATGTTCTCTCGTATCAAGAATCCTGAAAGGCTCTTCGTAATAAGACAGATCGGGATCCAGTTCTAATTCGTCATAGGTGAGTACATGCGTTGGGCCAGGCATGTATTTCCTTAATAGAGATACATGGAACACATCATGAACTTTGGAGAGACTTGGCGGCATTGCCAATCGGTAAACTACAACCCCAATTCGTTCTAGAATTTCGAAAGGTCCGATGTACCTGGGACTCAATTTACCTTTCTTACCAAAACATATGACTCCCTTCCATGGAGATACCTTTTGGAAAACATGATCACCGACTTGAAATTCCAAATCCTTACTTCGATTATCAGCATAGCACTTCTGCCTACTTTGAGATGCTTTGATGTGATTTTGGATTACCTTCACCTTTTCCATCATTTCCTCCACTAGTTCCGGACCTACAAGTTTTCTTTCACCAACATCATCCCAACAGGTTGGTGTGCGACATCTCTTTCCGTATAACGCTTCATTTGGTTCCATCTGAATACTCGAATGGAAGCTATTGTTATAGAAAAATTCTACCAACGGTAAATATTGATCCCACATACCCTGAAAGTCAAGTGAGAAAGATCTCAACATGTCTTCTAAGGTTTGAATAGTCCGTTCTGATTGATCGTCTGTCTGAGGGTGGTAGGAAGTGCTCAAATGAAGTTCAGTATCCAGGGATTTCTGAAGACTTTTCCAGAATCTTGAAGTAAATCGGGGATCACGATCATAAACAATCGATAGGGGTACTCCATGAAGTCTCACAACTTCATTAATATATTGTCTTGCTAGACGTTCTAGTGGTAGATCTTCTCTTATAGAAAGAAAATGTGCTGACTTGGTAATACGATCAATAATAACCCATATTGCATTGTTCCTTCTAGGAGTCTTTGGTAGCCCCATTACAAATTCCATCGTAATATTGTCCCATTTCCACATCGGTATGGGAAGAGGTTGCATGACTCCTCCAGGGTGTTGCCTTCCAGCTTTCACTTGTTGACAAACCATACATCTTGACACAAAATCAGAAATCTCTCTCTTCATATTGTCCCACCAAAAATGTTCCTTCAAATATCTATACATTTTGGTGCTCCCAGGGTGTATAGGGAAATTGGAACTAGGAGCATCATCCAGCAATTCCCTTTTTAGATCAATTATATCGGGAATACAAAGTCTCTTCCCGAATTTCAAAATTCCATCTTCATACACAAAGTCTCTCAATATCCCATCATTCACAGCTTTAATCTTATTTTGAAATTCTTCATCATCGTTCTGAGAACTCTTAATCCATTCTAGTAATGATGGTTTGGAAACCATTTGAAAAAGAATTGATGTTTCACCTTCCCTGGTTATTCCCATGTCCATCTTTACTAGATCCATCAAAATTGGATCTCTTTCAATTCTCATCACGTTCAAAAATCCATGGTCTTTTCTGCTCAAAGCATCTTCCACCTTGTTTTCTTTCCCCAGGTGGTAGTGTATCGTGCAATCATAATCATTGGGTAATTCAAGCCATATCCGTTGCCTCATGTTGAGTTCTTTTTGTGAGAAAATATAATTCAAACTCTTGTGATCAGTATAAATCTAACATTTTCCACCATATAGGTAGTAGCTTTATATATTCAAAGCAAAGATCACAGCTGCTAACTCGAGATCATGATTAGGACAGTTTTGTTCATGAATTTTCAACTGTCGTGATGCATAGGCAATAACCCTATCATTCTTCATAAGGACACAACCAATTTCTTTCTTCGATGCATCACTATAAATAACGAACCCATCATTCCCCGACGGTAGAGTCAATATAGGAGCATTGACTAAAATTATCTTCAGTTCTTCGAAACATTCTTCACACTCTTTTGTCCAAACAAATTTGACCCCTTTACATGTGAGCTTCGTTAATGGGTTAGCCAACCGGGCAAAATTCTGGACGAAATGTCGATAATAACCTGCTAAACCAATAAAACTATGTACCTTAGTTATAATCTTCGGTGCTGGCCATTCTTGGATTTCCTTGGTCTTAGAAGGATCAACAGAGATTCTATGTTTAGAGACAATATGGCCAAGAAAAGAAATCTCTTGAAGCCATAATTCACACTTTCTAAACTTCCCATATAATTCATGTCTTCTCGGAGTCTTTAGGATAATGCGCAAGTGATTTTCATGATCTTCGTAGCTTTTGGAGTATACCAAGATATAATCAATAAATACCACCACAAATTCATCGAGATACTCCTTGAAAACTCTATTCATCAGATCCATGAATATAGAGGGTGCATTAGTCAATCCAAAACGCATTACTGTAAACTCGTAATGCCCGTACCTGGTTTGAAATGTTGTCTTCAGAATGCCTTCCTTTTTCACACACAACTGTTGGTATCCAGATCGAAGGTTAATCTTTGAAAAGTATTGAGCTCCATGCAGTTGGTCAAATAAATCATCAATGCGAGGTAGGGGATACTTTTTCTTTATTGTTATTGTATTGATCTCCCTGTAGTAGATACATAACCTCATAGATCCATCTTTCTTTTTAACAAAAAGAACAGGGGCTCCCCATAGAGAAACACTAGGGTGAATAAATCCCTTATTACTCAATTCCTCTAGTTGTTTCTTTAGTTTAACTAATTCTACAGTGGCCATTCTATAAGGGTTCTTCGATATAGGCCTTGATCCAGGAATTAAATCAATGGAAAACTCAACTTCTTGTTCTCGAGGATGTCCAGGTAAATCTTCCGGAAATACATCTACATATTCCTTTACAAAAGGTACATCCTCTATTTGAACATTCCTTTCCTCACCCACAGTCATTTCATTCTCTTCCTCCCTAATAATTGAATTTAGT
This sequence comes from Viscum album, assembly GCA_963277665.1. Lineage (NCBI taxonomy): Eukaryota > Viridiplantae > Streptophyta > Magnoliopsida > Santalales > Viscaceae > Viscum > Viscum album. Next base: position 204,376,943 of record OY728167.1, on the reverse strand, counting down.
TGAGCTACTGGGGGTGGATCTAGATAAGAATTAGGTGGTGACGATTCTGCTCTAAAGATAAGGTGTTCCTTATCATCATCATCAAGAATCTTAACCTCTTTATTCTTACAATAAATCTTCGCATCATAGTCCGAAAGCCAGTCCATACCGAGGATTATATCAAACTCAATCATAGGAATGACGATGAGGTCAGCAGATAAAGAACATTTATGTGCTCTAATGGGGACTGATTCACAAAACATTATTGCAATGATACTTCCCTTAGGAGTTTTAACTGACAACTCCCTTGTTAAATCAAATTGGAAATATCTATTAGCAAATTGGGAAGATATGAAACAATGCGATGATACAGAATCAAATAATAAATTTGCTAAACTTGAGGAAACCATTAAATTACCTACCACCACGTCCTTCGGAGCTTCTACCTCAGCAGTAGTGATAGCATAAGCTTGGCCTTGATCCCTTGGCCTTTTCTGAGGTAATTTCTCATGACTCTTAGTACATTCATTTGCATAATTCCCCATCTCCCTGTAATTGTAGCACTGAACATTGGTAGCTTCCTTCTTCCCCTTGCAATCACGAGCTTAGTGGCCCTTTTCACCACACTTGTAACAGACTCCCGTTCCCTTCAAGCAAGTACCAGGGTGTTTCTTACCACATTTACCATAGGATGGATATTCAACCTTTCCCTTCTTCCCCTCATTTCCATTCCCAGATTGATCAGCAGGTCTCTTCTTCTTTTTATTTTCTTTAAAGTCATAAGACTTAGAGAATTCCTTTTCGGTCTTGATAGCACATGAGACAATGTCTTCATACGACGAGAAGGATTGTGAGACTAATGCTTGACGGAGAAATGGTTTTAACCCATCAAAGAAACGATCAATCTTTCTTCTTGGGTTACGTATATAATCTCTAGCATACCTTGCTAACCTTGTAAAGTTAGCCTCATACTTTATGACATTCCCATCCTCCTTTTGTCTCAGACTCAGAAATTGCCTTTCCATATCTGCTCGATGGTCATGAGGAAAGTATTTTTCTAAAAACAGATCTTAAAACTCCCTCCATTCCATATTTGATACTTAATCATCTTCTTTCATGTTTTGAATCAATGACCACCATTGATCAGCATCTCCAGTGAGGCGGTAAACTTCCATGATAACTTTTTCTATTTCACTACTCCCCAAAGATGGAAATATTTTCTCTAGAGAATTTATCCATTGCTCAGCTACTAAGGGATTTGTACTCCCATTGAATGTTGGTGGTTGCTGCTTCATGAAGCAATCTAACATTGATCCTCCACGCTGTAGATCAGGGTGCTCCATACGGGTCAGGTTATTATTCATAAACTGAGTGAGTTTTCCCAGTATGGGGATTAGCTGATCAGCACCAGTTGCATCACCAGCTCCACTATAATTATCTTGAGCAGGAGGGCAATCCCTACATGGAGTGCGTGCATTGATACAGTTTCAATTTCTTCCACTAGGTGCCATTTCTAAACAATGGCATAAACTAGATCAGTTTATGAATCAAAATACATAACACTTAACATAAATTGAACAATTTATGGATATAATCCATAATCATAAAAAATGTTTTATTTGAAGAAGTATATACTCATAAACCCTTCATAATGATTTGTAAATAAAATGAGAGTTATCCTAAGCATATCCCCCAGGAGTGTCGTAACCAAGAGTGCAGCAAGGCCCGCTGTCATGCACTAGTTCCCGTTCGAGTCTAGCTCAAAGAGGTGTTTTCGGGTTTTACCCCTAGGTACATCTGTGCCAGAGCCGCTTCTACCTGCTCATATCTAGACAGGGTTGTATTTCTCGGAAAACTCACAAAATATCTACAATACCCAAATTCTAGGAATTTTTCTATACTAATCCTCAAAGTCCATCTTAGCTCTATGTGCTCTAATCGGAGTTTATCTAAATCTAGCTTCCATGGTTTGTACTAAACATCATATAATACCAACTGTAATGCCCCGACCCTAGTTTCCCATAGTCGGTGCATTATTACATAACATTGGCATGATCACAAGAAAGATCAAATCTCGAAAGACCGATTGGTTTAGTAGCCTTGGAAACACTAGATATATTCATAAAGTTTTACATTACATCATAAAAATGAAAACTACAACAATATAGTCTCCATATTCCACACTCATATCCCCAAATACTATCCCTGCAGGTCATTCATAAATTACTTTTTCACATCCTGGGAAAAATAAAACATAGAAAAGGGGTGAGCTCAAATGCCCAGTAAGGATAACTATATAGTGGAAACTTTCATGAATAAGAATAAATATTTAAGGAAATGTATAACTTAAAACAAAAGCCTTTTAAACTTGATCTTAAACATAGTATGGAAAAAATAAAATGAAATAATGCCATTTACTTATTCACATGGATATTCTACTAATCGAATAATCACATGCAATATCAATAACCACTTTCATAATGATGGAATGCATAATGCCAGACTATCATAACCACATAGCCAAGGCCTCGTGCCAAGACTAAAAATAAGATTTTGTCAAGGCCTTGTGCCAAGACACTAGTTTGTCTCATGAGACCTACCGATGCATCGAGGAGCTATAGAAGGCTCCACCCGTCACATATTAAGTCCAATGCATTCCCATATGAAAAGGTTTAAACATAACCTAAACATTCGTATTAAAACTAGCATACAAAATGTCAATACATTCACCATAAACTATGAATGGTATAAAAATAGCACATCCATAATAAAACATATCACAAAACCTTCAATACAATATAGAAGTTTTGTATCATAATAAATCAACTTCAAATCAGCGTAAAATCCATCAAAGGATGTTGACATAGATGAAATCAAAACTTTTTTTAGAGAAATATCTCTTTCTATTTTTAAATCATTTAAGAGTCATATATTTATAAAATAAAACATTTTCTTTGAAAATATTCTTATAATCTTGTAAGGGATGCTTTGACGATTTTATAACGGCAGAAAATAACCGCACCCGCCGTATAAGTTAAAAAAACATTCTTACCTTAATTCTGTCGAAAAGGTTAAGAAGCACCTTGTTTGGAAAACGACGGAAAGATTCCTTTATAAAACTCTTATAAAAAGTCAAACAAGGGTATAAATGACTTTAAACCATATTCTTTTAAATAGTAAAAATGTTTTGAAATAAATTTTTTAGAAACATAGATGTGGATGATAAAAATATCCCAGTAGATTATTACATATAAACAACCTCGGATAATGAAGAGATTGTGAAATAACCCTTACCTTGTACTTTTCCTTGGTTGGGGTAGGTTAACCTCCTGTATAATGGTTAAATAATTGTTATTAAATTATACAAGAATCATATACATTGATATGATATCATATATGATCTTTTAACATTGATTTGTTAATACTATCTTAGTATTATCGTTGTTTCGGGTGTTAACTTACTCATTTTCTTTTATATGTTTTGTTATGTAAGAAATTTTTGTAATGGATAGGTTGTATCTTAATCATATCCAGAATGATATCAAGTCCTTAGATACTATTATTAATCATAAAATCAGAATTATACTTGAATGGATACGATGGAGAATGAATCTCATCGCGTTCGTGGAGACGGTAGTCCGTACGTACGCACGAGGGACAATATCATTCCTTTGATATTAAAATAATATATAATTGGATGTTATATCATATATACAGAATCATAATCATGTTAAATTTATTATTTACATGAATTACACATCATTATTATACCCATCCAAATAATAATTTATTGAATAACAATTACACCACGACGTGGAGACAGTAAGTCGTACGTACGCACGTATGGTGACATGTTATTCAAAGGATGGATAGAATACTGAATATGGTTGCACCATATTTATAATAACATCATAGTATATATATTATACTGGAGTTATTATTTTATAATGGTAACAACAAAGGAAGAGGAAGTGGAAGAAGAAAGGAACTTGAAAAAGGGTGGTGAAATCATTACCTCTTCTTTGGGTTCTTCCTTTTGATTTGATCAAAAGAGATCCTTAAGTTGGCTTTCTGACTAAAGAAAGGCCTCTAGGATAAAGTGAGGGAATTTTAGAGAGTATTTGGGAAGAGGTTGGGCGAACCAAAAGGCTTTTAAGGTGTGAAGTAATGAGTAGGGGGAGTGCCCTTTTATTAGAGGGGTGAGGGGCACCTTTGGAAAAGCTAGAAATATTAATTTATAATAAATTCATATTCGGTTTTTAATTTCTCCAAAGTTGATTATTTAAAGTTTAAAGTGGGTATGGGTCTAAAACCACTCAACCAATAGAATTTAGATAGGGTTGGGTTACTATATTAACCTTATCTTTAAGTATTAACTCTTAGTTAATTAGTTTCACTTTTACAATGTCTCTTTGTATTTTTCTATTATATGGTTAATAAACATACTATATACATCCAAACGACCCCCAAGTGGACCATTAATGATACACCTATCATGATATAAGTCTCTTGGACGAACTTTAGATATTTTGGAATTTAATATCAATTAATAATATACCATTTGTTTTAAACACTCTTTTATGTCAATTTTGACACTATTCAATAATTGATTTTTGTAAAAATCATAATAGAATTATTACTTCTAAAAAAGTTAATTAAATCATTCCTAACATGTCCTATTAACTTAGAAAATTATTTCAATTCATAAAAAGTCTCAAATTATATTTATTTGGGTATCTGCAATATCAATCATTTTAATTTTTCACTATTATGGTAATTACTGCATCACCATTTTGTCATATATAAATTAAATTATTTTATGTCTAAAAATTATATATAAAATACCATTATATAGTAAATCGTTATATATTTATAATTAATATTTATAGTCGAAAATACAACATATATATCCCTATGTAAAAATTGTTTTTCTAAAAGATACATGCTTGTGTCATTTTTGTATTCATTTTAACTTAATTAAAATAAAGTGTCCCTATCACTTACAAGTGGCACCATGGGGTCCCAAAATCGACCCAAAGATACCTATGGTCTAACTTGTATCAATAAATATGGTTAGGACACGTTTTAGGGTAATTTTTTATTATTATAATATTATTTGTTAACCCTTATTTACCGGATTTACCCTTTAACCATGGTAAATAAAATATTTACTGAAGTAATTATTCAAAATGTCTAAAAATAAAAGTTACCTATTTAAAAAATTTGAACATCCTAATTCCAAATATGGAATCCATTTTTCCAAATTCAAAACATAGAAGTGGCAGAAATTAATTTAAAATTAATTCCCGCTGTCAAAACAAAAAGCGTATTTTTAAGATAAAATAACTATCAAAAGATTGACACTTGTTTATGTTCGGTTTAATTGTGAAATTATGTCCAATGACCAACATTGTATTAAATGGTAAAAATATATTCTAAATATACTTTAAAACCACTCAAATTCATAATTTATCAATACGAATTATTTCGATTAAAAAAGTTGTTTTTAATTAATATTTAGTAATTTTCACTATTCATCAAAATATTAAAGTTATCCGAAAAGTACCAAAATTTCATCTTAGGCTAAATTAGATACTCCAAATCCAAAAATGAATTCCATTTTGAGAGGTAAAATTTCAAAAAGTAGGTATTACTATTCATAATGTCTAGTTTGATTGGTTGTGGTGAGTTACACTCGGTGTTGCGTACAACACACGCTATCACATTATTCAAAGAGAAGCTTACCGTAGAATCTTGGGGTGTTACAATAATCCAATGTCTTACATGGAAAAAACCGATTCTCTACCCTCAGTTTTACCTTCCTCCAATTTATCTATTCCAATCTCTAACACACATATACCTCCTTCAAGACATTTTGGTCAATCTATTTCCCATTCCTTGGGCCTGAACCAACATGTTACAAAAGTATTCTCTATTACAAGACCTATTGTATGTCCTCCTAATATTGGGAAGGGGAAGGACACCCTTAAACATTCTACCAATCCAGTTCTTAACGATTCATATTATGATTAAATTCTGATAGGGTATATGCATCATTTTTTAACATTTAATTAAATAACTGTTTATTTTTATTTTTATGTGTTATTTTTATTCTTTTTATTGACTATTTACATTGTTAACCAATTATGAATTCACCATGACAATTTAAAATGGGATTAAAAGGAATAAACAATTCTAGAATATATTATTACATTTTTAACACCTGTATTTTCAATAAAGTGACATTGATTTATCATTACTGATAATTTCATTCTATGATAGATTATAGTTTTTAATGTTTAATAATTAATTCTCGAAATAATATTTTATGACATGATTTATGATCATAATTGAGGGTGATATTTTTGAATTATTCTAGAAATTTTTTTTTAATTAAAATGTTTAATTTTTATGTTATTTATAATCCATTTTCAGTTTTATGAATGTATATACATTTTTTGGAAAATAATGAATCTTTTTCTATTTCTCGAATCAGGTGTATGGTACAAGAAATTGAATTTATTCCATATGTGTTTGACCACACTAATAACTAATCAACCATTATAGATTTATTTTAATAGAACAATGAGACTTTATGAAAGACTGAAAGACTACAAATTGAATATCAAGAAATCATAGATATCAATGTTTTTCACAATGTCATAGATCTAACTCATATATAATGTATCATCCTTTAGTCTAGTTTGTTTTACCATGTGATAAACCTTGTGACCATAAAGCCCAATGGAGGTATTTATCTATAAAATATTTTCTTTAAAAAATTTAATAAAGTGACTATAAGAATAAATACAGCAATTGGTGAAAATAGTTTGACAATTGACAAAGTATTAGATCTTCCTTATATTCAAGGTGATAAACCCCAAGAACAAAGTGATTGACCATATTAAAAATTGATTGACCATAGGTACAATTTATCGAACATAAAACATATCAATGAATAATCAAAATATGGAATCAAGCGTGCAGGATGACGTGGAAACATTAAATTTACCATGTCTAAAGATATGTAATTTATTATTATATTATTAGAAATATTAATCCAAAAAAACTATTCAGAATTAAATGTCAATAATAATCATTTTTAGACCATAATTCAACCAAAAGTATGTGGATCTTCACTAATTATTTTTTTTAATTTTTGTTGTTGTGAAATATCCTACCATTAAAAGAATAAAAACATGGGGTGTAAATTAGATTAATATAGAGATAATAGAATTTTTCTAATGAAAAAAACAAAGATCCAATACTCTATTTTGAACATTTTTCACTCCTTATTCTCACACAGATCTTGAAGACACATGTGAGAAGAACATAACTTCTTCTGACATTAATTCCAAATTATAAATCAACAATATGAGAAGAATAATATTATACAGAACAACTGAACAAAATTATCTAATAAAACAAACTCTTTTCCTTATCTTAACCTGTATTAATTACATTTTCACAATATTTATTGTAAATTTTGTGTCTTTTAGAACCAACTCATTTATTGAATTGGAGAGTCAAAGTCACTTTCTTCATCATTTTTCTATATATTTCACCCAAGTAGAACTATGGAATTTGTTATGTATCATGAAATTCCTATGTGTATCAGTGGTTTATTTATTTCTCCCATGGTGAACTATGGAAGAGGCTTTGCGAATATTGAATATCCTTATGTGTTTTTGTCCAAAACCAAATCTTGTATGTGGCTTTGTTTTTTATAATAAACTGCCTGATAGTGGTTGATTACCCAATGAAGGGGATTATGGCTCAATATGGGACTGAATCCCTTCTCTAACTCTTCAATTTTTCATCTATTTTTGTGGATATGTTTTTCACAACATATATGTATCTACTTTATAATGTATATAATAATGAATTAAAATTATATTTGATAATTTTTGTTTAAAATTTTGTTTGATTGAAGTAAAACTATATTAAATATAAAAAATAATTTTAACTAATTTAGCTGAGTTGTGATCGAACTTCTTAGAATATTTTTGAAAACATCAATTTATATAACTAGGGTTATTAATTTATCTAGGTGTACATTATAAATTGTGGGATTTAGTTTTTAAATAATTTTTAATGTAAATTTTAATTTGAAACTCAATTCACCCTCCCCTTGAGTTTTCCACTATGAGAGACACCTTTGTTCTTTCATTCAAATAATTGGTTGAACATGATATAGTGTTTAAAAAATCACATATTTTTACACCATGGTGATAACCATAACCTTTCATTTTCTATATAGATCATATATATATTTATTTTTAATGTAATGTCATATAATATGGGGACTACTGTGTCATATTTTATATCATGATATAATATTACTCAGAAATGGTCATACATAAATCAAACTCAAATTCTTAGAAAAATAGTCACATCAGTATAAATAATACTGTTTATGTGAGGAAAAAAAGACACCATGATGAGGTGATGTCATAACCATGAAATTATTCCTTCCAAGATAATGAACTCCTATTTCAACCTATAACTCACCTATAAACTCACATGCACCACTTTTAAAAACTGAATTGCAACAAGTAGAGGATTTCAAAAATCCTTGTTTCTATATTAAATACCGATTATGAAATTATCAACCTCAATAATTTAACTAAATTACATGAAAAAATGTAAAATCTAAAACTAATAAATTTTTGACATATCTCTCCAAAAAATCTCACCATCATAAAATTTCAATGAAACAAGAAACATGAAGTATATTTTAAATAATTTATCTTACTAAGAAAAAAATATAAATATTATTAGAAGAATTGATATTTAACATAAATAGTATGTGGTTATTACATCAGTAATTTTCACTACTACGCATATTCCTCCAATACATAATTTCACTATAAGACCAAAACCACAGTAATGAAGAATTATCACAACACCTTCTTCTAACAATCATAGATATCCATAGCATACATTACAAATGTCACATCCACCTTCATAACTAACTCACCCAAATAAATGAAATTGGATTTTTAATTAAGATAACATTGATGTTATAAAATATCAATGAAATTTTGAACTCAATCTATATGTGGTGAAATTTTCAGTTGATACACCTCTATTCAGTCACACTCCAAACCCTAAAAAGGTCCAACATATGATAGATAAATATTAAAATAACTAATAAAAATCTACTAATAAATATTAGGATAGAACTACTAAAGCATGTGGTCACATAACTCATTCTCTAGAGTTTTCTTCATCTTATTCACATAAATCTTCATATATCCCTGATCTGCATTCATTTACTTATGAATCACCTAAACTTTCTACATCATAATCAACACCAATTCTATTACATTAATCATCGAATACCCCCACTCTATCAAGAACCAAATGAATCTAAAATTATTCCCTTAAAATAAATTATATAGATCCATTTAAATTGTTTATTGATATATATTATTTTTAGAAAACTAAACCATAAGAAAAAAAATCCCTAGGATCCTCAGAAATCAAAAATACATGAAAACAATAATTCCTCCAATGTATCTTTCTTACACTATGATTCCTAATCTATTTATAGATCAATGGTGGTACTATGGAATATCTGAGAGAAAAAGAACATTAAATGATCTGCATGCCATGTGAGGTAAAATGAGGAACATGATTAGAATTGATTTTCGCTAGAATTCCAAGGACTCTAAAAATCTCCTCCATTTAAATAATTTATATTATGTTAAATAAACATGACTCATTAATCCCCATGAAATAATAGTACTTCATTAGTTGATCCAAAATAGAAAAAATGGAATCATATACTCTATGATAGCACAAAATTACTTGTTACAAATTCCATCAACATATCAACCCAATTATATTTAGGTACATATATGTAATGAAATATAATAACTGTACTCTATTCCAAACATTAGCACACTAATATACAAGGCACTAAGGAATGAACCTAATAACCAACATCTTTAAACCAATCCATTGGAATTTATACATCAAATAAAGATAACTTCTAAAATAAAAAAGATACACAATGAAAGGTGAAAATTAGAATTCATGCAGAACTACTTCAGACATAACCAATCAATATACAATTTTCTAATAAATGTAACACTATGTTGGAAAACCTTGGAAAATTAGTCAATAGCACTTATATAAATAGTCTAATATTTCTATACATCAACCATATGATTTACCAAATGAGTTTTCTTTTGAATCCATTTATAATTTTTCAAATCATCATTAAAGGATTCATTAGTCACCGCTATAAACTTTTTACAATCCAAACCATCAAAACAACACTTCTTCAAATATTTAATTCATAAAAATCTAAAGTGACATATAAGAAAAACATTTAATCATGTAATTGGATCCTTCAAGTTGTTTGATAACTCTTAGAAATCCTTCATGTGTATTACGTATTTAACCCCATGAATCCTTCCACATTCAAAAAATAATCATATTTATTCTTGATTTTTATCCTTATCAAGATAGGATAAGTTGAAATATAAAAAATAATATCCTTTAAATTAAAAGACAATCTTGACTAATTATTCATCATTTGTTCACCCCTGCACCCTGCTTCCTCAATTTTCATTATAATAGCCTTCATTGGGGTATAATTGTATTCATTAAGATTGATACTTTATGAAGAAGGTTTAATTTTATTCACTAAAATAATATAAATTTTATTTCAATCCCATCCCCATTGTAAATATAAATTTCCAACTACCATAAAAAACTAGCAGGAACTCTAGAAAAGTGTTTTCACAAAAATTATTAGGGGTTTCTTAATATTATTCAATTTTGATAGGTGTCACCGTAGGACTAATACATGATTCATTTTATTATCCTTCCTTGTAGAAAACACAATCATCCAAATATCTTAATTATTCTATCTATTTTTCCTTTTAGTAGGATAAAGGTCGTCCTTAACAATGAATTCTATATTAATACATGTAAGGATAGCATTAAAATATGGATATGAAATTTTTAAATTTGGTTCCATGAAATATTAAGACTGATTTTGGTCTATCTTCTTCTCCACGTCACTAATAATTAATCTATGAATGTTTTATACATAATTCATTTTATAATGCACCTACAAACTTCTAATAATCAGTCAATCAACTAGGTGATTGTTGATATTTAATTAACCATATTCTTCAGCCACATGAATAGAAATTGGCATCAGTTCAACAAAAATTCCTTCAGTGACATCCTTTTGAATTATCAGATAATAATGATTTGGTCAACCTCACAATGGTTTTTACACTAATGGATTCATAAGCATGTTACCATCTACATTCCATATATCTACTAAAGATATATTTATCACCATATCATTATAACAATTAACTCTATTATATCCTTTTATATTATAGTGTAGAAAATACTAATTAAATGATTAAAATCATATATTTTATTTATCTTAAGACCTCTCACATAAACCATCAATATGAATTTTTCAGGGTATTAAAAAATGTATCTTAAATATAATTGTGTAAAATATATAATTCTTACCTGTGATAGTGTGTTGAATATCATTGAGGAAATGACCCACCACATTCTCATGTCAATGAAGAATGGATCATTTCTAAAAGGAAAATAAGGAAAACCCATATTTGAATCTAATCTATAGTTAATTCCGAATTAAAAAATGTATATTTTTTGACTACTGATAATGAAAAAATTGACATCATTCTATGGATCACAATTGTCTATCCCTATGTATCCCTATGACATTTTTTGAAATATATTTCATTCAAATAAGTCTTTTCAATTTTTATATATTGTGCTACCCGGAACACTGAGTTGATTTTTTATATGAAAAAATGAGTTTACCATCTATTACATGAAATTTATAGTTTAGATTTTGTTATATTAAATGTTGAGTTTAAACAAAATACAACATACTATTGAAAAATTACCATTTAATATTATAGTTATCACAAAATCCATTGAAATGGATGGTATGAATTGAATTACATATATTATAAAATATATGGTTTCTAAATGTATATATTATTATATATTTGGTTTCCAATTAATTAAAATTAATAATAAAAACTATTTGACAACAAAGGGAATATTTTTATAAAAAACAATTTTTATATGGAAAAATGTGTTTTAAAGAAATAAATTAAACAATTCTTTTTGAAAGAATGATTTTTATGAAATTTATTTTTTTATGTATTCAATAATTTTTTAATATTCATCATATATTCCTTATAGATAAGATAAAATAATTAATCTTACATTATGCTTAAAAATTTTACTCTTCAAAATAGAATTTTTTGACATTTTCACACCTCTTTTAAAACTAAATTTTGAACATTTAAAAAATAATGGGATTTTTTTTATTTTTTAAATCATGTTGTAAAATTTATATTCGGGTTAATTTTTCTATAGTTTTACAAGAAGATATATTTTCCAATTAATAGTGAAAAATACTGGTTTTTATTAAGAATTGTCATTTCTTTTAATGAATTAAAACATATATAAATTGTTTTAATATGGATGTAAGATTAATTTTAGTTAAAAAATATATCTATAAATATAATTTAGGACATTTTTATCATTTTCATATTTAATTTTGAAATAAAAACTTTTTAATCTTTTGAACATTTTATATTTCAAAACCTCATTTCACATCACATCTGCGTGATTAACATTACTGTAAAATTTTCCACTTATATGAGTGAAATTTAGAAAAAAAATTGATTAAATGTTTTTAATGATAATATATTATATTATTTAATGCATTCAACTAGTTTTATTACCATAATTAATAGTAAAAACAATGATAATTATTTACTACATTTAAGGTAAAAATGGGTTTATTGGGCATTAAACTTGAATGATGATGGTTAAAAATGAACCAAAACATGTCTATTATCCATTATCTAGAATTATTTAGAAATTATATCTTATATTTTTTATAATATGAAATTTTTAATCTATTTTATCAAGAAGCTTGACGTGTCTGATGCTTCTATTATTGATCCTGAGAAAGTTTCCATCCCTATGAAATATATTTTAGCTATTGATCAGTCCCCCAGGGATATGATTCCATATTGTAATGATTCTTATCTAGTCCTAAGTAACATGTCTCAGTCTTCGGGGAAATCCTTTTGCTTAGTCCTGGTGGGAGATGACATTTTGAATTATATTACAAATATCCAAGACATCAAGATTTAATTGTAGGGATCAATCAAGAAGTTTCATTTGTTGTCTTGTTCATTGAGGTTTCTCTCATCGTTATCGGAGTATTTCCCCCTACAGCCTCTACCTGGGTAGAAAGGGATGTTGATGATATTTCCCCCGATGTTCCCAAGGTCATGCATAGAAATATAACATTAGAGGATAAATACATAGGGTTTGGGTCATCATCCCTATCCATCTCTCTCCCCTAAGGAAACTCGGGTGAAAATATAAAAAGTGTTCTCGACCTTCTATTGTTTTACAACCAGGTCAAATGATAGTATCTGATCAAGGTGAAAGGGGATTCCAGGCATAGTCATTCAGTCTCTTCTTCTCCTGTCAAACCTATTTTTTCTTCAATGACTATAGTGTGTACAAGGGAGAAGATACACCATATCCAAGAGTATCTATCCTACCATTATAGAATGAAAAAGTTTTATCGGTCCATAGAAAGGAAAATACACTTTCAATTATTCTAGTAATCATATGGGAAACATATGGCCTTGGTTCTAAGGTGAAGAAAGATTTCAGGGCCAGGGAAATCAAAAAATATAATGTATGCATTACTGCTATTGTGAAACACATGAAGAACTCAAGTAGGATCAAGGAGTTTTCTCAAAAAAAAAAATTGAATGTATGAAGGCATGCATGGTGACCTAGAAAAACTCCATAAATTTAATTTTTGGAATAAATAAGTCTCAACGGATATTGTTAAGATTGGGGATCAGTACATTATGGTGAATGCAAACACAAGTGTGGAAGATATATTTATTAATTTTGTATATGGGAGTTATAATGCTCAAAGGAATGAAATATTGTGGTAGGACTTGGAGGGAATTGATTTGGGAGAAAAACCTTGTAATATTGGTTCGAATTTTAATATAATTACAGATCTTGATGAGAAGAAAGGTAGGGGTGAGTTTCTTAAAATGTCTAGTATAAGGATCGTTCAGTTCTTGGAAGGAAAGGGGCTCCATGATATTGGTTATTCATGGGACTGCTTCATGTAGTGTAATAACTAGAAAGGGATCCATCATTTCTGGAATCACCTTGACCGGTGTCTATCTAACATTCAAATTGTATCCAAGTTCCCTAGAGCTAAGGTATATCATCTTTTTCATGGGATCTCATATCACTCCCTTTTTCATGGGGCCTTTTCCTCTATGAAGGATGGCTGTGATAGTTTTTGGTACTTTTCTCACTTGAAAGAAATGTAAGGGTATCAACATCTTGTCAAGGAATATAGGGAGGTACTGGTTCAAGGGTACTCTTTGGTGTCCATTAATAATATATTTGAGACGTCCAAAACATAATCTCCATTCCTGGGAGAATGATCTACCTCTTATAGACTAGAAATTAGAAAAACATAAACCATAAGTTGATCGTTTAGAATGATGTATTGAAGATAGTAGGGACGATAGAGTCTTTGATGATCTATCTCTTAAGAAGTGTTCTATAGTCGACCTAATAATGAAACATGAACATATTTACTAGCATAGATGAAGGTTGAAATTGATTCATGAAGGAGATATAAATTCAACCTATTTCCATGCATGTATTAAGGAACTGAGAAGGGATGTGAAAGAAAATATTCTTCACAAATATGGATTGTTCAAAGAAGATAGAGACATGGTTGGTTACCTAGCCTTTTCCTTCATCAAAAAATATTATTCTATTCCTAACACAAATATGTCTAATAGGTTTACATGTGGGAATATAGAGTTGTTTGAGGATATCCCAAACATAATGTTTTCCCATGATAATGCCTTGTTAGAATCAATTCCTGATGAGATGTAAATCCATGATGCTTTGATGAAACATAATACAGAATTTAATCCAGGCCATGAAGGTTTTTAATGTTCATTTTATAGGGGATATTGGAAGGTGGGTAAAGATGATATCACTTTTTCTATACATGACTTCTTTCAGGGTGGTTATATTCCAAGGGTGGTGTGTAGACATCTCTGGTTATGTTTCGAAAAACCAAAAACCCATCCTCCATTCACAAATATAGGCCGATGAGTATGTGTAATTTTACATACAGAATTATATTGATAATTTTGAACTTTTGAATTTCCATGCACATTCCGCGGTGGGTATCCTTAAAACAACATGGATTTTCTAGAGACCAGCCTATTTAAAGAGTGGTTTCATTGGCCCATAAAATGATCCTTGATACCAAATTTAAAATCCATTGTTCTAACATGGCCTTAAATATTGATATAAATAAATACTATGAAAAAATGGAACAGGGTTTATCATTAAAGTTCTTAAAGGAATGGGAATCTCCTCATGGGCCACATACATTCTATTTAGATGCATCAACTCTTCATGGATGGTAGTTCTCTTCATGGGGAAAACTCATGATTTTTTCATGGAAAATCATGGTCTTAAAAATGATTATTCCATTTCACCAACCCTTTATATTTTCATTCAATATAATTTTTTCTGTCTTATCAACAAAAAACAGTCCATAGGTGAAATTCTTCCTTATCATAAGAAGATGAACCAACCATAAATTTCCGAATTCATGATCTCGGATAAAACACAGATGTTCATTAATGTCAGTATCAGATCGGTTGCTGGTATTATTATAATTCATGATGAATATAGTTACTGGAGTTGGAAAATGATCATCATGACCAAAATATACATGTATATTTCCATCAAATTTGGTGATAGGAAAGTATCATCCCTATCCAGAATGCTGAACAAGTAGAGAGGTTTGTTTCCATTGGATTACCATGTATATCCTATCACCCATGGCCCGACCAGAATTAATGGTTTTGATAACATTCTAACAATATTATATGCCTTATTCTCAACTACAAAGACTGGTATTTATCCTTTGATGGTAGGATAAATTTAATTGATAGTTTTTTTTATAGCTATTCATATGCACACTCTCTCGGCTTGAAATGTTCCGAATGGGGTTATTGCTTATATTGAAAAAATATTGTATGGTATCATATGATATGCTTTTTATGATGGGAAACTTAATTGGAACTCATGGTATAAGTTGTAAGGACCTTTTCCTGAGTGAGGAATTAATGTGATATGTTCAGAGGATTCAGTGCACTACATTCATGAAAATCATGCATGAGAGGATGTGGAAGAGCTCACTCTTTGGGGTAAAACTATTCCTTATAAATGTGGTTTTAATATAGATAATTTAATTTATCATAACTACAATTCTGGTCCTTGATCCAAAAAATTATCCTGGTAATTTGAAAACACTTTTGTAGGATTTTAGGTAAGGGGGATATATCCTTTTGGAATCCAAACTGGGCAGGTTCGATCATCTGTTTCTTAGGCTACCATGGTCCTACTATATCATTCAAGGAGGCTAGTGAGAATCCTAGATTAATCAATTAATTTTTTGATATGAAATGAAAGGATGTGTTAGATCTTAGTACTGTGAATTCGGACAATGATAAATGTGTGTTTACTACTTCCCAATCAGGGGATTTCTCCTTAAAAGAATTTCGGCAAATTTCTCATTTTTGAGATTAGTAGGATTCTTGGAATAATGTGGTATGGTGTAATAAGGATTTAACCAAATTTAATTTTTCTTATGGATGAAAATAAATCAGGCTTTTTCTACAGAAGACAAGGTGAGTAACATGGGAATTATCCTGGTTTCTATGTGTCACTAATGCATGTTTCACAGGGAGGAGGATGTTAACTATCTTTTCTTTGAAGGTTAGTAGGCCATGTTTGTATGGGATACGATTGGTGATTTTACTAGTATGATTTATTTGGATCTCTAGGGGGAATCATTTCATTAAAATTGGTTTCATGGCATGAATAGCGATTGTCCATAAAAGTCAGTGTAACACCCCAAGATTTCATAGTGTGTTATTTCTTCAAAATAATTCAATAACTTTCACTACATGCAACACAAAGTTCAAGCACACCATAAATTACCAAACAAGCCATTCAAAAGAGGTTATGAATAGTATTAGATAAATTTTAATGTTTATATAATCCTTATAATTTTAGAATCCATATTATGAGTTTCTTAGATATAATGCAAGAACAAATTCATTTTCAGTATTTCACTTTTATCAACTTTAATAGTGAACCCTTTTTAAATACTATATTTTAAACTTTTTGACTAAATGGGGACATCAAAATTTTAAAATGAAACATCTCAAGCTTCTACGGTACGCTTCTCTTTGAATAATGTGATAGCGTGTGTTGTACGCAACACTGAGTTCTAACAACCAATTAAACTAACCGTTATGAATAGTAATAACTACTTTTTGAAATTATATATATTTTATATTTCAAAATGGACTTCATTTTTGGATTCATAATATCAAAATTAGCCTAGGGTGAAATTTTGGTACTTTTCGAATAACTTTTATATTTTGATGAATAGTGAAAATTACTAAATTTTAATTAAAAACTACTTTTTTAATCAAAATAATTAATATTGATAAATTATGAATTTGAGTGGTTTTAAAGTATATTTAGAATATATTTTTACCATTTAATATAATGTTGGTCATTGGACATAATTTTACAATTAAACCGAACATAAACAAGTGTCAATCTTTTGATAGTTATTATCTCTTAAAAACACGCTTTTTGTTTTGACAGCGGGAATTAATTTTAAATTAATTTCTGCCACTTCTGTGTTTTTAATTTAGGAAAATGGATTCCATATTTGGAATCAGGATGTTCAAATTGTGTAAATAGGTAACTTTTATTTTTAGACATTTTGAATAATTACTGCGGTAAATATTTTATTTACCATGGTTAAGGGTAAATCCGGTAAATAAGGGTTAAAAAAAATAATATTATAATAATACTAAATTACCCTAAAACGTGTCTTAACACTATTGGTTAATACATGGTCTACCATGGGCATCTTTGTGTCAATTTTGGGACCCCATGGATCCACTTGTAAGTGATAATGACACTTTATTTTAATTAAGTTAAAATGAATACAAAAATGACACAAGCATATATCTTTTAGCAAAACAATTGTTACATAGGGTTATATATGTTTTATTTTAGATTATAAATATTCATTAGAAAGATAAAACGATTTCCTACATAATGATATTTTATTTATAATTTTTAGACATTAAATAATTTATTTTATTTATGACACAATGATTATGCAGTAATTACTATAATAGTGAAAAATTAAAATAATTGATATTATAAATACCCAAATAAATATAATATGAACCTTTTAATGAATTAAACTAATTTTCTAGGATAATATGATATATTAGGATTGATTTAATTGACTTTTTTCGAAGTAATCAATCTGTTATGAGTTTCACAAAAATCAACTATTGAATAGTGTCAAAATTGACATAAAAGAGTTCTTAAAACAAATATTATATTATTAATTGATATTAAATTCCTAAAAATCTAAGGTTCGGCCAAACTCTGCCCAAATACTCTCCCAACATCCCTCAATACAACCTAGAGGCCTTAGTTTGATCAGAAAGCCAACCTAAGGAGCCCTTTTGATCAAATCAAAAGGAAGAACCCGAAGAAGAGGTAATGATTTCACCACCCTTCTCCAAGTTCATTTCTTCTTCCACTTCTTCTTCCTTTGTTCTTACCATTCTAAAATAATAACTCCAGTATCTCACATATACTGTGATGTTATTATAAATATGGTATAACCATATTCAGTATTCTATCCACCCTTTGAATAACATGTCACCATACGTGCGTACGTACGACTTACCGTCTCCACGTCGTGGTGTAATAGTTATTCAATATATTATTATTTGGATGGGTATAATAATGATGTGTAACTCATGTAAATAATAAATATAACATGTTAATGATTCTCTATATATGATATACCATCCATTTATATATTATTTTAATATCAAAAGAATGATATTGTCGCTCGTGCGTACGTACGGACTACCGTCTCCACGAACGCGATGAGATTCATTCTCCATCGTATCGATTCAAGTCTTATTCTCATTTTAGGGTTAAAAATAATGTTAATATCATTCTGATTATGAATAGGATATAATCTATCCATTACAAACATGTCTTACGCAACCAAACATTTAAGAAGAACGAATCGATTATCACCCGAAACGACGATAATACTAAGATATTATTAATAAAGAAATGTTAAAAGATCATATATGACATCATATTAATGTATATGATTCTTGTATAATTTAATAATTATTATTTCACCATTATACAGGAGTTTAACCTACCCCAACCAAGGAAAAGTACAAGGTAAGGGTTATTTCACAATCTCTTCATTATCCGAGGTTGTTTATATGTAATAATCTACTGGGATCTCTTTATCATCCACATCCATGTTTCTTAAAAATGTATTTCAAAACATTTTTACTATTTACTAGAGTATGATTTAAATTCATTTATACCCTTTTTGACTTTTATAAGTGGTTTATAAAGGAATCTTTCCGTCGTTTTCAAAACAAGGTCCTTTTTAACTTTTTCGACAGAATTAAGGTAAGAATGTTTTTTTAACTTATACGGCGGGTGAGGCTATTTTCCGCCGTTATAAAATCTTCAAAGCTTCCCTTAAAATCTTATGAGAATATTTTCAAAGAAAATGTTTTATTTTATATGGATCTTAAATGATTTCAAAATAAAAAGAGATATTTCTTTAAAAAGAATTTTGATTTCATCTATGTCAACATCCTTTGATGGATTTTACGCTTATTTGAAGTTGATTTATTGTGATACAAAAAATCTATATTGTATTGAAGGTTTTGTGATATGTTTGACTGTGGATGTGATATTTTTATACCATTCATAGTTTATGGTGAAATTATTGACATTTCGTATGCTAGTTTTAATACGAATGTTTATGTTATGTTTAAACCTTTTCATATGGGAATGCATTGGACTTAATATGTGACGGGTGGAGCCCGCTATAGCTCCTTGATGCATCGGTAGGTCTCATGAGACAAACTAGTGTCTTGGCACAAGGCCTTGACAAAATCTTATTTGTAGTCTTGGCACGATGCCTTGACTATGTGGTTATGATAGTCTGGCATTATGCATTCCAACATTATGAAAGTGGTTATTGATTTTTGCAAGTGATTATTCGATTATTAGAATATCCATGTAAATAAGTAAATGGCATTATTTAATTTTATTTATGCCATACCATGTTGAAAGTTCATGTTTGAAAGGCTTTTGTTTTAGTTATACATTGCCTTAAAAGTTTATTCTTATTTATGAAAGTTTCCGCTATATTGTTATCCTTACTGGGCATTTGAGCTCACCCCTTTTCTATGTTTTATTTTTCCCAGGAATTGAAGAAGTAAGTTATGAATGACCTGCAGGGATATTTTGTGGGGATATGAGTATAGATTATGGAGACAATATGTTGTTGTAGTAGTTTTTCGTTTAATGATGTAATGTAAAACTTATGAATATATCTAGTGTTTCCAAGGCTACTAAACCAATCGGTCTTTCGAGATTTGATCTTTCTTGTGATCAAGACAATGTTATGTAATAATTCACCGACTCTGGGTAGCTGGGGTCGGGGCGTTACAGTCATAAAGGGTGGTCATTATTAATGATGGTTGTTGGTGTATCTAGTAAGAAAGGAATAGGGTCATATTTGAAGGAATTGATTCTACAGGAAGAGAAATTGTCACATGAACTATGTCTCTCATGATTTATCTAACTATTGGTTCCAATGATTGGAATCATTCCCCCTTCTTGAGATCTATAAGGGTTATTGAAGCTTTATCACATCATCCTATTTCTCGATTGAGAGGGAACTTGGTAAGTTAATCACCTCAAGCCATGGGTGACAAAATCAATTATGATGGGTCATGGTCTTAGGGAATATGCATGGTGTAGGTGTGGTTTGGGACTACAAGGGTTGTGTTCTAATGGATTTTACTACTTATTAGGTTGTGGGGAAATTTATTCAGTCAGAGGCCATGTTTATGCTAACGGGGCTTAGGTTGTGTTCATAGAAAAAATTGTCCTTAATCAGGATGAAACTGATTCTTGACTATCCATAATTCCATGCGTTACATAACTTCCACTACATGGTTGATAGCCTATATCATCAATAAATATAGATCCATCCTAAAAACAGTGAATCTTAGACTTTTCAACTGTGGCATGAGGGTAATAAGGTGGATGACCATATTTCTTACATTGAAGTGGATGATCAGGGGTCCGACCTCACTTGTTTTTTAGCATTCTTTATATAAATCAGGTGGGGTTAATATAATCAGGGGAGATCAGCTTGTTCTCCATTACATCAGGCCTCACATGCTTGTATTATATGGCCTTTCCCAAGCCTTGTTTTGTGATGGACCTTATTTCTGTTGTTAATAAAAAAAATTCAATGCATGTGGTATTTGGACTTGAGCAAGCTGATGAGATTCCAGAGAAAGTTGGATACATTTAAAAACATGTAAGTGATTTTTTTTGAAAAATATGTTGTAATGATAATCATCTATGTGAATTATAATTTTGAATTGGTGATAAGCCATTTTTTTGAATTTATCTACGTATGAATGATGGTAAAACTAATCCTAAGGTATACCGCTCCCTTTGAAATACCTGATCATATTTGTATAGTAGTATATAATATGGTTCATCTACCAAACCTTTCATAGTTTCATGGTGTGTTCCATGTACATCTATTAAAGAAGTACATGCCTCATCCTTTATGTGTACATATCTTGATGTTCATACCTCTGGTTCCTTAACCTTCATATAGGTACCAATCAGTTGAGATTCTGGATTATATAGAGAGAGTGTAACAAAACAAGACCACTCGACTAGTTAATTATATCCGGTATGTTCACCATATTGATAATTATATGTGGGAATAGAATGATGTAACGATTTATAAGTATCCTCATTTGATCATAAAAAACAGTCAATTGTCAAGTAATAAATTTATTTGGGGGGAGGGGTAGAGTTTAACACCATGAGATTTTGTGAAATGTATTTTTTTCAAATAAATTTAATCTTTTTAATTTTTTTATTACACGCAAAACTGAGTTTATCATTCATTACATAAAAGAATGAGTTTATCTTGTTTTACATGCAACACAATGTTTATCTTCAGTTAAACACAATGTAAAATTTAAAGGAAATGTGACTTACTATTAAGAAACTATTATTTAATATGATAGTTATGACATATGACATTTGAATGGAGAGTAGGAACAATTGAATCATGCCTATAATGGGGAATGGTCAAAAGTAATATCTTTTTCCTAGTGCAACATAGTGGCTAACCATGGTCATCTTACTTGAGGATTATTTTAGTTTATTCATCTACTTCTTATATATCACCAAAACTAATTTATTTTTTAAGATTTAAAGAAAAACAATGAAATTGCTTTTTGTTTTTTCATTACATTTCTAATGACATAGAATATGGAAATTTAAACTACTATAAAAAAATAAACATAATGATTAATGAAAACCCTCTTGGTTTTGGGTTTGGGTTTCAGGTACAATAAATATTATCCCTTATATGTTTGATTTCATTTTGATAATCCAAACATTAAATCTCATGTTTGAACTCCTATTCCTTATTTTTAAATTGTGTAAAATCGTTGAATTGCTATGAACTCTCAAGTACATATCCTGGTTTAATCATGGTTGATGACTCTGCTTATTCTGGGGTGTTCCATCTTCTAGGACCTGGAACGATAAAAACGGGTTGAGATTCATTTCATTGGTATCCATTCAACAAATTAGTGACATTCAACTCGTCATGAATTCAACTCAAATCTAACACAAACTATAAATAAACATTATGTAAATTTCAAGAACAACATAACCTCCCTGAGGACAATCCTCATGGTTAGCCTCTCATTTCAGAGAGTAAGATGTCACAATGATGGAAGTGGTATGAAGAGTATAAGAAGAGATAAAGTATGAATAATTGAAAAATAATTAGTTTTAAGAAATAAAAAACTAAAATAAAAAATAATTCAGATGATAAAGAGGGAGAGAAAGAGATAAAATTAAAATAGAAGAAAATAAATAAAATAAAATAATCAAAATTTTGAAAATTTATAATTTATAAAAATAATAATATTATTATTATTAAGATTTGAAATTTTGATAAAGAAGATTACATTAAAAAAATATGATAATAAAATTTAAAAAAAGAGTACTAAAATAAGTAGTGGGTCTGGATGGGGTGGCTGGGTGTTGTAGGAGTGGAGTGGTAGCGGTGAAAATTCCATGCATTGCTTCCATGAGGTAAAGCCACAATATAGGTTTGGTGTGATAAGGCCTTTGGTGACATTTGATGGATGTGGGTGAGGTGGTAGCGGTAGTCATGATGGACTGGCATAAGAGTGAGGTAGTCGCGATGAAGAATGGAGGAGGACAAAGGTGGTGTGGTGGAGCTCTTTCCCCACATTGAAATAGTAGGAATGGTACCAAACCTTTATAAACATGATGTAGCATCTGAACATTAGACACCTCCACTGGGGTGGGATCCCAGATTACACATGCACACACACTAGGGTTGTCACAAACGTGATCCACATAGGCCTTCATGCCTACTGTACATTATAGGGGAATGACCACCCATGGACCATATAAAAGATTTCACCACCGATTAAATGTTATACTCCTCTGGCCCTCTCGAGATAGCTTGGCTGAGTACCCCTTGTGGGATGCCTATGTGGTGGGATTTACCTGTTTGAAGGCATTCTTGGGTCCATGAATTAATTTTAACACAAATCACATTTAAAGATTTACAAAAAAATGAAACAAATAAAATTATCAACAATATTTATTAAATAAAATTTAAAATACCAATCTCAACATTCTTTTACTAATTTAAAATCATTTTAATTACACAATTAAAATTACCACACATTTTATTAAAACGTTGAAATTAATATCTTTTAATATTGAAAAATATCGAATAAAACACACGAAATTGAATGATAATATAATCATAATAGTGGCCTATTTAATACCCCAACACATAAATTGTAGATACCCAAAGCTTGACGTACATAGACATTACATTATTTTTGCAGAATACTTAATACATAACAAAAACAGACACACAAGGACCGTAATAGTTTAGTGTCTTTGGAAACTCGGAATATAATCTTCTAATCGTGGTGAAATATCGTCAATATCTCCCATAAAGATCTTCCCCTTTTGTTTTCTTACCTAAAACCTTTCTTTAAATCCTGGGGAAAAGAAAACATAAAAAGGGTGAGCTCAAATGCTTAGTAATGCTAAACATAGACAACATAAAACAATCCATAAACATTTGAATGCAAAAACATGAACATAAAATATAAACATCAAAATATTGAGCAAAGACATAAATCTTGGAAGTATGTAAGGAATATATCACAAAGGAACATAAATCATGATAAAATTAAATGGGAATAAAACATGTAATTGTGGAAACCATTAATAACATGTTATGATTTCCATATTATCCAAGGCATTGCTTCCAAGACCATCTTAGTGGAAAAAGTCCCTTTCTGAATCGAGTTCACTCCTCATTCCAGTCCTTTATCACCAAACCGAATTAACTTACCATTCCATCCATGTCTATCTCATGAGATATAAATCTTTACTCAATTAATTGGGGGGGAGATATAGGTCCCACTCATCTCATAATGAAATCATTCTTACGTGTGCCGCAACATAAACATAAATCATTCATCATAACCCAAAGAATAAAATGGGTTTCATAAAAATCATCCCATAATAACATAATCCATATAAAAGAAATGGATATCATTTCATCATAAGGAAAATCAAACCATGTAAACAATAGAGAAATTATACATGAAACATAAACATACTAAATAATATTATCTTAGACGGAAAATAGTTTTGATAAAACACTTGAAATGAATTCTTGGGGAAAATATACTTTCTTCTTCAAAATCATTTTCTTTTCTCAAAATGCCATGAAATTTTAAAATAAAAGGATTTTGTTGGAAATAATCATGAAATTTTGTAGAAAAAGGTTCATTGAAATAATTCGTTATGAAACCTTAAAAATTCATTCACACTGTATAAGTAAAAAAACATTATCCTCATACTTTTGTTAGAAAAGTCAAAAAGTACCTTGTAGGGTAAAAAAAAGAAAGATTCCATCCATAACACGTGGTAAAAGTAAAAAATGGATAAAAAGGACTTTAAACATACATGAAACCATTTTTATAAAACATGTACATGAATGATAAATATAATCCCGGTAAATACTTACAAATATACAATCTCGGATAAAAACAAGATTGGAAAAGTTATCCCTTACCTTAGATCTGATATGATTCGTACGTATCCGAACCTCCTATATAATGATTGAAATAATGTCATTGACTTATTAGAGGATCATATTTATTGTTATGATTTCATATATGGTTCAATTATGACTTTATATTACCTTTTCCTTTGTAAATTCAATGTTAAAGCAGCGTTTTGGGTAAAATCGTTTTATTTATCGTACGTGTTTGGACTTGTTGTTCTTGATATTATTATTAATTATATCATGATTTACATACTTCCATAATGTAAATAATGATTTATATATCATATATATTCATTATATATATACATAATAGATAGATAAATGAACTGAAATACACCATTCATGGAGACGGTAGGCCGTACGTACGCATGAATGCTATTTTCCTTTCCTTATTGACTTGAATGGAAGTAAGTAGATGACATATATATATATATATGAATACCAAAATATAGTAGCTTCATTAAGTCATATATTTCATTAATATTCATTATATATACTTTATAATCATTCTTGAATGGTTATCATGGAGAATGAATCTCATCGAGTCGTGGAGACGGTAATCTGTACATACGCACGAACGATGATATCATTCCCATAATTATTGAATGGGATTGGAGTGGATAATATAATATTTCATAATCAGTATGAGGTTATAATAACCATATATAGTTTTTCTTTACACCATTATACCCATCCAAGTAAGGTGGTGGTGGAAAACAGATTACACCACGGCGTGGAGACGGTATTCCGTACGTACCCAAACGCGGTGATTTCATTTTCTGTAGGATGGATAGAAGATGAAATAGAGTTGTTTCATATTTATAATAACATATCAGTATATTAGTGATACTTATGTTATTAATTTATGATAAAACAAATAAATAAGAAGAAGTATAAGAAGAAATAAATTGGAAAGAATCGGTAAAGGATATTACCTCTTCTTTGACGCGCCTCTTCTTAACCTCCTCTTAAGGCACTAGTGTTTTACTTTTGAGGAGACCAGAACCTTTATAATGTTTCTAGGGAAGTTGATAATGGAAATTTTCAGGGTCTGTCCTATCATGAAAGCTCAAAATTGTGTAAAGAGAAGAGGGAGGAGGTGCCTTTTTATAAGGGCGGAGTGGGGCACTTTAGGAAAAACATAAAATATTATTTTATAATAAAGTCATATTCGGTTTATAATGGATCTAATGTGACTTATTTAGAAGATTAAGTGGGTATGGGTCGAAATAATCTCAACCAATAGGTTTTAGACAAGTTTAGGTTACTATTTTAACCTTATCATTTAGATTTAAATCTAAGTTAAATAATTTGACTTTTATCATGTCTTCTTGTTTTCTTACACTATATGGTTAATAAACTTAATATAGAAATCCAAACGAATCCCAAGTGGTTGATTATTAATATATATAACTGTATCTAATTCATTTTTCTAAACCTTAGATTTTTAGGAATAGAATAACAATTAATAATATAATATTTGTTTCAAAAACTATTTTATGTCAATTTTGATACTATATGGTAATTGATTTTTGTGAAAATCATAACAGCATGATTTGTACGAAAAGAATTAATTAAATAAATACTAAAATTTCATATGAACCTATAAAATTAGTGGAATTCGTAAAAAGTTTCAAATTAAATTTATTTCGGTATTTGTAACATCAATTATGTTAATATTTCATTAATAAGGTAATTACAACATCATCATTGTGTCATAAATAAATTAAATTATATAATATCTAAAATTAATAAATAAAATAACATTATGTAGGAAATCGTTTTATCTTTATAATGAATATTTATAGTTTAATTTATCTTATGTATATCTCTATATTAAAAATGTTTTAGTTATTAAACTTTGACTTTAACTATATTAATTCTTCTTTAAATAAAATAACAATAAATGTCCTAATCTAATCCAAGTGAACCTAAAGGTTCATATTTTAATCCTAAGTTATTTTTGGTCGAATTACACTTATCCAATAGAATTAGGCCATGTTTTAGGGTAATAATAATGTCATTTTTACCCTTAATTACCCTATTTACTTTGAACCGTGGTAAATAAAATTAAAAAGTTACTATTCACCGAAAATTGTTTTTATCTTATTGAACCACATTTTACTCATAGATATTAACTGTCTCTCTTGGATTTTAGAAATTCCACTCACAGAAGTGGTAAAATTATGTTTTTTGTAAATTTTCAAATTTTCCTAGGAGGTGGGTAAAATACCGTGAAAAGTTCAATAAAATTTTTATATATCTAAAATTATTATAAAATGACTCCAATGAATTTCATTGAACTTATATAGGTATTATGTATCAATTTTTTCGTAAAATAAATTAACATAAAATAAATAATTATTTAAATAAAAAGTCGGTTTTTAAATAGTAACCTAGTGTTTTCACTATTTATCAAAAATTGAATGTTTTTAGAAAAATACCAAAAATTTACCTTAGGCTAATTTCGATATTCTGAATCCAAAAATGAAGTCTATTTGGAAGATAAAATTTATAAAATTTCAAAAAGTGGGTATTACTATTCATAACAGCTAGTTCATAATAATATTATAATAATATCTCTTTTAGTGAAACTCGGTGTTGTGTACTACACATGCTATCGAGGAAGGTCTTGATTGCATGTAATGCAAGCCAAGTCGGGGCTACATGTAGTGAAAGCTCTGTTTGGTGTTTCATATAACATAATTAAAAATTATTTCATTTATACATTAAAAAAATCTATACTTAATATTTCGTAGACTAATTTCCACAAAACGAACTTGAAATTCTGTGTAACACGAGCCAAGAATAGTGTTGCATATACTGCAAGCTAATACGGTGTTTCATAAAGTACAAGATAATCTTGGTGTAGTGTATAATAGAAGACATCAAAGAAAATAAAAATAATATATCTCATAAAATCTCAGGGTGTTACATTCTATCCCCCTTAAAATGAATTTCTCCCTCGAAATTCATCAGGGTTATAAATCGTTTACTACTTGAAATTTTCTTTCATATAAACCCACATTGTAAAAAGTAATACTAAAACATAATTTTAAAATGTAAATTAAGAAACATAACATTTACCCAAATTAACTCATCACTGGGTTTCCACATAGGAGAACATAGGTGAAAATATGGATATGGAAGAAAAATATAATCATCATGTTTTGATGAAGAGTGGTAGAGGACATGGCTATGAACAATCCAACAATCATTAAGCCATAAATTTGTGATGATCTAAGGTACCATCTAATTCATCGGATATGAGAGCACTAGGAAAACATTTTTGGTTTTCAAGATCATTTCCCTAATGTTGAATAATTTTTGAATTAAAATAAAAACTTACTTGATTTTGTTACAATCTCACTATTGTTCATGCCTTGAAAAATTTCCACTTCATCTCTTAAAGAAATGAAGTTGAATTTGTCTTCTGTGAAGTGTTAATGGATCATGCGATACAATGATAGGTCATTCCATTTGTCACAAACAAAAGGTTAGAAAAAGTTATTAAATATACATAAGTCCATCTATAGTGAGATTAATTGTATATGGTTCCTAAAATTGACTTATACTTTATATATCATACCACTTAATAAAATAAATGCAATTTATACTAACCATGGACTTCCTGTAGGCCATTGGTAGGCGATAAATGCAGGTGGCACTTTGATTGTGGGTTTGATTCCCCCAACCTCGTCCGACGCGATGGGTTGTCGCCCGTTCGGCATGTTGTCACTTTTCTTAAACTACACTATTATAACATTCCATCAATAATATCGAAAAAATTTCTAGCCTTAAACAATACTATCTTATGTCTAACTTAATTCATTCCAATCCTTAAGCTTATTCAAAATACATCTGTCCAATCTCATAGTGTAAATAAAACGATTACTTGAATGCTCACATAACAAACACGTGAATACCATAATTTATCCCCCATATATCATAAGATATATCTTTTTGGTCACATTCCAAACATGTGAATACCTTAATCATGTATTCTCTTGAAACATAAATTATCATAGAACTATAGTTAAATCATGAATGCTATCAAAAGGTAACTCTTTCCACATACCAAAATCCCAAAAATTTATATATACTCAAACCATGATATAACTTTGTCCATATATCAGTCATGAGCTCATTAATACTATCAAACATTTAATTATCTATTTATCCCTTCATTATGTTCACATCATCTTCTTTCCAAAAATTTCTGAATAACCTTTCATGGTTACCAGTACCATTCAACATATTCTTTCAAATACTTTAAGAAGAACAATAGTGTAACAATCCTTATATGTTTCTTTATTCCATAGTACCATTAAATTACCTATACAATATAACTCTTGATAAACATGTAATCATTCCACCACCTTCTTAATCCATTGACCGATCTTGAACAATTATTTCATCTCACATATCATTTGTAGTCTCTTCATCATCAATAACATAAATACTAACCATATAACCATGCTGATTCTCTTCATGAGACTTTCCCTTAGGGAATTGGTTTTCATAATGCCCGTACATTCCACATTTAAAACATTTAACCATTGTTGATGTCTTAGCAATACCATTATCCTTGTCAATGGTGTTAACTGAACCTTTTCCTTTACAATTACTAGCTTTGTATCCTTGTTTTCCACACCCAAAGCATCTTCCAGTTCCTTTGAAACATTCTCCATGATGCCTCTTCCCATATGATTTACATGAGGGAAATTGAACTTTAATTCCTCTATGATCATCATGAAACTCCATCTTTCTCTTATTAGTCGAGTCAGGAAACATACCAAAGTTGAGATTATTGATCATATTATGAGATTGATGATTAGGCATAATAACGATGTTTAGACTTACAAATCTCGTTTCATCTAGTTGCTCATGAAAAATATCATTTCACTGTCCATCATATCCTCCATTATCATTAATCTTCCTGTTTCTAGCCGTTTTCTAAAACCCAAAAAGAATAGTGTGAGAATAAAAAATCATAATCAGGGGGGAGTAACATCAATAAGTAATATCTTAGGTTTAATTCTAAGATCGTTACTGCAATTCTAGGACTATAACCTGTACTTATACTTAACCTTAGGGACATCCCTAGACATACCTTAGAAATATATCTAGGGATCTCACAAAAGTTTTCGCATCCTAGTTTCCAAAGGTTAACTAAACCATTCCTCTGATACCAACTATAGAGACCTAAAGCTTGATGTATATAGACATTATATTACTTTTGCAGAATACTTCATATATAATAAAAGCAGACACACAAGGACTGTAATAGTTTAGTGTCTTTGGAAACTCGGAATATAATCTTCTAATCGTGGTCAAATATCTTCAACATCTCCCATAAAGATCTTCCCATTTTGTTTTCTTACCTAAAACCTTTCATTAAATCCTGGGGAAAAGAAAACATAAAAAGGGTGAGCTCAAATTCTCAGTAAGGGTAAACATAGAGAACATAAATAAATCCATAAACATTTGAATGAAAAAACTTTAACATAAAATCTAAACATCAAAATCTTGAGCAAAAACATAAATCATGGAAGTACGTAAGGAATATATCACAAAGGAACATCAATCATGATAAAATTTCATGGGAATAAATCATGTAATTGTGGAAACCATTAAGAACATGTTATGATTTCCATAGTGTCCAAGGCATTGCTACCAATACCATATTAGTGGAAGAAGTCCCTTTCGGAATCGAGTTCACTCCTCGTTCCAGTCCTGTATCACTAAACCGGATTAACTTACCATTACATCCATGTCTATCTCATGAGATATAAATATTTACCCTATGAATTTGAGGGAGATATAGGTCCTACCCATCTCATAATGAAATCATTCTTACGTGTGTCACAACATAAACATAAATCATTCATCATAACCCAAAGAATAAAATGGTTTCATAAACATCATCCCATAATAACATAACCCATATAAAAGAAATGGATATCATTTCATCATAAAAAAATCAAACAATTTAAACAATAGACACATTATATATAAAACCTAAACATACTAAATAATGTTATCATATATGGAAAATTGTTTTGATAAAACACTTGAAAGGAATCCTTGAGGAAAATATCCTTTCTTCTTCAAAATCATTTTCTTTTATCAAAATGCCATGATATTTTAATAGAAAAGGATTTTGTTGGAAATAATCATGAAATTTTGTAGATAAAGGTTCATTTAAATAAGTATTTATGAAACCTTAAAAATCCATTCATGCCGTATAAGTTAAAAAAAACCTTCTCCTCGTACTTTTCTCGAAAAAGTCAAAAAGTACCTTGTATGGTAAAAAAAGAAAGATTCCTTCCATAAAACGTGGTAAAAGTAAAAAATGGGTAAAAAGGACATTAAACTTACATGAAACCATTTTTATAAAATAGTGACATGAATGATAAATATAATACTGGTAAATATTTACGAATAAACAATTTCGAATGAAAATGAGATTAGAAAAGTTATCCCTTACCTTAGGTACGATATGATTTGTACGTATCTGAACCTCCTGTATAATGATTTAAATAGTTCCATTGACTTATTAAAGAATCATATTTATTATTATGATATCATATATGGTTCACTTATGACTTTATATTACACGTTCTTCTGTAAATTCCATGTTAAAGAAGCGTTTTGGGTAAAATCGATTTATTTATCGTACGTGTTTGGACTTGTTGTTCTTGATATTATTATTACTTATATAATGATTTAAATACTTCTAGAATTTAAATCATGATTTATATATCATTTATATTCAGTATATGTATACATAATAGATAGATAAATGAAATGAAATACACCATTCATGGAGACGGTGGGTCGTACGTACGCATGAACGTTGTTTTCCTTTCCTTATTGACGTGAATGGAAGTAAGTAGATGAAATATATACATATATATATATATATGTATACATAAATCCAGTAGCTTCATTATGTCATATATTTCATTATTATTCACTATATATACTTTATAATCATTCTTGAATGGTTATCATGGAGAATGAATCTCATCGCGTCGTGGAGACGGTAATCCGTACGTACGCACGAATGATGATATAATTCCCATAATTATTGAATGGAATTGGAGTGGATGATAAAATATTTAATAATCAGTATGAGGTTATAATAACCATGTATAGTTATTATTTACACCATTATACCCATCCAAGTAACACGATGGTGGAAAACGGATTACACCACGGTGTGGAGACAGTATTCCTTACGTACGCACGCGCGATGATTTAATTTTCCGTAGGATGGATAGAAGATGAAATATAGTTGTTTCATATTTATAATAATATATCAGTATATGAGTGATACTTATGTTATTAATTTATGATTAAACAAATAAATAACAATATGTAGAAGAAGAAATAAATTGGAAAGAATCGGTAAAGGATATTACATCTTCTTTGACGCACCTCTTCTTAACCTCTTCTTAAGGCACTAGAGTTGGTATTTTGAGTAGACCATAACCTCTATAATGTTTTTAAGGAAGTTGATAAGGTATATGGGTATGGTCTGGCCAGGCTTTAAAGCTCAAAATTCTGTAAAGAGAAGAGGGAGGAGGTGCCTTTTTATAAGGGAGGAGAGGGGCACTTTAGAAAAAACTTAAAATATTATTTTATAATAAAGTCATATTCGGTTTATAATGGCTCCAAAGTGACTTATTTAGAAAATAAAGTGGTTATGGGTATAAATCCTTTCAACCAATAGGTTTTAGACAAGTTTAGGTTAATATTTTAACCTTATCATTTAGATTTAACTCTAAGTTAAATAATTTAACTTTTACCGTGTCTTCTTGTTTTCTTACACTATAAGGTTAATAAACATACTATAGCAATCCAAACGAACCCCAAGTGGTTCATTATTAATATATATAACCTTATATACGTCATTTTTCCAAACCATAGATTTTTAGGAATAGAATAACCATTAATAATATAATATTTGTTTCAAAAACTATTTTATGTCAATTTTGACACTATTTGGTAATTGATTTTTTTGAAAATCTTAACAGCATGATTCGTTCGGAAGAAATTAATTACATCAATACTAACACGGAATATGAACCTATAAAATTAGTTCAATTCATAAAAGGTCTCAAATTACATTTATTCGGGTATTTATTACATCAATTAGGTTCATATTCCATTAATAAGGTAATTACTGCATCATCATTGTGTCATAAATAAATTAAATTATTTTATGTCTAAAAATTATAAATAAAATACCATTATTTAGGAAATATTTTTATCTTTCTAATGAATATTTATAGTCGAATTTATCTTATCTATTACCCTATATTAAAAATGTTTTAGTTATTAAACTTTGATTTTAACTATTTTAATTCTTCTTTAAATAAAATAACAATAAGTGTCCTAGTCTGATCCAAGTGGACCTAAAGGGTCATATTTTAATCCTCAGTTTTTTTTGGTCAAATTACACTTATCCAATAGAATTTGTACATGTGTTTGGGTAATAATAAAAGCATTTTTACCCTTAATTACCATATTTACTTTTAACCGTGGTAAATTAAAGGAAAAAGTTATTATTCACCAAAAATTATTTTTATCTTATTGAGCCACATTTTACTCTTTGATATTAACCGTGTCTCTAGGATTTTCTAAATTCCACTCACAGAAGTAGTAAAATTATGTTTTATGTAAATTTTCATATTCTCCTAGGAGGTGGGTAAAAGACGGTGAAAAGTTCAATAAAATATTTATATATCTAAATTTATTATAAAATGACTCCAATGAATTAAATTGAACTTATATAGGTATTATGTATCAATTTTTACCTGAAATAAATTTAAATAAAATAAATAATTATTTAAATAAAAAGTTGGTTTTTAAATAGTAACCCAGTGTTTTCACTATTCATCAAAAATTGAAAGTTTTCCTAAAAATACCAAAAATTCACACTAGGATAATTTCGATATTATGAATCCAAAAATGAAGTCCATTTTGAAAGATAAAATTTATAAAATTTCAAAAAGTGGGTATTACTATTAATAACGGCTAGTTCATAATAATATTATAATAATATCTCATTTAGTGAAACTCGGTATTGTGTACTACACATGCTATCGAGGAAGGTCTTGATTGCGTTTAATGCAAGCCAAGTCAGGGCTGAATTTAGTGAAAGTTCCGTTTGGTGTTTCATATTACATAATAAATACTTATTTCATTCATACATTAAACAAAATCTATACTTAATGTTGCGTAGAATAATTTCCACAAAACGTACTTGAAATTCTGTGTAACACGAGCCAAGAATAGTGTTGCGTATACTCCAAACTAATACGGTGTTACGTATAGTACAAGTTAATCTTGGTGTAGTGTATAATAGAAGACATCAAAGAAATTAAAAATAATATATCTCATAAAATATCAGTGTGTTACATAAACAATTCCTTTCCATAAGAATTAAATCTCATCAAGGAGTTGGAAGACGGAACCATTATTCAATATTAAAATAACAAGTTTTCAAAATCAAATAATTTTCTGTGATAAATCAAATTTTCAAAACACCAAAAAAAATATCAACATATTTTCTCAATTTTCAATGAAACAATCAACCAAATAATATTACTTTTTTCATTTTAAATTTTAGGAATTTTTTTTCTCATTCATTCATGTTTTTAAAATCATAAATATTAATCATGAAAAATCATGAGTTACATCATTTTTTAATCATTTCAATCATCACTGATGATAAAATTTAGGTAGAGTTATTATAATAGTATAAATAAATTTACTTTATCAATAGGAATTTAATGGATCTATATTCTCTTTACGTTGTATAGTCAAATAACACATAAAATCATGAGTAATTTTCCGAAATGGTTCAAACGAATCTGAGACATAAGGTTTGTAGTATTTGATGTTAAAAATTAAGGCTCAATGAGGATTTTTATCTAATAAGTACAAATAATTATATCAAAAATAAAATATTAATGTCATTATCCAGTTCAATATAGAGACTCCCACTTCCCCTAAAGATTCATAGTAAAGGTACTGAATAATGAAAGAATAATGAATGATTTTTTCACCACCTTGGAATTTCCATTACTCATTCATTTTTTCAAACAACCTTTTCTTTTAAAAAAATATTATATGTATTATAAACCTCACATATACCACATATACACATATAATATACATAATAGGTCCAATAATGTTGATTTTTCAATTTTTTTAAAAACAAAACCCATTTTTCTCCTTTTTATGGTTCTTTTTATCATTTTCAATTTTTTTAAGATTGAAAAAACAATAAAGTATGATGAATGAATCCAAGACCTTTATTAAAACCAACAAATAGAACCCCCTCACTTTATCCTCATAACATATTTAATCCCATACACTATGACTGCCTCTACCCCCACACATAAATATTAAAATATCAGGAAAGTACTAGGAGTATTGTAATAATGGATAAAAATATATTAAAAAATGGATCATCCCTATAATTTTTTGTCATGTTCTCTAACGGATAAATAGTTATTGATGTAAAGGAGGTTTTTTAAAGACTACTGGTTTATTAAAATATGAATCAATAATTTTAAATTTTTTTTTACATAGTCATAGATTTGTAAAGTTCAAAAGGCTGTATTGGTTAGTGTCATGTCCCTAGATCACTCAAGAAACATTCAAAATAATAAATATGAAATACTTGGTCTATAAATAATTATAGATAGTGGGACATATTATTTTTCACAATCAATCAAGGTGTGATTAATAATAAAAAAATCAATTAATAAGAATTTCTTAAATTCAAAGCATGAAAATTGAAGGGAAATTTCATTTACATGAATCAATAAATATCATCAAATCATGATTCCTCATTTAAATAACCATTATTAATTTCTATCATTAAAATTTCATTTTTCTCATTAAATTTTATTAACATTTGATATCTAAAACATGGAATCACATGATTCCAAAAAAAACTCATGTGTCTAAGACAAGTCAAGTAAATCATAAATCATATAGGGTCATGTGATTTTATCTTTAAATATCAAAAGATATTTTGGAAAAAAAATCACGGAGTATAAAGATAAAAAAAATTAAAAAGTGAAATCTCTTTCCCATTATGATAGAACCTCCTCTATCCTTCACTGTCAAGACTAACGTTTTTCAATTTATGAACCTAAAAAAAGAATTACTTTATAATGCACAAGGATAATGTCATTAATGCTAAAAAATATAAGAGGGAGTGAAAATCATGTTGTAGTAATTG
Organism: Viscum album; assembly: GCA_963277665.1. NCBI lineage: Eukaryota > Viridiplantae > Streptophyta > Magnoliopsida > Santalales > Viscaceae > Viscum > Viscum album. Next base: position 204,340,251 of record OY728167.1, on the reverse strand, counting down.
TACGATTATAAATTTAAATATAAAGTATTAAAAATCATGTAAAGGGATTAGTCTTGGATCTCCTGATGGGGATCCTAAAATGTATGTTCATTAAAATCATGGCGTGAAATGTGCCCCTTTAAAGGTGCAAGCCCAGTTTCTTCATCATCCTTTAATCCATATCAAATATCGTATGAATATGTATAATCAAATTAAAAGGGAGTGATTCACATTTCAATTTAAAGGAAATAAATAGAGATAAATAAAGGGTCAACTCCCTGAGTTGGTCTAACTTCAATCTCTTCCTCAGTGATGAGTGCCTCTTGGAGTTGGACAGTGGTAAGTGGAGGCATGTAGTTTGTCTCCTCCATATTTTCTTCAAATTCCACCATTTGGGTGGTTTCCTCATCTTATATGGCTAGAGTGACATGAAATGGTATTTGATATTCAACCTGGTAATGTTCAAGGAGATCATGCAATATCTCATACTCATTCTAGATGTCATCTAGATCTTCAGGATCTCCCACAATCAGTTCTGCATGGAATTTTTTTTCTTCATTAATCCAATTTATCTCATCATGATCTTTTTAGATTTGGATATTCAAATGGATGGGATGTGGATACTCCTCAATCTGTGCCTCGATGTCTTTAATGTCTATAGTAAAAATGGGCTGCCCTAGTGGCATATCCTTCTCGATCTTCGGTTATTGATAATGATGCTTGACTTTTGAAACCATTCCTTCCAGTTCCTGAAATTAAATTTTGGTTTCAGGACAATTTATCATAAGCATGGATATGCCATTGAGTTCTTAAATCTTTTTAAGGAGAGGCTCATAATAATCATTTTGAAACACATGTGCTTTCACTATAGAGTAATTTCTTCATGTAATAAGAAAATGTCTTTTGTAAACATCATGCATTTTTTTTATAAAGGAAATTAAATATATATAAAATTTGAAGTTAGAAAATTTAATGTAACCTAATGATTGGATCCCAGAAATGGAGCAAGTTTTTACACATTCCTATCATGGGGGTGGTCAAAAGAAATATTATTTTCACAGGGTTTCACAGTGGCTGAACAGTTTCATCTAACTTGAAGAGATTCTCATTTTGTTCACCAAATTCTTCCATATCACCTAAAATAATTTTTTTATCTTTTCTGTTTCAGAGGAAAACAATTAATTTTTTTTCTATTTTTACCGATTATTTTTCAAATGACATGTAATATATAAATCTAAACTAACATGAAAATCTAAACATAATGAGTTAAGAAGATTAACTTGGTTCGGGGGTTTGGTTTTTGTTTTAATAGTTCTTCAAATTTATATGTTTTATTTCGATTTGATAATCAAAATATTAAATAGCTGGATGAACTAGTATTCTATATTTATAATTCATGGAATATCATTGAATGTCTTAGTACTCTTAATTTCACCACCTCTTTTAATAAATTTTTGCGACACTCCTTTTTCTGGGTTTTCCATCTTCCAGGACCCAACACTATCATTTTTGTTTCATCCATTGATTATCTCAAATCATTCTGAGGAAGAGTAAACCAATATATATTGGGAAAATGGATTAAAATGATAGAAATATATTTTGTTTCTTGTAATTGGTGGGAAGTCACCAAATCAGTGTCAATTGGCTCACCATGCATGCAACTCCAATCTAACAAAAACATTAAATAAACATTAAGGAAATTTCAAGAATACCATGACCTCCCCAAGGCCAGGACCCAATGTTATCCTCTATTTTATGATAGTATGAGATCATGATGAAGGAAGTGGGAAGAAAATTATAAGAAGAGAAAATAAATATTAAATAAAAATAAATATGTATGAGGAAATAATAAAATAACAAAAATATAGTTGGGATGAGGGAGATTGAGAGATAGAAATATAATTCAGGAAAATAAAATTAGAAAATAAATATTATAATATAATGAAAAATATGATAATTTATAAATTATTATAATAATATTATTATTATTATCATTTTTAGTATTATTTTTATGTGAAGAAACATTGAAAAATAACATGAGTAGAATAAAATAATAAAATAAAATTTAAAAATTAGAACGTTAAAATGATATTATTAATTATAGTAATTTTAAACATAATAACCATTTTTATAATTTCCATTGTTTTTATTAATAATATTATTATTAAACATGAAAAATTAATAGACAAAAGGATAAGAGGAAGAAGAGAAAAGAATAGATGGGTGGAGAACAAAATTTAAAACCATACATGAATTATTTTTGTTAAAATCATTACATAATTATAGTTTAAAAATTTAATAAATAATACAATAAATAAATGGAACTAAAAATTAATGAATATAAAGGGAGGGGAGATTCAGCAGCACTCTAGGCTACCTTAGTGGATTTCCTCTAGGGGTGTAGACTCATCCTATTTAGTGGGATTCCTCAACTAGTTTTATTAGAATAGGGGTAGTGGTGCTCGGTATATGATCAAAGGTAATATACCTGAATAAATATCTTTTAACACATGTGATACCTATGGGTGTTAAGGTTTTAATCACTTAGAGGGACTCGGGTTCTTGCGGCATCTGCGTAGAAGATTTCAAAACGAAAAACTCTTTCATTAACGTTGGACAGGAGAATAGCAGTGGCTCTATATGGAAGGGGAAACCGATGGTGTTATAGGAGAGGATCCACATGTAGAAGTATTAGTGAATGAGGACAACAGTGACAACCTACACCACCTATGTCGCTTGATGTTTTTGGAGTTTTTCAAAGTTCGTGGTAATAGTGGTCTACCAAAGTGCAAACAGTGGCATTCTAAGGAAGATGACAGTGAGAAGTCGTTATGCATGGGGAAATAATGGGGGCTAGGTGTTTCACAAGTGGAGATGAAGTGGTTAAAATAGCTTCCAACGATGCCATGAGGTGATTCCAAGGTGAAGGTGTGTTGTGAGGAGGCCTCAAGTGATATGTGGGGGAAGTAGGAAAGATGTAAGTGGTTTCTATAGAAGAGAGGCATGGGAGCTAAGTGGTCGTAGTGGAGCATGATTGAGGATGGTGATGATGCATCAAAACTCCCTTCCCACATTGAAATTATGTGATGGGTGCCAATAAATTATAAGACTCGAGGCAACCTCTACACATCAAACACCTGCACTGGGGTGGCCTCCCAGATTACACACGCACACACACTCGGGTTGAAATTCCCGCATCCCACTCAAGCCTTCGGGCCTACACTACGTCTGTGGGGCTTGACCCCCCCCCCCCTGCAAACCACGCACAAGATATCACCAACCATTTGATTTTGGGATTCTATGTCCCCCCCATGATGGCATGTCCATGTACCCATTGTCCATAATTTAACATAGCCAATATTTGATTAAAATAACGAAAATCCTGGATTTTAATATTAAAAACATCAACAAATTATTACAAATCAATTGAAAATATGATCATAATATTGGTATGTCAATAGGAATAACTAAATTATTAAAATATTTGATTAAAAAATGTATATATAATGAATTATTTAGTGTCTAATTAATTAAAAAAATTTAAAATAATAATTGAAAATAAATGAATTTTTTTCCGAATAACTATATTTATGTCCACAAATGATCATCACAACAATAAATTAATGGCATCAAATTGGGTGAATGATTTTAATAAATTTATAAAGTATCTATTCAATTGAATTTTTATCATTTTCTAATGTTTTCTCCAGATAATAGATATTAATAAATCCAATTTTATAGATAAAATTGTATAATTAAATGAATTAGTTATTTATCCTTTTTAGAAAATATTTTAAAACAGATTTTTGTCACTTTTTGAAATTATATTCTAAAAAATGAAGTCATTTTTTGAAATTATTGTTTTAAAATTATCATATGGATGATTTTTAAGAAAATTAAAATAAGATATATTTTTTGATGAACAGCAAAAATACTGAGTATTATTATGAATTTCCATTTTTTTAATATTTTAAAATCATAAAAAATTGATTTAATATCAGTTTAAATGAAAAATTATATACATTATATATATTTTTATCCAATTTAGGAAATTTAAATTATTTTCATATAATCTTTTGATATAAAATAATTTCAAACTTTGGAATATTTTCTCTCTGAAAACATGCATTCTTATCCTATCTGTGGGATTAATTTTAATTTAATGTTTTCTCCTAACTATATTGGAATCTGGAAAAATAGAATACATATTTTTGATCAACATAATAAATATTATATTATATGATAATAATAATTTTTTTCCATAATTTCTAGTAAAAAAATTATTTAAATTGTTTAATGTAAAAATGGTCATATATAGGGTTAAAGTATGAAATATAATTTTTCTAAATGACCCAAATCCTATAAAAAACTATTATATGGACATATTTATACCTTATATATTATTTTTTAGATATTGTGAAATTTGTACCCTATTTTAATTTAAAAAAATAGAACACATTACATTTCAAAAATTACAGGTTTACACCTCACTTATAGAAGGACACCTCTTCTCCTCCCCTATTAACACTTCCAAAACCAATTGGTTCAGAAAATAACTTCACAAATCACTTCCTAAATTTACTCCTCTAAACTTATAATACTTATATTAGACAGAAATCCAACTATGATATGATTTTTGGTAAAACCTAAGGAGGTTACCTGAAGAAGAGGTAACATTCTTCGAGGTGTATTATTATTTTAATTCTTCATCCGACAACATAAATTAATTTAAAACCATGGTAATATAACAACCTAATTATCTCAAATATATACTGAGATATTTTTATTTTTAGTTCATAACCTACAGCCATCCCCACTTCCATCAAATGGCTTATGAGATCATAATTTGTGTTTATGTTATACTACCGCCTCACAAACCGATGTTATTAATTTTATATCACTACATGTCACAGAATGGTATAATTATATATTTATTATATATATATGATATTGATGATATTATCAAGATTTTTTTGATCATGATATCATATATTCATTCTTAAATTCCACTCAATGGGATTACGATAATGTAGTTTGTGTGTACGAAAGTGTACTGCCTCACGAAGTTATGTTATCTGTTCATGCTTGACATGGAAGTAAATAAGGATATTTTTTATGTAAATATGTGATACATATTACATAAAAACTTTTTTTTAATTTTAATATAGTATTTTTCTTTCTTTATTTTCTTCTCATTGAGAAAATGGAAATAATGTTCCTGCATACATATGACTTATAGTCACCATGAACAGTGTATTTAATTTTTTATCACTATAATTTATATATTTCAGTAAGTACTTCTATTATTAATATATATAAAATTTATTTCATTTTTATTATTATGAAATTATGTAACCCATAACAATGTAATAGTATAAAAAACGAAAAATCAAAATCTACATGGAAAACAGAGTAGTTATTGCCCGAACTTGACATTAACATGGAATTGTTAAAAAATTAGTAATAAAAGGTAATAGGTAAATCATATATGATACTATACATAGAAGTTTTTAATAATATATTTTTTATAATATTATATTAGTTTTATAATATTTTTAATGTGTAAAAATGAAGTCGAGACACAAGGTAATGAATTTTTTTCCCACATTTTATATCTTTGAGACCCATTCCATTTTCAATAATTATTTATTTTATGTGGTGTCTATACTACCAATTTATTTAATATAAAATTATTCACATGAAAATTATTAGGATTTATGTATCCATTTTATTATCAGTCTTTCAGTGGATTTACAATTATAATGTTACCAAAGCGATAAATGATTTTTGTTTCAATGATCTTTTTTTGAACATAAGTTATGTTATACACCCATATTATTTAATGAGGTATATATAATCTCCATTTTACATCATATATCATGAATATTATTATTTTAAATATATTTAATGTTTCATATTATTTTTCACTTTAAGGGGGCCTTTGATTCAAAGGACACCCAAGTTGTAAAGGATTGATGTAACATACACATTTTTTTTGGTTTTGATTTTGATTATTATTTAGATGATAAAATTTCATGATTAATATCTTATAAGACTCTATAATTTTTTTCTTTAATGGTTATTTAATTAGAATAAATTTTTACCATCATTTTACTCTGTTTTTGAACTATATATTTCAAGATAATGTATATAATAAAAAAACGTATTTATGTCTCTCTTTGGTCGAAGACCCTTTTTCCTCAAAAATAATTTTTAAAAAAATGCTTTTCATAATGTTTTAATATTCCTAAAAGGATATATAAAATTAATTTTTACCCATGTTTGAATTGTAAATTTTTTTTTGGAAATAATCATCATTCTATTTTCTAAAAAATTAAAATTTGATTTTATAGAAAATTTGAAAGTAATCATTGTTTTATTTTCAACAACATGAAAGGAATTTATTACCATCTTGACCATTATTTTATTTAAATCAAATATTATAAATATTAAATGATATTTTCAAGGAAATATTTTTAAAAATCAATTTTGTTATAAAAAATTATTTTTCAACGTCAAAAGGTTAGTTTCCTCAATAAATAATTTAAATGATTTTTAAATACTCCTTTATAATTGTTAAAAGTATATTTTTGAAAAAAATGATTTCAAAATAATTTTATAAAGTTTAGTTTTAAAAATTGATATTTAATGAAATTATATTTTCCTAAAAAATTGTCCAAATTGGATTTTCTTTCAAAATCATTCATTATATAATATTACATCCTTTGAAATTAATTATGCATATCTAGGGATATGATTGAAGGATATCGTTATTATTCTTTAATTGCATGGTTTATGTTTATGATGACAAGATGTGTTTGAAACCCATTTAAATTCCATGGGATATACAATGATACAATTCTTATGAAACTCAATTCATTTTCCATGGGTTATACCAAGATAGAATTTTTATAAATCCCCTTTCATTTTCTATAGGTTTTATCATGATAGAAATATTCTAAAACCCATTAATTTTAGCATTAGTTATGATATGATCAAATAATGAAATGTTTAAAAAAAATTATATTCCAATGTTTATGCTATGATGAAATGTATATGAAACCAATTTTTTTCATGGGTTCTAATATGATGAATGTTTCATGATATTTCTTCATACATGTGTATTATTTCCAATATGTGACTATTGTGACCTATATCTCTCTCCAACGAATTGAGTAATGATTAATGTTTTATGAGCTCAAAGGGTATATTGAAGGTCATAAAAATCCTAGAAGTGGGTACACATGAGGTTATCACATGCCCAAAATAGGATACGGGGGAGGTTATCCCAAGTTAGATAGAGGGTACTTGAGAGGTTATGAAAAACCCAGCTAAGGTACATATGTCGTTAGCACAAGACTAACATGTGATGAATTTCTTGGTGGGTAGACTAGAAATATGATTTTCTATTGTTATGGATATTCAATAAATCAATGTCTTATTCCAATGTTTTTCTATCATGGATAACATTTTTTGATTCTATAATGATTTACATCTTATAAACTACCATTATTTACATCATCACTAATTTTTAGGATCTATGATATGTAGTGTATGGTTTTAATATGTTATTCCCATATTATTATAATATTCTCATGTTATATTGACATCTCCAATGATTACCCTTACTATGAATCTCAGATCACCCATTCTTAATTTTCCTTTTTCTGAGCTAATAATATTGTTTTTATGTGAGATATGTCAAAGAAGGGTTCTAGTTATAAAGAACATAGGGATAGATGATGTAGCTCGCATACAAACTAATTTTTTATGTGTCCCAATTTCAAAAGTAATGTTCCTTTATAATCCCCATGTGTGTTCTTATTTAATTTAATTAACATTCGTCTGAAAATATATAATATCTATATTGGATAATAATATATCATTATACCAATGTAATATAAAATTCATTATTAGAAAAATATTAATTTGAATTTGATAAGTGTATAGAAATCAAACAACATTTTGATTCATATAACACATATAAGGGTGAATATTCCTATCAGTTGTATCAATAGTACGTCACCTCCTCCTATATAAAGTGTTGACTCTAAATTTTTTATACTACTAATGTGTCTTTAATATCTAATGAACTGGTAGGTACCATCGGTAGTCCATCCTCATGACCAGCCTCCATAAAGGATAATATGATTTTAGGGTTGTAGGAGTGATTGAATAGATGTTTAAGAGGGAGGATAATATTGTTTTGATCATACACTATTGTCAATATAACCACATAGGAAATGTTTTTCCTTGTCCCCCTAACATAGGCACATGGTAGGACCACCAACATCCCCCATGGGTATAATGATTCTAATATAGAGACCGTAAGAATAAGAGATAAAACCCACCTCTCCCTTAATCAAAAATTAATTCCAATGTGCTCACTTATAAGGTAATGTGACCATATCATTAAATAAAACTCCACCACCACAATCTCAACATCATGCGATCGAAAATTAAATTAAATTGGATAATACTAATATGACACATAAGATGTTACTATTTTATTTTACATCTTCACATAGTCAAAACAATAATTTTAATCATTATAATAAACATTAAACATAAATTCATATATAAAAAATTAATGAATAAGATTTCTGATCACCTTTTCAGTAATGTACTAAAAATATACATGACTACAATTTTTAATATGAAGTAATGATTTAAAATATATAAAATGATCCACAATAAAAGAAAAATTAATCAGAAAAAAATTAGTAAATTCATAAAAAAACTACATAACTTTAAATCCAATTGGTTGATACCAAATGAAAAAAAGCCTCAATCATTGAATGAAAAACAAACACACACTACTGAAACATGAAGAATGCAAATAAGTGTTCCTAAAAAATCCACGACATTAACTTGGAGAAATTCCAATAAAACCAATGTTGTTGATGTGCCTCTAAATCATCCCTTAAATTCTCAAAATGATCATACTATGATTTCAGATTCAACAAGATTTCACCAATGAACACCACCATAATGTTGTTCAAGAACTCATTGGACACTGATTTATTTATTATTATTATTATATTTTGGGAATTAGAGAATAAAAAATCTTTTACCATGATCTCAAAGTGTCCATAACCGCCTCCAAAGTAATTTTTTATTTCGTTTTCAAAGGATCCCACTAGGGGTAAATCGTTAGACCATACAAAAGAAACGAACCATTTTTGTAAAAAACAACCGGAAAACCAAAACAACAGCTTAACTCACTAGATAGGCTGCCCAGTTGGATTAGCCCAGTACTTCCATACTAAGTCTATGATTTTAGTATCAAGGTGTGATGTGACAAAACCCTCTAACTGAATTTCAATAAAATCCATCAACTCCAAAAATGAGCCCATATCAATCAGAGGACTAAGCTCCAGGAATAATACTTCATGTTGAGATGCGTACCACACCATCTGTTCTAGGCTGAGATTCTCTGGATACCTCTCCTTCTCGAGTGTATCCAAGTCCTCCACTGTCAATGCATCATCCCCAAGTCTTGACCTACTGATCTATTCATTTGTAAACTTCCCAAACTTATAGAACATATCTATCATCTTGCCATCAAGAACGAGAGGTCTCACAGTATCTCCCTTCTGATCACCTGAAGATACACCCACCTTTGTGGGGATAGAGTATTAGTGATATTTTTCAGTAAAGGTTCCCTCACAACATTGGCCCATGGATCCTTGATAAGTGCCCCTATTTCTCGTCTCTCTAGTAAGAATATGTTTGGGAAGGTATGAAGATTCTTTCCTTTTCATGGTCTTTTTATTGGACTAGGATGGAATGTCCCCAGAATCCCAAGAGTCTTTTTTTCCTTTCTGACTACCTGAGCAAAAAAACCTTCAACATGGACATCTGTATCCCAGTCAGAAGCTGAATTATATACTTCATCAATCTATTTTTCATTAATAAAAAATATTTTGGAAGAACAAATCTTGTCCATCATTTGACTTGCTTCAACACCTCGAACATACCTTGTAATCTTTTTTGATCTCACTGATATCCAACCATTGTCTTTTTTGGAGCTAGGGACAACCTCTCCATGGGCCCAAATTTGTTAAATTGGACCACGGAGGTTCCCACTACTCTCGATTTTACATTAGGACATACATTTTCTATGACCTTGGTTTCCTGTATGTTGGGAGGGATTAACACCTCCCCTTGGTTGTTTCTTATCTCAAACTGAGATCTTCTGATAACCATCCTCCTTTAAGTTCATATGATGATACCCTGATAACAAATCCATATTATAGAACAAAATATATTAAAAAAAATTGATCAAACAAATCATCATTCCCATGAAGTGGATAATTGTTCATCACCATCAACCAATTCAACTAAAGATAATCTCTATATTTCCCTAAGATACCATATTCCTTCATTAAAATCAACACCGGTGTACCCCATGAATATTTTTTGGTCAAACTAACCTTTTCGTAACAAATTCAAAATCTAAATTTATAAATACATTTATAAAGAAGATAACTTCACATGATATATATATAAAGGATATATTCCATGTCACTGCATTATATGAAACATTGTGTAATGTTGATGGGATTGTGATACAACCTCCTTAGGAAAAAAATCCAAAACATCCTTTTTAATTTTCAAAACTATTTCCATAAATACTTATACTAAGGTCAATATAACTATTAATAAATATGAATATGTAGGACTCAAAAATTGATTCTCCATCAAATAATCCCACTCACTAACTACTAAAATATACAGTCATTACACATCTAAGGAAACTACCCGCCTCTCATAGTAGTCAATGATATTTAACATAGAGTAAACCCAATCCATACCCAAAATTATATAATTTTGTGAATCTATAGTAAGAATAACCATCCTACTAAATTTTGATTCCCTACCAGCAACTAAAATCCTTAAAACCCCTCTTCTAAACCAAAAATTCCACCAATAAGGATCGATTACTCAAAGGGAATGATAATCATATTCACTTAATCCCAAATACTCATACTAAGGCTGGTGTATGGATGTATCATAGAGAAAAACAAAATTAGTTATGTTACAAAAATGGGTTAGAATGTAGATAAATAATAAATAAAAAATCCCATGCCTTTTGGGATTTAGTAGCTCCATCATATGAAACTTATTATGTCCATAACCCCTACCACTTTATCCAAACTGATATACACAACTTCATATATACTCAAATAAATGACCCAAATGAAATTAATAACCTAGGTTTACCCTCTCCTAGATATATCTCCCATTTTCATCTTAATAACTTAATATCTAGGATATGGTTTGTAATTTCTATGAGGAAGATACTACTATGTTTATATTCAAATCAAAATAGTAGATGTATTATTGAAAATGAGTAAGGATGAAAGTCATATTGTTCATGTATGCACCCTATAATGATGTAAAATATGATTCCGAAATTATTTGTAGAGGATTGAAAACATCCATATTTATAGAAATGGGAAAAAAAGTATTGAGACTGACTTCTCATAATTCAAAACTTTATTATCTGTAAAAATTATAACACATGCCCACAAATATACTCCTCTCGATGTTCTGATCACTTCCCTCCTGAAAAAACCCATATAGTCTAACATATTCTCAATTATATTAACATTTTGAAAACCTCAATATAAATCATAAACATAAAATGGATAACCTTACAAAAAATTGATGATCATAACTCCTATATAAAATTTGACACTATTTCTTTATCATCTATACAATAATTAAAATAGTATCTAATATATTTCAAAAAAAAACATACCGCAAACACCCAAAAACTAAAGATCACATGTCCGATGGTTATAAACACCTTCTTCCACCCCACGATCAGTGTGGATAATATGAAATTTTAATGGAACTATTTCTTGAATCATTCTAATGAAACCATTTACTCCTTGTGATCACCTATATAATGGATCCACCACTTCCATGATGAACCTATAAACAATATAATAGATATAGTAATCCAATGATAATTTCTTGGGTGAATCCAAACTATTAATCATGTGATATATATTTATTTAAATTGTTTTATTTCAATTTATTTTAATTTACAACATATATTCCCAAATTGAAATACATGAGGTGTCAATTATGATACATGTACCACACCAAGGTATTTACCAAATAATCTTAAAATTCATTTATAATACTTTTAATTTTAATATTAGAGACTTTATATAATATTATAATGGCACCTCTATATACTATCTAGTCTCCCCAGCCAATATCACATGATAAACTTAAATAAATAATTACCGTACCCATGCAATACACATCTTAAAAGTATCCATATTTAAACATTATCTTGAATAATTTAAAAGGTGTATTATATAACTTAAGTATAACTTAACCCCACTAGAGCCCCTCTAAGATCTATAGTAAACGAATGAGTGACCACTAACTCATTCCTTCAATTGTCTATATGTTATAATCTTTTAAAAATGGCATACTTATGCAATATGGGAGTCATTACAAATTAATATCTGGAATGATCAAATAATCCCAAATCAATAGAAATTATATAAAATAGAATAACACATGATCCCAAATAATAGGTAATTTGAATAGGATTTTATACTCAAACATTAACAATACCTATAATTTAAAATCCCAAAAAATCTAAATTACTCTTCTAAATGAAAATATTTCAATTAAACAAAATAACATGTCACAACATAGTAATTTCTATCATGATCACCATCTCTACCATAAAAATCCATAAAAAATAGAATATATAAATAATTATTTGTAGATAATTATTATTTTTAGGTTTCACCAAAGAAAATTTAATTTCAATATGGAAGAGTTATAGGACATCATTATTGAACAAAAAATTTAAAATAATAATACTCTATCTTAGGTCAGCTATGACACATCTTTGAAGGAAATCTGACAAAATATAAACGCAAGTAAATACTTTATTTATATGAATTTATATCATGCATGTACCCCACAACCATTACCCCCATGTATTTAGTCTCTCCATATTACAAAGAACCCATGGCATGGTGTTTCCATCCTTTCCATATCTGTATATCACAACTACATTCCCCATCTGTATACCTCAGCCAAATAATACCTACCATAACCACAACCACATAACCACTACCACATGTCCACCTCCATATAACCACAACCATAAACTAGCACAATGTACTACATATATATAAAAAATATCATCACCACATATAGAAGTGACAGTAAGAGTGGTCGAGTAGTCAACCACCCTTTGTTTGGTACTGAAGATAAGATGGAATATGGTCAAGATTGGTTTGAATTTAAATTTTATAAAATATGATGTCCATATCTAAAGTAGAGTAATTTTATTATGGAAAATAGAAATAGAGTAAAGTATTTTTATAATTTTCAATTCAATGTGATCATATGTATATTATTCAAACACTCAATGTGAGAGTATGGTACCCACATGAAATAGGAGATCTAAAATTTGATAGGATTTCCAGCCTTTAATAATTTCATTTTCAACTCATATAGGTAGAACCGAAATCATGATTTTCTCACATATAGAGTCACAACCCATAAAATTTATTTTTTTTGTAGGAGGAGAAGAATCATTTCCTTCAGCTCGAAAAATCCAAAACAAAATATCATACCTATTATAAAATATAGAACTTCTTGGTGTAAATTTTTTATAGGATTTTATAACCCAGAAACTAAGTTCATTCATTATTATGAAAAAGGAAAACCCCAAAATAATGTACAAATATAAATGCCAAAAAAAATTAAACCACAAAATTCTATTTAAATAGTAGAGATGGAGTGTTGAATAAGTAATTGTCTCTTGGTAACAAAGGATGATAATGATATAGTGTAGTAGAGAATGATATAGTGATTTATTACAATAGAATATAGCTCCATAATTTTTCACAATATCATAACCTCCATTTTTAATATGGAAATTTAAAATAATCTTAAAGAGTTTACCCATTCATATTATATTGAAATTGATTAATTCGTTATATTCTTTCTTTTATCGAATCAACATGACTATTTGATTTTAGAAAACAAATAAAAATATTTTTAGTGTATCATTTATAAACAATTTATACTATGTATTCATTATCAATTATGAATTAAAAACATACACACATGGGATATCATACTAATCTGTAAAATTATAAATAATTTGAAAAACATACCACATTAGAACAATTAATAAACTAATAAATGTTACAAAACAATCAATATTAATGTTATTTGAATACTACCAAAAAACATGTGGGAAAATATATTAATAAAAATTAATTTTAACAAAACACTCACATTTCCCAAGATTAAAAAATGATTATTTAAACCATAAAATCATAATTTAAACCTATATAATACATATTCAATATAACAACAAAGGATTTAATTAATTACTGAATGATTTTGGGGTTTTTTATTCAATGAAAATAATTAATATGAATATATATAAATTAAAATTATGAAATTGTAGAAAAATATAGAATATTTTAGGATTTTGAAAAGTAATCTACGGAATGTGTGGGAGTAATTTCATTTTTTATAATGTGTCATTTCCTTAGGTTTTGTGTGTGTCGTTATCTATTTACATTTGAGTCATTACATATTTAGATCAATTTTTGATTTGTGTGTGAGTCATTATACATTTTATGTATGTTTCAATGCACATTCCATATTGACATCACCTGTTGGTTTTGGCCATGCATACAAGACATCACACACTTAGAGAAATGTTGGAAAATATATTTTTTATGAGTTTTTTATGATTCATTTATTTTTTTTATGATTACATGTTTTCTATTAATGTATTCTATGTATGTTTAATTTGAAATATTCATGAAATTTAGAAAATAAACTAAATGAATTTCTGTATATGAGTCATATATGGGTAATATGTTATTTTCTATGAGTCACTTTTCCCGTAAAAAATCATTACATATTATATAAATAGAGAATTTATGGGATAACCAAAAAAATAAAATATTAATATAAATAAAAAGAATAACCAGTAATAATAAATTCTATGTTAATTAAAAAATTATGTAGATATTACCTATGAGAAATTAAAAATTTTTTATTATGAAATTTCTAGTGTATGAGTTATAAATCAAAATTTTAAAAAAGAAAATCCCATAACATTAGCATATAAGAGAGATAAAAACATGATGAAAAAATATAAAAAAAATATAAAAAATTATATTTTCCTCCACATGTATTGTATTATGGAAACATTTATCTTCACAAATGTTTGAGGGGACAAAATAATACATTTTAAATATCTAAAATCAAATTCTACTCTGGAAATTTATTGTTAATTATAAAAACATGAACTAAAAAAGTGGAAAGGATCTGCTGAATAATCTTATATGTTTTGGGAATTCAAAAAATTATAATTTTGAAAAATTATCCAGCTCTTTGAAATGATCCAACTGATACAAACTTAAAACAAAACATGTGCCCCCTTTTATTTTCGAATATATAATGTCATAATTAGATAACTCGTTCAAATGATTTCCTCATCATTAAAAAAATTATATATTCTTATTACACCATAATATGACGAAGATAACTCCCGATGAGATAAATAAAATAATACTATTTTTAATAATTATAACCATTCTAAATATTAATAATTTATCACGTTTTTAAAAATTATGTACCAAATTACTAAATCTATAGAATAAGAGTTCAAAAAAATTCATATTTAATTTTTAGAGATCCCATAAAAGTTTTTTATTCAATTTACTGAGTCATCTAAAATATAATAGTCTGATAGAAGATAAAATTAGTGAAAATATACATTAATATAATCTTTTTCCTACAACTTTATTATTTCAACATCTTTAAAACTGTATGAAGATTTCAAAATTTTATTTTATACAGTAGTCAAATATTTTATAGAATAATACTAAAAAATCATGAAGGATCCATGTGAATATTACAATATATGAAATGAATTCTAATACTCTTTGAAATTAATTATATAGAAATAAAAAATATTTTCAGATTCATGATAAACATATAATTTATCGAATTTATCTTGAAAATTTTCTAGTTGTAAAAGGCTATGTGTTTCATATATTAATTGAACATTAAATTTAAACAAATTAAGCATTATTATTGAATGAAATATAACAACATATAATAAAACTGATGGATACCAATGAAAAAATGTTTATATGAAGTGGTAATATGAAGGTATAGTAATTTTTTGATGAAAACATTTTTTCTTCCCACAAATAGATTCAAGAATATTGATATAGATTCAATGTATTCATTTATTTTAATCATATAACATTCATAGCTAAAATTTTAATTTCATAAATATTATATAATTTAGTGTTTTATTAAACATGTCAGCAAGTTGATCATATATTGGAATATATTCCAAATAAATATAACATTATAACATCATGGTAGGATGAAAAATAATTACATTCTAATTTAGAATATATATAAAATCATGTCTAGGAAATTTGATATCCTCTTATAATTCATCATTTTGAAATTATATTTTCAATTTCAAGTGATAAAAAAGATTAAAATGGAATTTAGATGAGTGGATATGTGATGCAAAATTATGTCATCCACTAATTTATCAACATTAGATGAAAATTTATCAATAGTTTCCTTTATTTAGATATGAAATTATAAATCTCTAACTTATCCAATCTATATATGGAACAACTCTGAATAAAATTATTTCAATCCAACATTGGTTAAGACCTGTTTTACTAGTAATGTGAAATTTATTTCATTCATTTTATGTTAAGTTGGAATATGTCATGTTAAGTTTAATAATTACTGGACCAAAATATCCTCGAAATGATATTGATGTATACTTGTCACCCCTAATTGATGATTTTACTATTTTAAGGGAGGAAGGTACTGGAGGTATGACTATTTTAAAATGTTACATTTTTAATTTCATGTAATGAATAAATTAACCCAAAATTACTTCTCATCATAGGGATATTTTTTTGGAAACAAATTGGAGGGGTATAATTCAAGTACAATTTTTGAGCAATAGACTTCATATTATCAAATTCAATATGGGAGAAAAACTATAAACATGGTTCTTTAGATCTTTTTATATATGGAACACATTTATCGAAAATTAAATAAGAAATTCAATAGAAAATAATAATTTTTCATTATTCAATATCATTTTCCTCCTGTAATTATTTTAATATTATGTATTTTTTTACTTTCTCAAAGAAAAAACACCTAGTAACGATATAAATAATTGGAAGAAACGATCAATATTTTTGAGCTACTATATAGTAGATATCATGAGATCAAACATAAAATTAATTTTGTATATGTGGAGAATAATATTTTTTAAATTTTGTATGAAATTTTTTATACATTATTGTAAGGACTATAGATTGGTTGAATGAAACATTTGACTTACTCTCAATGGGGATATAACTGGAGTCATCTCCCATTCGTACTTGAATATAAACATACATGCTTCCACCTATTCATATACTATCCAAGAGGATATAATTAGTTTTTTCAGCTTCTCCATTGTATCAAAGTACTACAAGGGTATTCTCCAATTGAAAAAAGCATTGTGTTGATAAAATATTTGATATTGATAGGTAGGAAATATCATGATTTTCACATCATGACGAATCAAATCTCACCAGTTTTATTTTGTGGAATATTACCCATCCATGTCAGAATTGCTATCATAGACGTGATTTATTTCTTCAATTCAATTTTTAATAAATTGATTGACCTAAATACACGGAAAATTTTCAAGAGAGATATAGTTTATTTACATTATGGACTAAAAATTTATTTTCTATATCATTTTTTATATCATGGTGAATTTAATGGTTCATTTTATGTGAGAGATAAATATTTTCAAACATGTATATCTTGGTTGGATGTATATTTTACACTGTTATATGATGATATAAAAGGGATATGTTATGAATACATATTAACCTTAATCCATTATTTTTAAAAAGAAAATTTAATTTGAGTTTCTAAAGCTTTTTCACAAGATACTTCACTATAGTGGAGCACGTCGGTTTACCTACATATCACCATGAATAATTTAATTATAGGGGAAGGTGGGTTTTTTGGTTGATGGGAAAATTATTTATAGGTAAACATATAACGAGAGAATGTTTATACATCATTAATAACATTGATAATGCTCTACCATATATATCACTTCATATTAATATGTAAAAATAGTGTCATCTATAGAAGAAATATATAGGGATTTTTAATGAGCATAAAAAATATTATTTCACGTGTTTTAAAGAGACCATGCATTGTAGATTACACAAATTAGAGTCATTAAGATGGTTAGTGAGAAGCATGTGTTTAAATTCTACAACATGGTCTGAGTATGACCTTAAAGACTATAAATTTAAAAAAATGAATAGAACAAAATAAGTAGAGTTCATAATAGTATCATGTTGGTGTATACTGAAAGAATTCTTCTTTTAGTGTTAGAGGAAAGAACCCATTCTACATATCAAGTGTATATTAAATAGTACTTGATGAAATCAGGGAGGTATATTATATTAAATTTTGAGTAGAAGTTGTTATATTCAAATGTATTATTGGTAACAACAATTTTAGATTCAATGAATTCAGGGTGAAACTAGTAAACATCAATATATTGGAAAAAACTAATGATCATTATGTCATGAAAACACATGAAAAAAATTCCTATGTTCATTATCCATAAAATATGAAGTGGTCTATCATTTTATAAGAAAAAGAAAATATTTTAGTGATGAAAAAATTATTGATGATTATGATTTATGTGGGATAAAAATGTCAACGCAATGATTAACATAGAATATTGATGACCATGTCATAGAAAGGGGTTGTTTAATATAGAATGATAATGAGAAAGTAATATGGGGAAAACAATTCTTTAGTAGTTTCATAAAATTGTAGGTGACATATATTTATTTTTAGTTTACTTTTTTAAATTAAAAAAAATTCATATATTTTTTTACATAAAATACATATTTTAAAGAATATATTGAATTTTTTATTTAGGTTATTTGATAATTATTTTTACAATGTTTTAATTAAAAAAAATTTATGTAACTATTGGATTTTTAATAATTTTAATTGTTCTTTATTTATATTTTCTATTTTATTTTATGTTTTATAAATACTATCCTTATTATTTTATGATTATTTTATTCAAAAAACTGTGATAAATAATTATTTCACTATTATTTTTAAAATTTTTCCTACTACTCAAATGAATATGATATAGTTTGAATTGTTTAGTATTTTTTCCTTGTATCATTTTAAAAAATTTATTCAAATTTAATTGTAATAATTGGATTTTGTTTGCTTAATTCATATCATTTGATATCTCATTATAGTTGATTGCATTTTAGTTGACTACATTATCAAATATCACTAAAAATTTCATTATATTTTTTACTTTTTTATGGGAGATTTTTAGTTATTTAAATTTTTTTATCTATTATTTTTTTATTTTTTTATTTCTGTACTTATTCATTGTTACTTGGATTTGTTACTATCATTATTAAGAAAATGTTAGATCAAACCTAAGTGCCACCTTGATGTTCCATGGATGACTGTAAACGTACTTTTATTGAGGAGCTCCCCCGTCCATCTTCACATGGGTTATCTACATCCATATGGGTGGAAAAATCTTCTAGTATTCTTAAATGTAGTAGCACATGTTTAGAAAACTTATCAATTTACTATAGATGAGGCCAATAGATACTAGTTTATTTTTAATATAATGATATTTATAAAGGCCCAAATTCAAAAACAAAAGTTTGTTTATAAAGTGAATGATCAATCCATAATTGGAATATTTATTTATGTTTATCGAATTGATAAAAAATTTTCATTTTCTCAATTATGAGCGAAACTTTTTGTAAGTACATTGGTTAATATTTTAAATATCATTATTTTTTACTACTACTAGTTTCCACGTTATTATCTTATGAAATATGATATACCCCATAGTGAAGGATATACTAATAATTATTTATCTATCGCAAATAAGAGTTCTATGTATTTTAAATAAACTCTCACATAAAATATTATATTTGGGCCATGAAAAGAATATAAGACCATGTAATATATATCCATTTATGGAAGGATGTATATAGAAGTGGTTTGTTGAAAGTAGACAAAAAGAATCATTTTTGGTATGTAAATTCATATATTTTATAATTTTTTTATATTGATTATCCTATCAATGTATTTTTATTCTTAATTTACACAACCATGGATACATAAAATCAAGAGCTCCAATACAAAAATATACACTTTCAAACTTTAGATAATGTAGGGTATACGTTTTTTAAAGAACAAAATATGGGAGAAAGATTTCAAAAAAATGGGATATGTGTCTTCTAGCTTTGTAAAGGTTTTCCATCATTAACCTATATAGAGAAGAAATATTGAAGATGGACCGAATGATAAAAATAAAAAATAAATTGTGGAAGAGTCGATGAATTTATCTAATAGGAAATTAAGAAGTTATTTAATTTATTTATTTTTCAGTTAATTAAAATTTTCTTACATTGTGATTAAATAATTAGTATTTAGTATTTTATATATAGGAATCCCATAAATAGTATGATATATATAGAACCTTTATATTTAAGGATTGGAAGGTTATTTTATTTATTGCGTTGAGAGATCCTGAACACCCAGACAATCTATGAGGATATATGATCAGTGTATCAATAAAAATTGTGCACGGTTATTCTGGAGATTCATCATGTGAGTAATTATATAAAAAAAATTGAAATTTTAAAAGCTAATGTTTATGAGATAGGTGAGATGGGCGAGGTTAGGATCCGATAATATGTGTAGTCAATGTTTCAAGATATTCAATAATTGTTTCATGCAATAGATCCAACTCCTCCACCTTCTCCTGAAGATTGTAATTTCCCATACATGCCTACTAATTGTACTCCTTGATCTCCCCTAAGTTTATAACTCATACACATCTTGATATAGTGTTTACCATATATTGTTAGTTATATATTGATGATATCCAACACAAATTTCCTAAATATGGGAATATATATTTCATTGGGGATATTTCTCATAATCAATAGAAAAATATAGATAATCATAGTGCCAAACTTCATGATATTATAGATATATTATCAAAAGTAAAATTTCATATGAATGAGTTCACTACTACTGGATATTGTATCAGATATTTTTTTAGTTTCCAATGTAGACATTTCAGACAAAGTACAATTTTTGGTATGAATAGATTAGATCATCTATTTCAAATTGGTGTTGAATTTGTTTTAACATATTAAGATTTTGATATTTATATTTATTATAGGTATAAAATAACGGTAAAGACATAGTATATATAAAATAGTAAGTATATTATATTATGAATTCATATACTATTTATTCTAGACTAACTATATTATAATGATATTAATTTTTTGGAATTCTATTATGTAACGCCCCAACCCTAATTACACAGAGTTGGTGCATTATTACATAACATTGGAATGATCACAAAAGCTCATGTCTCAAAAGCCCAATTAATTTAGTAGTATTATAAAGAAGATTCATACATAATTTCAACTTCACAACATGAAAATAAATACAACATGAATTTATTCTATTAAAAACATCCAAGCCTCCTAGATTATTTCTGCAAGTCACTCATAACTAAATTCTTAATATCATGGGAAAATGAAACATAAGAAAGGGTTTAGCTCAAACACTCAGTAAGGCTAAGTAATATAGCGGAAGATAACATAAAAAATAAGCCTTCTGAATAATTGAATCCACGTGCCTTTACCAATAATAAACATGAATACTTTTATGTCATGAATATGAGCTGAGTAAATAATGCCATAATAAAACAATATCACGGGTATTCTACTAGTTGAATGACCACATGAACCATAAATATTATTTTCATAATGAGGGAATGTATAATTTCAGACATACTGAAACATTTTGTCACGGCCTCGGCCAAGACGTCTAAAAATGATGAAGGCCTCGGCCAAAACCATATATGAAATTAGAAAATCCCTCGGCCAATTCCACGTCTAGTTGTCTCATGAGACCAACTGATGAATTAAGGAGCTATAGCGGGCTCCACCCGTCACTTACTAAGTCCAATACATTCCTCATATGAAAAATGTTGAAATAATACATAAACATTCATATTAAAACTGGAATATGAATTGCCAGTACATTATCCATAAACCTTGAATGGTATAAAAATATCACATCTACAATAAAACATATCACAAAACCTTCAATACAATATGTTTGGGTTGAATCATAATAAATCTACTACAAATAACTTAAAATCCATCAAAGGATATTGAAATAGAAGAAATCAAACCCTTTTTTAGAGAAATATCTCTTTCTATTTAGAAATCATATAAGAGTCACATAATAATAAAGAAAACATTTATTTTGAAAATATTATTATAATCTTTTAAGGGAAGCTTCGACGATGTTATAACGGTGGAAAATAGCCACAACCGAGGTATAAGTTAAAAAAAGACATTCTTACCTTAATTTTGTCGAAAAGGTAATAAAGGACATTTTTTAGAAAACAACAGAAAGATTCCTTTATAAACATCTTTTAAAAAGTCAAACACAGGTATAAATTAATTTAAACCATAGTCTAAAATATATTAAGAAAGTTTTGAAATACATTTTTAAGAAACATGGATATGGATGATAAAGAGGTCCTAGTAGAATCTTACGTAAAAACAACCTAGGATAATAAAGATATTTTGAAATTAACTCTTACTATAACGACCCATACATTACATACATAGTTATTACTTCAAAATTGAAGCATACTTATTACAACATATAAAAAAACCATGAAAGGACCGTATAGGTATAGTGTCTTTAGAAACTGGGAAACATAAACAACTGGTTCATAAAGCGTCTACACTGTCTCCCATTTATTTCATCATATCTATAGTCCCTTTTCACATATTTTACTTAATAACCATCTTCCTGAACTGGGGAAAGAAAACATACAAAAGGGTGAGATCAAATTCTCAGTAAGGGTAAACAAAAGAAATATCAATCACATTATATTCATAAGAACATAACATTTTGTAAATCTTAACCTGCAAAAGAGTGCATAATTTCATAACGTGGGATAAATCAAAGTAGTGAAATGAAATCCCAATAATCATAACTTAAAACATGCAACTTTGTGGCATACACACATAATCATAGAGAATCATTTCTTATTAGTCAAGAGTCATTGCCAAGACTATCTTAGTGGACAAAGTCTATTTCTGAACAGAGTTCACTCCTCGTTTCTGTCCTGTTTCTCTGAACCGGTTTAACCTGCCGTTCCAGCCATGTCTATCTCATGAGATATAAAATCTTTACCCAATGCATTGGAGGGAGATATAGGTCTCACCCATATCATAATGATACCATTCTTATGTGTGCCACAAAATCATAAATCATACATCATTTCATAACCCATATAATAAAAATGGGATTCATAAACATCGTGACATCATAAAACAATTCATATAAGATAAATGAATTAATAAAAATAATTCCATAACAACATAATCAAATCAATGTAATAATAGGAATAGAAACAGAACCCTATATAATCTTAGATGGAAAACAATTTTGATAAAACACTTGAACTCCATTCTTGAGGAAAATATCCTTTCTGGTTCAAAAAACATTTATCCTTTCTTAACATTTCATAAAATTTTAAACTAAAAGAATTTGATTAAAAATAAACATGAAAATTTGTAAATGAAGATTCTTGGAAATAATGTTTTAAAAATCCATTCATGCCGTATAAGTTAAAAAAACATTCTTCTCATACTTTTGTCGAAAAAGTCAAAAAGTACTTCGTACGAAAAACGACAAAATATTCCTTTCATATCTTTTACTAAAAACTCACCAAAGGGTAAAATTGGATTTAAACTATTTTAGAAGGATATAAATATTACATATTGAGGAAACATGGATGTGGATGAAAAAATACAGCCTAGTAAATACCAAAGTATAAACAATCTAGGATAAAAATGAGATTGTGATATTTTCCCTTACCTTAGGTCCGATTTGCTTCGTAAGTTTCCAAACCTCCTGTATAATGATTAAAATAATGTTATTCACTTATTTCAGAATCATACTTATTCTTATGATATCATATATGGTCATATTCATAGCTTCTTATTAGTAATATTTCATTACTACTTGTTATTCAGGTGTTTATTATTTTTGTACTTATGCGCGTTTTGTCGAATAAATTCTTATTTTTATTTTTAGGTTATAGATACCTCGTTTACAGAATGGTATTAGTGTAATATATATCATATTCATTCACTCAATTCATTTATATAATCATTATGCAACGAAGATCAGGTAGAACGAATCGCATCACATCGTGGAGACGGTATTCCGTACGTAGGCACGAGCGATGATATCATTCCCATGATCTTGGAATTGTATTGGAGTGTATATATACTATTTAATAATCAATACCACTTTACAATAATCATATATAGTTATTTATTAGCACCGTTATACCCATCCAGGTAAGGTGGTGATGGAAAATAGATTACACCACGGCGTGGAGACGGTATTCCATACGTACGCACGCGTGGTGATTTTGTTTTTCGTAGGATGGATAGATGGTAAAATATGGTTGTCTAATACTTATAATAACATATCAGTACATTAGTGATACTTATTTTATTACTTCATAATGAAACAACTAATGAAGAAGAAGTGGAAGAAGAAATAAAGATGAAAGAATCGGTAACGGGCATTACCTCTTCTTTGAAGCGCCTCATTGAGACCTCATCTTAGGGCACTAAAATTGGTCTTTGAAGAAGACCAGGACCTCTAGGATGTTTACAGGGAAGTGGAGAGGAGATATTGGCAGGGTTTGGCCGAGCTTGAAGGCTCAAAGTGGTGTGAGGAAGAGAGGGAGGAGGTGCCCTTTTATAAGGGAAGAGAGGGGCACCTTTGGAATAACTAAAAATATAATTTTAATATAAAGTC
The DNA here is from genome assembly GCA_963277665.1 of Viscum album. Taxonomy (NCBI): domain Eukaryota; kingdom Viridiplantae; phylum Streptophyta; class Magnoliopsida; order Santalales; family Viscaceae; genus Viscum; species Viscum album. Next base: position 204,315,252 of record OY728167.1, on the reverse strand, counting down.
AAATTCGGTTTTTAATAGCTCCAAATTGATATATATCAAATCTAAGGTGGGGATGGGTCTAAATCCTCTCATACAATAGAATTTAGACAAGTTTAGGTATCAATTTTAACCTTATCATTTAGATTTAACTTTAAGTTTAACTTTTACCGTGTCTTCTTGTTTTCTTACACTATAAGGTTAATAAACTTACTATATCAAGCCAAACGAACCCCAAGTTGTTTATTATTAATATATATAACCTTATCTAAGTCATTTGTCCGAACCGTAGATTTTTAGTAATAAAAAACTGTTAATAATATAGTATTTGTTTTAAAAACTATTTTATGTCAATTTTGACACTATTAGGTAACTGATTTTTGTGAAAATCATAACAGATTGATTAGTTCTAAAACATTTAATTAAATCAATACTAACATGTCATATTAACATATAAAATTATTTTAATTCATAAAAAGTCTCAAATTACATTTATTTGGGTATTTATAACATCGATTATGTCAATATTTCATTAATAAGATAATTACTGCATCATCATTGTAACATAAATAAATTAAATTATTTTAAGTCTAAAAATTACAAATAAAATACCATTATGTAGGAAATATTTTTACATTTATAATGAATATTTATAGTCGAATTTATCTTATGTAAAACCCTATATTAAAATTTATTTAGTTCTTAAACATTGATTTTAACTATTTTAACCCTTCTTTAAATAAATTGATAATGAATGTCCTAATCTAATCCAAGTGGGCCTAAATGGTCATATTTTATTCTTAAGGTTGTTTTTGTTCGAATTACACTTATCCAATAGAATTAGGACATGTTTCAGGGTAATAATAATATCATTTTTACCCTTAACTACCATATTTACTTTTAACCGTGGTTAAAAAAAGTAAAAAGTTACTATTCACCAAAAATTATTTTCATCTCATTGAACCACATTTTAGTCCTTGATACTAACCGTGTCTCTCGGATTTTCGAAATTCTACTCACAGAAGCGGTAAAATTATGTTTTATGAAAAATTCAGTTTTTTAACTACCACTTAGTGGTTTCACTATTCATCAAAAAATGAAAGTTTCCAAAAAATACCAAAAATTAGGCCTAAGCTATATTTGATATTATGAATTCAAAAATGATTTTTATTTTACCAAATTCAAAACATATCAGTTACATTAACTAATTTAAAAATTAATTCCCGTCGTCAAGACAAATAGCGTGTTTTTAAGAGATAATAACTATCAAAAGATTGACACTTGTTTATGTCTGGTTTAAATGTGAAATTATATCCAATTAACAACATTGTATTAAATTGTAAAAATATATTATAAATATACTTTAAAACCACTAAAATTAATAATTTATCATTACTAATTATTTCGATTAAAAAAATTGTTTTTAATTAAAATTTAATAATTTTCACTATTCATCAGAATATGAAAGTTATCCGAAAAGTACCAAAATTTCACCCTAAGCTAATTTTGATATTCCAAATCCAAAAATGAAGTCCATTTGGAAAAATAAAATTTTCAAAATTTCAAAAAGTGGTTATTACTATTCATAATGGCTAGTTTTAATAATATTTTAATAGCATATCGTTGTTTAGTGAAACTCAGTATTGCGTACGACACAAGCTATCGAGGAAGGTCGTGGTTGCGTGTAAAGCAAGCCAAGATAGTGTTGTGTGTAGTGAAATATTCTTTTGATGATTTATATAACATAAAAACAAAATATTTCTCATAAAAGTCTCGGGTGTTACATTCTACCCCCCTTAAAATGAATTTCTCCCTCGAAATTCGTTACTTTGTAACAAAAAGATGAGGATACCTCTCCCTCATAATATCCTCAAGCTCCCATGTAGCTTCTTCTAATTGTTGGTTCCTCTATAAAAATTTCACCAAGCGAGTGGTCTTGTTCCGTAGGACTTTTTCACTACGATCTAGAATCTCTATCGGCTATTCTTCATAAGAAAGATCTTGCTCCAGTGGTACAACTTATGAGATGAGTACATGTGAAGGATCAAGTATGTACTTTCTCAGGAGAGATACATGGAATACATAGTGAACTTGAGAGAGATTCAGTGGAAGCCCCAATCGGTAAGCTACCTTTCCAACACAATCCATTATTTCGAAAGGACCAATATATCTAGGGCTCAACTTCCCCTTCTTTCCAAATCTCATGACCCTCTTCTAGGGAGATATTCGTAAGAACACTTTATCACCCACATCGAACTCTAGGTCTTTTCTTTGGTTGTCGGCATAACTTTTCTGTCGACTCTGAGCTGCTCTTATGTTTTGTTGAATAGATCAGACCTTTTCTTCCATCTCATCAACAAGATCTGGTCCTAATAGCTTTCTTTCCCCAACTTCATCCCAGCATGTTAGAGTCCTGCATTTCTTTCCATAGAGAGCTTCATAAAGAGCCATCTGAATACTGGAGTGAAATCTATTATTACAAGAAAATTCCACCAAATGTAGGTGTTGATCCCGACCACCTTTGAAATCCATAGAGCAAGCTCTCAACATATCTTCTAGAGTTTGAATTGTTCTCTCAGACTGACCGTCTGTCTGAGGATGATAAGTAGTGCTGAAACTCAACTCTGTATCTAGAGTATGCTGAAGACTTCGCCAGCACTTCGAGGTAAATCTAGTATCCTGATCAGATATAATATAATGTGGTACTCCATGCAATCTTACCACTTCCTTTACATATATCCTGGAAAGCTGATCCAGAGAGAAATCCTCTCTAATAGCAATGAAGTGTGCAGACTTTGTAAGACGATCAACTATGGCCCAGATAGCAATATTGACTTTGGATGTTTTAGGAAGTCCTGTGACAAAGTCCATAGTGATGTTTTCCCATTTCCATTCGGGTATGGGTAATGGTTGTAACATCCCCTTAGAATTCTGTCTCTCAGCTTTAACTTGCTGACAAACCAAGCATCGAGAGACATATTCAGCAACATATCTTTTCATGCCATCCCACCAGAAGTACTCTTTCAGGTCCCTTTACATCTTCGTGCTTCCAGTATGAATAGAGAATGAAGAACTATGAGCCTCATCCAGCAGCTCCTTCTTTAATTCTGGGATGGGAGGAACACAAACCCGATTCCTGAACTTTATTATCTCATCACAATCAAGGTTGAATTCAAGAATATTTCTCACCTTCTTTTGTAACTCTACATCTTCTTTCTGTGCCTCTTTAATCTTCACATGTATAGATGGTTGAAAATTCATTTGAGAAAGATACGATTTTCCCCCTTCCATTAAATTTCCAAGATCCATCCTTTGTAAATCCATAAATATTGGATATTTTGTGATCCTCATCATGGATAATCTAGCGTGGTCTTGTCGACTTAATGCATCTGCCACCTTGTTTGCTTTCCCAGGGTGGTAATGAATTGAGCAGTCGTAATCCATAATCAGTTCTAACCAACTTCTTTGGTGCATATTCAGCTCCTTTTGTGTGAAAATATACTTTAAACTTTTATGATTACTATAAATGTCACACCTTTCTCCATAAAGATAATGCCTCCAAATATTTAATGCAAAGATTACCGCATCTAACTCCAAATAATGTGTTGGGTAATTTTGCTCATGGATTTTAAACTGTCTTGAGGCATAAGCTATCACCATATCATTTTTCATAAGAACTCACCCCAGCCCCTTCTTGGATGCATCACTGTAGATCACAAACCTTTCTCCACTACAAGGCAGTGTGAGAACAGGTGCACTGGATAAACTTCTTTTCACCTCCTTGAAATTCTCTTAACATTCCTCCATCCAAACAAACTTAACTCCTTTCCGAGTCAACCTGGTGAGTGTATTAGATAATCGTGAAAAATCTTTCACAAAACGTCGATAATATCTAGTCAAACCAAGAAAACTTCGGATCTCAGTTACTGTTGTTTGTCTCGACCATCTTTCGATAACCTCTGTTTTTGCTGGATCCACAGATATCCCCTATTTTGAGATTATGTGACCCAAAAATGCAACTTTTTGAATCCAAAATTCACACTTGGTAAATTTGGCATAAAGCTTCTCCTTTCTCAGGGTCTTCAATATTATTCTCAAGTGATATCCATGTTCTTCCTTGCTCTTTGAATAGACAAGAATATCGTCTATAAAGACTACCACAAATTGATCAAGATAGTCTCTAAAGACTCTATTCATCAGATCCATGAAGATAGCAGGGGAATTAGTAAGACCAAATGGCATCATTATAAATTCATAGTGTCCATACCTTGTATGGAAATCCGTCTTTGGTATATCCTCCATTTTGACCCTTAATTTATGATACCCTGAACAAAGATCAATCTTGGAAAAGTATTGAGCTCCGCATAGTTGGTCAAATAAGTCATCAATGCGTGGGAGAGGATATTTGTTCTTGATGGTGATCTTGTTAAGTTCTCGATAATCAATGCAGAGTCTCATTGATCCATCTTTCTTCTTAACAAATAGAATAGGTGCTCCCCAAGGTGATGCACTAGGGTGTATGAATCCCTTATCAAGATTCTCTTGGAGTTGCTTCTTCAATTCCGGCAACTCAATTGGGTCCATTCTATAAGGTGTCTTCGAAATAGGCAAAGCACCCGTTACGAGTTCTATTAAAAACACCACTTCACAATTTGGTGGAAGACCCGGCAATTCCTCTGGAAAGACATCATCAAACTCTCGTACAATGGGCATATTCTTAATTGTGAGTTTCTCACCAACCATTTGATATAAATAACCTTCATTCAGAGGAATCAATACCCATAAGATGGAATAAATTTCCACTAGAAGGTTATGTTCATCCTTGCATCGATAGACGATCATAGATTGATCTGAAATATGAAATGTGACTTCCCATCTTTGGAAATTGATATGAGATCCATATAAAGAAATCCAATCCATGACAAGAATCACATAAAATTCCACTATAGGAAGGATCACAAGATTTGAAGGAAGCACTTTCCGACAAACTTCAATCGGGGAAGAATTATAAACTTTTGATGCGACTGTTGTGCCATTAGGTGTTGTCACAGCTAAATCAACATCTAATTGTTGAGGTAATACAGTGATTCCATTAGTAAAATCTTCAGAAATAAAAGAGTGGGTGGATCTAGAATCAAATAAAACATTTGCTACTTTAGATTGGATGGTAAGTGTACCTTTCACCACATCGTTATCATACTCCACATCACTGATAGAAATTGCATGTGACTTTCCTTTGTCTTTAGCCTTAAGATTTTGTTGATGTCGATCATTATCAACAACCCTTGGACTAGGGTATTTATTGGCATAATTCCCCATCTCCTTGCACTTGGAACATTGATGTGTAGTAGGTTCATTATGTGTGTCCCTTCCTTTGTTTGCATCATTAGACATCTTCTTCCCATCATTGCGGCATTAAAATGCCCGATGACCTTCCTTTCCACATTTGAAACATTTACTTGTCCCTTTAAGACAACTCCCTCCATGTTTCTTTTGACACTTTGAGCATAAGGGAAAGCTCAACTTCTTTTCAGTGAGCTCTTTAGATTTTCCTTTGAATTCCATTTTCCTCTTCTTATCAAACCCATATGACTGATGGGTTACTCCAATCTCCATCTCAACTTTGAGAGCACATCGAACGATTTCCTCGTAGCTATTGAAGGCCCTTATTGCTAAGGCCCTTCGAAGACTTGGTTTTAAGCCACTAAAGAATTGATCGATCTTACTCTCAGGTTGGATAATAATACCAGAAGTGTACCTTGCAAGTCTTGTAAAATTTGATTCATAGGTACCAACAGATTCATCATCCTTTTTCTTTAGTTCAAGAAACTCTTTCTCCATCTTTGTTCGGAGAATACGAGGGAAGTACTTATTGAAAAATAAGTTCTTGAACTCGTCCCATTCCATGGACTGAATTTCATCCCTTTTCCTCGCATTCTTAATAAGATTCCACCATTGATCAGCATCTCCTTCCAAACGATACACTGCTAGGATGACTTTATCATGTTCAGAACATTGAAGAACTGAAAATATCTTTTCAGTAGTACTAATCCATTGTTCAACAACTAATGGATCAGTAGACCCGCTGAAAGAAGGTGGACACTGCCTCATGAAGGATTCAATAGAATGTTTCTCCTTCCTTTGCTCGTTTGGAAGCCCTGCATGATTCATAGCTTGAGAAATTTGTGTGAGCATGGCTACAAGATTTTGCATTCTAGCTCCCATAACTTTTGGTTTCTCAGGGGGACAATCATTGCATTGCCCATCGCATTCCGCATTAACACGGTTCCTTCAGGTTCCATCCATTGACTAAAACCAAGAAGAATAGTGTGATCAACACTAATTATAATAGGAAAACCACATAATCATGAATAAAATTTCACACTTAAGGTCTTATCCTAGGCTATTCATGTTCATTTCTAAAACACTAAGATTGTGTTCTATGCTTAGAATGATCCTTAGGGTTCTTAATAAGGCTTTCACATCCTAGTTTCCAAAGGTTGACTATACCTTTCCTCTGATACCAACTATAACGACCCATACTTTACATACATTGTTATTACTTCAAAATTGAAGCATACTTATTACAACATATAACAAAACCATGAAAGGACTGTATAGGTATAGTTTCTTTAGAAATTGGGAAACATAAACAACTGGTTCATAAAGCATCTACACTGTATCCCATTTATTTCATCATATCTATAGTCCCTTTTGAAATATCTTACTTAATAACCTTCTTCCTGACCTGGGGAAAGAAAAAATAAAAAAGGGTGAGCTCAAATGCTCAGTAAGGGTAAAAAAAAGAAATATCAATCATATCATATTCATAAGAACATAACATTTTGGAAATCTTAACCTGCAAAAGAGAGCATAATTTCATAACGAGGGATAAATCATAGTAGTGAAATGAAATCCCAATAATCATAACATAAAACATGAAAAAAATTTGCATACACACATAATCATAGAGAATCATTTCTTATTAGTCAAGACTCATTTCCAAGACTATCTTAGTGGACAAAGTCCATTTCTGAACCGAGTTCACTCCTCGTTTCAGTCCTGTTTCACTGAACCGGTTTAACCTGCTGTTCCAGCCATGTGTATCTCATGAGATATAAAATCTTTACCCAATTCATTGGACGGAGATATAGGCCACACACATATCATAATGATACCATTCTAATGTGTGCCACAAAATCATAAATCATACATCATTGCATAACCCATGTAATAAAAATGGGATTCATAAACATCGTGACATCATAAAACAATTCATATAAGATAAATGAATTCATAAAAATAATTCCATAATAACATAATAAAATCAATGTAATAATAGGAATATAAACAGAACCCTATATTGTCATAGATGGAAAAAAATTTTGATAAAACACTTGAACTCCATTCTTGAGGAAAATATCCTTTCTGCTTCAAAAAACATTTTTTCTTACTTAACATGTCATACAATTTTAAACTAAAATAATTTGATTAAAAATAAAAATGAAAACTTGTAAATGATGATTCTTGGAAATAATGTTTTAAAAATCCATTCATGTTGTATAAGTTAAAAAAACATTCTTCTCGTACTTTTGTCGGAAAAGTCAAAAAGTACTTCGTACGAAAAACGACAAAAGATTCCTTTCATATACTTTACTGAAAACTCATCGAAGGGTAAAATTGGATTTAAACTATTTTATAAGGATATAAATATTACATATTGAGAAAACATGGATTTGGATGATAAAATACACCCCAGTAAATACCAAAGTATAAACAATCTCGGATAAAAATGAGATTTTGATATTTTCCCTTACCTTAGGTCCGATTTGCTTCGTAAGTGTCCGAACCTCATGTATAATGATTTAAATAATGTTATTAACTTATTAAATAATCATAATTATTCTTATTATATCATATATGGTCATATTCTTAGCTTCTTATTAGTAATATTTCATTACTACTTGTTATTCGGGTGTTTATTACTTTTTGTTCTTATGCGCGTTTTGTCGAATAAATTCTTATTTTTCTTTTTAGGTTATAGATACCTCATTTAAAAAATGTTATTAGTGTAATATATATCATATTCATTCACTCAATTCATTTATATAATCATTATGCAATGAAGATCATGTAGAACGAATTGCATCACATCGTGGAGACGGTATTCCGTACGTACGCACGAGCGATGATATCGTTCCCATGATCGTGGAGTTGAATTGGAGTGTATATATACTATTTCAGAATCAATACCACTTTACAATAATCATATATAGTTATTTATTATAACCGTTATACCCATCCAAGTAAGGTGGTGATGGAAAATAGATTACACCACGGCGTGGAGACGGTATTCAGTACGTACGCACGAGTGGTGATTTCGTTTCACATAGGATGGATAGATAGTGAAATAGGGTTGTATCATACTTATAATAACATATCCTTATATGAGTGATACTGATGTTATTAATTCATAATGAAACAACTAAAGAATAAGAAGTGGAAGAAGAAATAAAGAAGAAAGAATCGGTAACGGGCATTACCTCTTCTTTGAAGCGCCTCTTTGAGACCTCCTCTTAGGGCACTACAATTGGTCTTTGAAGAATAACAGGACCTCTAGAATGTTTCTAGGGAAGTGTAGAGGAGATATTGTTAGAGGTTGTCTGAGATTTAAGGCTCAAAGTGGTGTTAGGAAGAGAGGGAGGAGGTGCCCTTTTATAAGGGAGGAGAGGGGCACCTTTGGAATAACAAAAAATATTATTTTATTATAAATTCAAATTCGGTTTTTAATAGCTCCAAATTGATATATTTCGAAGCTAAGGTGGGGATGGGTCGAAATACTCTCATTATAGACAAGTTTAGGTATCAATTTTAACCTTATCATTTAGATTTAACTTTAAGTTAGATAATTTAACTTTTACCGTGTCTTCTTGTTTTCTTACACTATAAGGTTAATAAACTTACTATATCAAGCCAAACGAACCCCAAGTTGTTTATTATTAATATATATAAACTTATCTAAGTAATTTGGCCGAACCATAGATTTTTAGGAATAAAATAACAATTAATAATTTGTATTTGTTTTAAAAACTATTTTATGTCAATTTTGACACTATTTGGTAATTTATTTGTTTGAAAATCGTAAAAGAATTATTAGTTCGAAAAAATTTAATTAAATCAATAATAACATGTCATATTAACATTTACAATTATTGGAATTCATAAAAAGTCTCAAATTACATTTATTTGGGTATTTATAACATCAATTATGTCAATATTTCATTAATAACATAATTATTCCATCATCATTCTATCATAAATAAATTAAATTATTTTAAGTCTAAAAATTATAAATAAAATACCATTATTTAGGAAATATTTTTAGCTTTATAATGAATATTTATAGTCGAATTTATCTTATTTATAACCCTATATTAAAAATTCTTTAGTTATTACACTTTGATTTTAACTATTTTAACCCTTCTTTAAATAAATTGATAATAAATGTCCTAATCTATTCCAAGTGGGCCTAAATGGTCATATTTTATTCCTAAGGTTATTTTTGGTCGAATTAAACTTATCCAATAGAATTAGGACATGTGTTAGGGTAATAATAATATCATTTTTACCCTTAACTACCCTATTTACTTTTAACCGTGGTAAACAAAAGTAAAAAGTTACTATTCACCAAAAATTATTTTCATCTCATTGGACCACATTTTAGTCCTTGATATTAACCATGTCTCTCGGATTTTCTAAATTCCACTCAGAGAAGCGGTAAAATTAAGTTTTATGAAAAATTCAGTTTTTTAACAACCACTTAGTGGTTTCACTATTCATCAAAAAATGAAAGTTTCCAGAAAAATACCAAAAATTAGGCCTAAGCTATATTTGATATTATGAATTCAAAAATGATGTTTATTTTACCAAATTCAAAACATATCAGTTACATTAACTAATTTAAAAAATAATCCCCGTCGTCAAGACAAATAGCATGTTTTTAAGAGATAATAACTATCAAAAGATTGACACTTGTTTATGTCTGGTTTAAATGTGAAATTATATCCAATGAACAACATTGTATTAAATTGTAAAAATAAATTCTAAATATACTTTAAATCCACTCAAATTAATAATTTATCATTATTAATTATTTTGATTAAAAAAGTTGTTTTTAATTAAAATTTAATAATTTTCACTATTCATCAGAATATGAATGTTATCCGAAAAGTACCAAAATTTCACCCTAAGTTAATTTCGATATTCCAAATAAGAAAATGAAGTCCATTTTGAAAAATAAAATTTACAAAATTTCAAAAAGTGGTTATTACTATTCATAACGGCTAGTTTTAATAATATTTTAATAGCATATCGTTGTTTAGTGAAACTTGGTATTGCGTACGATGTAAGCTATCGAGGAAGGCTGTGGTTGCGTGTAAAGCAATCCAAGCTAGTGTTGTGTCTAGTGAAAGATTCCTTTGATGATTTATATAACATAAAAACAAAATATTTCTCATAAAAGTCTCGGGTGTTACACTTACCCTATACTTTTCCTTGGTCGGGGATAGGTGAACCGCCTTTATAATGATTAAATGATTTCTATTAAATTATAAAAGAATCATATACATTAATATGACATCATATATGATCTTTTAACATTGCTTTGTTAATAATATCCTAGTATTATCGTCGTTTCGTGTGTTAACGGATTCGTTATCATTCATATTCTTTGTTATGTGAGTCATATTTGTTATGGATGGGATGTATATTATTTATAACCAGAGTTAAATCATGTCTTTAAACATTATTTTTAATCATCAAATGAAAATTATTCTTGAATGGATACGATTGGGAATGAATCCCATCACATTAGTGGAGAGGGTAATCTCTACATGCGCAGGAGTGACAATATCATTCTTTTGATATTAAAATTATATATAATTGGTTGGTATATTATATATAGAGAATAATTATCATGTTATATTTATTATTTACATTAATTAAACTTCATTATTATGCCAATCCAAATAATAATGTATTGAATAACAAGTACACCATGGCGTGGAGATGGTAAGCCGTACGTACACACTTATAGTGACATGTCATTCAATGGATGGATAGAATAATAAATTTGGTTGTACCATATTTATAATAACATTAATGTATATATAAGACACTGAAGTTATTATTTTATAATGGAATCATCAATGAAAGATGAAGTGTAAGAAGAAAAGAACTTGAAAGAGGTGATGAAATATTTACCTCTTCTTCGAGTTCTTCCTTTGGATTTGATCAAAAGGGATCCATAGGATGGATTTATGACTAAATGAATGCCTCTAGGTTGAACGTAGGTCAGTTTAGAGGGAATTTGGGTAGGGTTTGGCCGATCCAAATGGCTTTGAAGGTGTGAATTAGAGAGAAGGTGGAGTTCCCTTTTATAAGAGGGGTGAGGGGCACCTAAGGAAAAGCTAGAAATATTATTTTATAATAAAATCATTTTCGGTTTATAATGGATCATAAATAGATTATTTAAAGGATAAGGTGGGTATGGATCGAGAACAACTCAACCAATAGGTTTTAGACATATTTGGGTCACTATATTAACTTTATCTTTTAGATTTAACTCATACTTAAACAGTTTGACATTTACCATGTCTCTTTGTATTTTTATATTATATGGTTAATAAACATACTATATACTTCCAATAGAACCCCAAGTGGTTCATTAATGATACCACTGTTATCATATAATCCTTTTGGCCGATCATTAGATTTTTAGGAATAGAATATCAATTAATAATATAATATTTGTTTTAAAAACTCTTTTATGTCAATTTTGACACTATTTGGTCTTTTGTTTTTGCTATAATAGAATTATTACCTTGAAAAAAATTCATAAAAATAATCCTAATACGTAATATTAACCTAGAAAATTAGTGTAATTCATAAAAAGTCTCAAATTACATTTACTTAGATATTTATAATATCAATTATTTTAATATTTCATTAATACATTAATTACATCATCATCATTGTGTCATAACTAGATTTATTTATTTAATTTCTAAAAATGATAAATAAATTACCATTATGTAGGAAATCATTTTATATTTTTAATGAGTATTTATAGTCGAATTTATCTTATGTATAACCATATATTAAAAATGTTTTAGTTATTAAACATTGATTTTAACTCTTTTAACTCTTCTTTAAATAAAATAATAATAAATGTCCTAATCTAATCCAAGTGGACCTAAAGGATAATATTTTATTCCTAAGGTTTTTTGGTCTAATTACACTTATCCAATATAATTGTGACATGTGTTAGGGTAATAATAATATCATTTTTACCCATAATTACACTATTTATTTTTAACCGTGGTAAATAAATGTAAAAAAGTTAATATTCACCGAAAATTGTTTTCATATTATTAAACTGAATTTTACTTACTGATATCAATTGTGTCTCTAGAATTTTTGAAATTTGACTCACAGAATCAGTAAAATTATGTTTTCTGTAAATTTGTAAATGCTCCTAGGAGGTGGGTAAAAGACGGTGAAAAGATCTAAAAAAATTTTATATATCTAAAATTATTATAATTTGACTCCAATGAATTAAATTGAACTTATATTGGTATTATGTATCTATTTGGACCTAAAATAAATTTAAATAAAATAAATAATTATTTAAATACAAATTTGGTTTTAAACAATAACTCAGTATTTTTCACTATTCATAAAAAAATTGAATGTTTTCTAAAAAATACCAAAAATTCACCCTAGGATAATTTCGATATTATTAATCCAAAAATGAAGTCCATTTTGAAAGATAAAATTTATAAAATTTCAAAAAGTGGGTATTAAATTTCATAATTTCTAGTTTGATTGGTTGTGGTGGGTTACAACTCGATATTGCGTACAACACACACTACTGTATTATTCAAAGAGAAGCGCATCGTGGAAGATTGGTGTGTAACATTCTCCCCTCCTTCAAATAATTTCATCCTCAAAATTTCTAGAATATTACTGCAAAAAAAGATTCAGGTGGTTCTTCATCATACGTTCCTTGGGTTCCTACGTTGCCTCTTCCATCTTATGGTTTATCCATATAACTTTTACCAGACGAGTCTTCCTGTTTCTGAGCACTAGTTCTCTTATATCAAGAACCTTGACAGGCTTTTCGCAATAAGACAGAATGGATTCCGGTTCTAATTCCTCATAGGTGAGTACATGCGTTGGGTCAGGCATGTATTTCCTCAATAGTGATACGTGGAACACATCATATCATTGGAGAGACTTGGCGGCATTTACATACAGTAATATACAGCCCGAATTCATTCTAGAATTGCGAAGGGTAATATGTACATGGGACTCAATTTTCCCTTCTTACCGAACCATATAACACCCTTCCATGGAGATACCTTCAATAAAACATGATCTCCTACCTAAAATTCATAATCCTTCCTTCGGTTATCAAGATAGATCTTCTGCCTACTTTGAGCTTCTTTGATGTGGTTTTGGATTACCTTCACATTTTCTATCGTTTCCTCTACAAGTTCTAGGCCTATGAGTTTTCCTTCACCAACATCATCAAAATAGGTTGGTGTACAACATCTCTTTCCTTATAATGCTTCATATGGTGCCATCAGAATACTTGAATGGAATCTATTGTTATAGGAAAATTCTACCAGAGGTAAATATTGATCCCACATACCTTGAAAGTCAAGTGATCATGATCTCAACATGTCTTCTGAGGTTTGAATAGTCTGTTATGATTTTCCATTAGTTTAGGGGTGGTAGGATGTTCTCAAAAGAAGTTTAGTATCTAGGGATTTCTGAAGAATTTTCTAGAATCTTGATGTAAAACATGGATCACGATTAGAAACAATCGATAGGGTTACTAAATGAAGTCTCATAACTTCACTAATAAATAGTCCTGCTAGAAATTCAAGTGGTAAATCTTCTCTTATAGCAAGAATTTGTGCTGACTTAATAAGACGATCAACAATAAACCCATGTTGGATCATTCCTTCTAGGAGTCTTTGGTAGTCCCATGACAAAGTCCATCGTGATATTATCCGATTTCCACTCAGGTATGGGAAGAGGTTGCAAGACTCCTCTTGGTTGTTTCCTTCCAGCTTTCACTTATTGAAAACCCATACATCTTGACAAATAATCCGCAATCTCACACTTCATGTTTTCCCACAAAAAATGTTCCTTCAAATCCCTATACATTTTGGTGCTCCCATGGTGTATAGATAAATTGGAGCTATGAGCATCATCCAAAAATTCTCTTTTTAGATCAGGTATATCGGGAACACAAAGTCTCTTCCCAAATTTCAAAATTCCATCTTCATATATGAAGTCACTCAATCTCCCGTTATTCACAACTATAATTTTCTTTTAAAACTCCTCATCACCAGCCTGAGTAGTTTTTATCCTCTCTAATAAGGATGGTTTGGCGGCCATTTGAAAAAGTATTGATGATCCACCTTCCACAGTTATTCCCATATCCATCTTTATTAGATCCATGAGAATAGGATCCATTTCAACTCTCATCTTGTTCAAAACTCCATGATATTTTCTACTCAAATCATCATCCATGTTATTTTCCTTCCCCAGGTGGTAGTGTATTGGGAAATCACAATCCTTGAGTAGTTCAAGCCATCGTCTTTGCCTCGTGTTGAGTTCTTTCTGTGAGAAAATATACATCAAACTCTTGTGATCAGTATATATCTCACACTATTCGCCATAGAGATAATGTCTCTATATCTTCAAAGAAAATATTACAGCTGCTAACTCAAGATCATGAGTAGGATAGTATTGCTCAAGAATTTTTCGTTGTCGTGATGCATATGCAATCACTATATCATTCTGCATAAGGACACAACCATGTCCTTTCTTTGATGATTCACTATAAATAAAAAACTCATCATTCCCTGATGGTAGAGTCAATATAGAAGAATTGACTAATATTCTATTCAGTTCTTCAAAACATCCTTCACACTCTTTTTTCCACACAAATTTTACCCCTTTACATGTGATCTTGGTTAATGGGTTATCCAATCGGAAAAAATTCTGGAAAAAACGCTGATAATAACCTGCTAAACCAATAAAATTGCATACCTTAGTTATACTCATTGGTGCTGGCCATTCTTGGGTTTCCTTGTTCTTAGAGGGATCAATAGAGATTCCATCCTTAGAGACAATATGTCCAAGAAAAGAAATCTTCTGATGCCAGAATTCACACTTGCTATACTTCCCATATAATTCATGTCTTCTAAGAGTCTTTCAGATAATGCGCAAGTGATTTTCAGGATCTTAGTAGTTTTTGGAGTATACCAAGATATCATCAATAAATACCACTAAAAAGTAATCAAGATATTCCTTGAAAATTCTATTCATTAGATCCATGAAGACATAGGGTGCATTAGTCAATCCAAAAGGCATTACTGAAAACTCATAATGCCTGTACCTATTTTGAAATGTTGTTTTTGGAATGAATTCCTTCTTCACATAGAACTGATGATATCCAGATCAAAGGTCAATCTTTTAATAGTATTGAGCTCTATAATGATAGTAGAATAAATCATCATTGCGAGTTAGGGGATAATTGTTATTTATTGTTATAGTAATGATCTCCCTATAGTCAATGCACAACCTCATAGATCCATCATTCTTCTTAATAAAAATAACAGGGGCTCCCCATGAAGAAACACTAGGGAGAATAAATCCCTTATTACTCAATTCCTCTAGTTGTTTCTTTATTTCCGCTAATTCCACATTGTCCATTCTATAAGAGGTCTTCTATATGGTCCTTGATCTAGGAATTAAATCAATGGAAAACTCAATATCTCGTTCTGGAGGATGTCTAGGTAAATCCTTTGGAAATAAATCAACATACTCTTGCACAATAGGTACATCATCTATTTGAACATTCTTTTCCCAAACCAAAGTTATTTCATTATCTTCCTCCCCAATAATTGAATTTAGTTGAGCTACTAGGGGTGGATCTAGATGAGAATTAGGCGGAGATGATTCTGCTCTAATGATAAGGTGTTCCTTCTCATCATCATCAAAAATAGTATCATCCTTCATCTTACAATAAATTTTTTCATCATGGTCTGAAAACCAATCCATACCGAGGATTATATCAAATTCAATCATGGGTATGACGATGAGGTCAGCAGATAAATAAAATTTATATGCTCTAATTGGAACTGATTCACAAAACATTATAGTAGTGATACTTCCCTTAGAAGTTTTGACTAAAAAATGATTTGTTAAATCAAATTGTAAATGCCTAATTTTCTTAGAAACTTGGGAAGATATGTAACAATGCGATGATCCAGAATCAAATAATGCATTGGATAAACTTTTGGAAACCATTAAATTACCTTTCACCACATCTTTCGAGGCTTCAACCTCAACAGTAGTGATCGCATAAGCTTGGCCTTTATCCCTTGGCATATTTTGAGATAAGTTTCCCTGACGCATAGGACATTCATTTTCATAGTGTCCCATATCCTTGAAATTGTAGCATTTAACATTGGTAGTGTCTTTCTTTCCATTATAATCACCAGTGATATGGCATTTTGGTCCACATTTGTAGCATAATCCTTTTTCTTTTAGATAGGCACTAGGGTGCTTCCTTCCACAATTAACACAGGGTGGAAATTCAATTCTTTCCTTATTCCTTGTTTCCTTATTTACATTCCCAGACTATTTAGTAGATCTCTTCTTCTCTTGATTTTCTTTAAAGTCATAAGACTTACAGAATTCCTTTTCTGTCTTGATAGCACACGAGACAATATCTTCGTATAATGAGAAGGATTGTGATACTAATGCTCGACGGATAAATGGTTTTAACAATTCAATGAAATGATCTATATTACTTCTTGGGTTTCATATATAATCTGCAACATGCCTCACTAACCTAGTAAAGTTAGCTTCATACTTTGCGACATTATCATCCTCCTTTTTCCTCTGACTTAGAAATTGTCTTTCCATATCCACTCGATGGTCATGAAGAAAATTTTTTTCTAAGAAAATTTCGTTAAACTCCCTCCATTCCATATTTGATACTTCATCATCTTCCTTTGTGTTTTGAATCAATGAACACCATTGATCAGAATCTCTTGTGAGGAGGTAAACTGCCAAGAAAACTTCTACCCTTTTGCTACTCCCCATGGCGTGGAATATTTTCTCTAAGGAATTTATATATTTTTCAGCAACTAGTGGATTTGTTCCCCCATTGAATATTTGTGGTTGTTCCCTTATTAAGTGATCTATCATTGATCCTCCATGCTGCAAATCAGGGTGCTCCATATGGGTAAAGTTATTATTCATAACCTCAGTGAGTTGTCCTAGTATGGTGATTAGCTGATCAGCACCAGTTGCATCCCCACCTCCACTCTAATTATCTTGAGCTGGAGGGAAATCCCTACATGTAGTGTGTGCATTGATATGGTTTCCATTCCTTCCACTTGGCGCCATTTCTAAATAATGGAATAAACTAGATTAGTTTATGAATCTAAATACATAATTCCAAACTTGTAAAAAACATAAAAAAAATTGAACGGTTTATGGATATAATCCATAATCATACAAAACAATTCATTGAGGAAGTATATACTCATAAACCCTTCATAATGGTTTGTAAATAATATGAGAATTATCCTAAGCATATCCCTTGGGAGTGTCATAACCAAGAGTGCAGCAAGGCCCATTGTTGTGCACCAATTCCCATTCAAGTCTTGCTCATAGTGGTTTTTTCAGGTTTTCCTCCTAGGTACATCTATGCCAGAGCTTCCTCTACATGCTCGTATCCAGACAGGGATGTTTTTCTGGGAAAACTCACAAAATCTCTACAACTCAAAAATTCTAGGAAGTTCTTCTGTATTAATAATCAAAGTCTATCTTAGGGCTATGTTCTCAAATTAGAGTTTATCTAAATCCAGTTTTCCAGGATTATACTAAACATCTTGTGATACCAACTGTAACACCCCGACCCTAGTTACCTAAAGTTAGTACATTATTACATAACATTGTCATGATCACAAAAGATCAAGTCTCAAAAGACCGATTAGTTTAGTAGTATTGGAAACATGATTCATACATAAGTTCAACTTTACAACTTGAAAAGAAATACCACATGAATTTATTCCATTGAAAACATCTAGGCCTCCTAGATTATTTCTGCAAGTTACTCATAACTAGCTTCTTCATATCCTGGAAAAATGAAGCATAAGAAAGGGGTGAGCTCAAATGCGCAGTAAGGGTTAGCGATACAACAAAATATAACCTAAATATTAATCATGGTGAATAATTGGAACCACATGCTTTTACCAATAATAAACATGATTGATTTTATGGAAGGAATACAAGCTAAGTAAATAATTCCATAATAAAACATAATAATGGGTATTCTACTAGTCTAATGTCCACATGAACCATCAATATTATTTTCATAATGAGGGTATGTATAATGCCGAACATTCTGAAACATTTTTTCAAGGCCTCGACCAAGACGTCTAAAAATGATTAAGGCCTCAGCCAAAACCATATATCAAATTGGGAAAGGCCATGACCAATGACACATCTAGTAGTCTCATGAGACCTACCGATGCATCGACGAGCTAAAGCGGGCTCCACCTGTCACTTACTAAGTCCAATACATTCCTCATATGAAAAGGTTGAAATATAACATAAACATTCGTATTAAAACTTGCATATGAAATGTCATTACTTTAACCATAATACATTAATGGTATAAAAATATCACATCCATATTCATACATATCACAAAACATTCAATATAATATGGATGTTTTGTATCATAATAAATTAACTTCAAATAAACTTAAAATCCATCCAAGGATGTTGACATAGATGAAATCAAAACCTTTTTTAGAGAAATATCTCTTTCTATTTTGAAATCATTTAAGAGTCACATAATTTGAAAGGAAATTTTTTTTAGAATATTATTATAAGCTTTTAAGGGATGCTTCGACAATGTTATAACGGCAGAAAGTAGCCGCACCCACCGTATAAGTTAAAAAAAAAGACAATCTTACCATAATTTTGTCGAAAAGGTTTCAAAGGACCTTTTTTGGAAATGACAGAATGATTCCTTTATAAACATATTATAAAATGTCAAACATTCCTATAAATGAATTTTACCCATAGTCTATAAAATAGTAAGAATTTTTTGAAAGACATTTTTAAGAAACATGGATGTGGACGATAAAAAGGTCCTGGTAGATATTTACGTAAAAACAACCTCAGATAATAAATTGATTGTGAAATTAACCCTTACATTGTACTTTTCCTTGGTCGAGGGTAGGTTAACCTCCTATATAATGGTAAAATAATTGTTATTAAATTATACATAAATCATATACATTAATATGATATCATATATGATATTTTAACATTGCTTTGTTAATAATATCTTAGTATTATCGTCATTTTGAGTGTTAACGGATTCGTTTTCCATTATATTGTTTGTTATGTGAGTCATATTTGCTATGGATGTGATGTATCTTATTCATATCCAGAATGATATCAAGTCTTTAAACTTTATTTTTAATCATCGAATGAAAATTAGTCTTGAATGGATACGATGCGGAATGAATCTCATCGCGTTCGCGGAGACGGTAATCCGTACGTATGTACGAGCGACAATATCATTGTTTTGATATTAAAATAATATATAATTGGATGGTATATCATATATATAGAATAATTATCATATTATATTTATTATTTACATTAAATACACATTATTATCATACCAATCCAAATAATAATGTATTGAATAACAATTACACAATGACCTGGAGACGGTAGCCATACGTACGCACGTATGGTGACCTATCATTCAAGGGATGGATAGAATAATGAATTTCATTATACCATATTTATAATAAAATCACATTATATATAATATTCTGGATTTATTATTTTAGAATGGAAACAACAATGAAAAGGGATGTTGAAGAAGAAATGAACTTGAAAGATGTGATGAAATATTTACCTCTTCTTCGGGTTCTTATTTTTTATTTGTTCAAAAGGGCCCCATAGATTGGATTTATGACTAATAGAAGGCCTCTAGTATGAAGGGATGTTAGTTGAGTGGGTATTTGGGAAGGGTTTGGCCGACCCAAATAGCTTTGAAGGTGTCAATTAGAGAGAAGGGGGAGTGCCCTTTTATAAGAGGGGTGAGGGGCACCTTAGGAAAGGCTTGAAATATTGTTTTATAAAAAAATAATTGTCGGTTTATAATGGCTCCAAAAATGGGTTTTTTATTGGATAAGCTGGGTATGGGTCTAAAACCACTCAAAAAATAGGTTTTAGACATATTTGGGTAACTATATTAACTTTACCTTTTAGATTTAACTCATAGTTAAATAGTTTGACATTTACCATGTCTCTTTGTATTTTTATATCATATGGTTAATAAACTAACTATATACTTCCAAAAGAACCTCAAGGGGTTCATTAATTATACACCTATCATCATATTTTTTTTTCTGAACCGTATATGTTTTGGAATATAATATCAATTAATGATTTAATATTTGTTTTAAAAACTCATTTATTTCAATTTTGACACTATTTGGTTTTTTGTTTTTACTAAATTCATAATAGCATTATTACTTCGACGAAAATTCATCTACCCAACCCTAATTTGTAATATTACCCTATAAAATTATTGGAATTCATAAAAAGTCTCAAATTACATTTATTTAGACACTTAGAATATCAATTATTTTAATATTTCATTAATACGGTAATTACTGCATCATCAATGTGTCATAAATAAATTTAATTATTTAATTGTCTAAAAATTATAAATAAAATACAGTTATATAGGAAATTTTTTTATCTTTCTAATGAATATTTATAGTATAATTTATCTTATGTATAACCCTATATTAATTTTTTTTTAATTATTAAACATAGATTTTAACTCTTTTAACTATTCTTTAAATAAAATAATAATAAATGTGCTAATCTAATACAAGTGGACCTAAAGGATCATATTTTATTACTAAGGTTGTTTTTGTTAGAATTACACTTATCCAATAGAATTAGTACATGTTTTATGGTAATAATAATAATATCATGTTTACCCTTACTAACCCTATTAACTTTTAACCGGGGTAAATAAAAGTAAAAATGTTACTATTCATCAAAAATTATCTTCATCTCATTGATTCAAATTTTCATTAATGATATCAACTGTGTCTCTCTGATTTTTGAAATTCAAATCACAAACATGGTAAAATTGTGTTTTATGTAAATTTGCAAATGCTCCTAGGAGGTGGGTAAAAGATGGTGAACAGTTCTACAAATTTTATATATATATATAATTATTATAAATTGAATCCAATGAATTAAATTGAAAATATATAGGAATTATGTATCTATTTTGAAATAAAATAAATTTAAATAAAATAATTAATTATTTAAAAAAAAATTCTTTTAAACTATAACTTAGTGGTTTCAATATTCATCAAAAATTGAATGTTTTCAGAAAAATACCAAAAATTCACCCTATGCTAATTTCGATATTCTGAATCCAAAAATGAAGTCCATTATGAAAGATAAAATTCATAAAATTACAAAAATGTGGTATTACTAT
Organism: Viscum album; assembly: GCA_963277665.1. Taxonomy (NCBI): domain Eukaryota; kingdom Viridiplantae; phylum Streptophyta; class Magnoliopsida; order Santalales; family Viscaceae; genus Viscum; species Viscum album. Next base: position 204,293,627 of record OY728167.1, on the reverse strand, counting down.
TCTTAATGACTAGTTTGATTTGTTGTGGTGTGTTAAAACTCGATTTTTTTTACAACACACGCTACTATATTATTCAAAGAGAAGCGTACCGTGGAATCTTGGGGTGTTACATATTAGCCTCCAATATCTACTAAAATTTTTGGGTGTTAAATATCAATGATGATTTTAATGGGAGATATCATATATCATGTAATATGAGATTTTTTTTCAAATCGTTATGATGCGCTTCTTTTCTAGGAAAGTGGATTATCGTATATCTATAAGTGTTTTAAATTTAGTGAAACTAAATAGTTATTTTTTTATGTTATGTAACATTATAAAATTATTATTTATCATGTTATGAATTCAATATATAGATTTTTGGAACCATTATATATTTCACCAATATCATGGAAAAATAATGATATTGAAATAATAGTATATGTCAATGAAATATATCAAAATAATTAAATTCATTATTGGTTGATTCTATATCAAAACATTAATAGAAAATATATTTCAAAAATTTTAATTTATATTAACTGAATAATTAGTAACATAATATTTATTTTATATTTGTGGGAATATGATGTTGTATTTTATACCAAGAGAAATGGTAGATTAATGGTTATAATCTTCATATAGTCATGTGTGAGAAAATTTTATCATATTATTAAACCCCTAAGTTTTATTCTATGAATATTTTCATATTACTACCTACAAGACCAACCAAAAGCTAAGATTATGACTATTTATTAAATGATGAAAAATGTACAGAGGAGGCGGGTGGGGTCAAATAGTGGAACATGCCCTCATCTGTCAAACACAATATTACATATCATAATAAGACATGTCATTCCCATAATCAGAGTCATCAGCAGTTTCCCATTCAGAGTAGGACTTATCCTGATTGAGGATCTTAAGAATATCAGAATTCAACACGCCTGAGATATTAGAAGATTGTGTAGACAACATACTAGGTATGTTAGAATAATCCTTCCTTGGTCGTCTCTTCGAAGGAGCATGATCGAAGACTAAGCAATCATCAGCCTTCCCTTTCCCAGAAAGAAGTGCATCTTTGAAAGTGCTAGGTCCACCACAACCTGTCACCATATCTTCCTCCTCATAGATGTCACCCCACTTCCTATAAATCTTAGATGAGATCATGAGATTCTGAATTTCATGATGGCAATCAACATTTTGAGATATCCCAGAAGGAGCCAACTCAAGAGTCTCATCTCGTATCAAGCCTGCATCCGGACTATCATTCATACTTATATTTGGAGGATCAATGCAAGAAGGGGATCCAGAAATAGAGAGGCTAGGAGTATTTCCAGCCTCATCTAACCCAGTGGGAGTAACAGCATGACCATCCTTCGATGTAATCTCCTTGTGAAGATCAAACTGAATATTAGAGGGGCCACTCATCGGAGACTTATCCACTATCATCCCTTTCCCTTTCACATGAGAAACAGGTTTGCTGGAGGCCAACATCTCAGCCGGAGTGGCAGATGATTTTTTGAGATAATCTCTTTCATGATTTGACATATCCACATGCTTCCCCATAAGTCTCTTTCTAAAAATATTAGTCAGATGACCCTTCATCCCACATCTCTCACAAGAGATCTTCCTCCGACATAACTCCAACGAGTTCCCAACAACCATGCATTTGGTACAAAAAAGTGGTTTCCTTTCATACTCAACATCAATATTAATGTTATCAGTGGGAGTGGAAAGAGTTACCTTATCAATCAAGGTGGAGCTCAAATCAACCTCCACTAACATTTAGAAATATGTCCAAACTGAACAACTTCAGTTTCCTTGTCAAGGTGAATAGGGGATCCAACCTCCATCACAATGTCATGAAGATTCTTTGGAGGCCAAAGGACCCAGTTAATCCCATGAAAACGAATCCGGACCTGTGAAAAGGCATTCCTTGCACAAGAGGCATTGAAATCAAGGGACCATTCATGAGGATGAAGCCATCCTGGTTTCAAAGAAAGGGACCCAATACTCCATGCATGAACCTTGAGAGCATTTGATGGAAAAATGAAATGAAATAATCCACAACCAATAGAAATTCACTGCCAATCAGAGTAACCCCACAATAATGAATCTCATCTGATAAGATCATAAAATTTCTAGGACATCACACCCTTCGCTAAAACAAGACTTTCAATTAGAGAGTTTTACCCAATTGCAATCCTCTCATCAAATATTTCAGGGCTGACATCAACATGAGCTGCTGAACCCTTTCGAAGAATCCTTCTTGAGTGGGAGTCAATAAATAAAGAAAACGAAGGCGCGAATGTAGGACAACCTTCTTGGCCACTCGGATCCTTTACACTACCATCTGAAGCAGCTTTCAAATTCACCAAAGAAGCCTTCAAATGGGGATTGGACAGACTCATCAGCAACACCCTCTTCGAAAATGACCCAACCGATGCCATATCTCTCCCCAATCCATCCACCCAATGAACACCGTTGGCCCTGTTATCCACCCTAGATCTAAATTCATCAGCCACAGCTTGACGATTCACAAGCAGCGGTTCAAAAAAATGCACATCGTCAACCCTGTTTGCATCAAAAGCGACCAGAACATATCCAGCATGGGCATCAAATGAGGGAACCACTTTCGAAACAGACGGAAGATCTGAGGTTCCTTCACCTTGGAGAGCAATAGGCAGGTCTCCTTCAACCCGGTGAGTAACAGTAGGCTACACATCTGAGGATCCTTCATCTCGTTGAGCAACAGTCTGAGCATCGCGCCACGGATCTAGAAGCGAGTCTTTCACCACTATCGCATCTACATTCCAGGCGGATCCCGGTTCTCCTACCACGATCGTCGAGTGAAAATAGTGATGAAGATTCATGTTGATCCCTAGACAGGATAACCTCGATGGTCATGGACACGAGTCACTCGCACCCCCGAAACCCAAGCACCGTCATCATTCAAATGTGTTGTTGGGTAATGAGGTATTGGGCTGGCCTGCCCACCTGTGCGTCGCATGTCCCCAGCGAGGCCCAAGGTGGCCAACCCTTGGGCTTAATAGAGTTCCCAACAGGGTAGAGGGGCCCAAGAGTGGTTTTCTAGCATATAGTGCATGTTGCTTTGAGAGGACTCGAACCCAGAACCTCGGGGTCAAGACGCCACTGCCCTTAACCAACTCACCTGTGCCCCGCGGGCAAACGTGTTGTTGGGTAACGAGGTATTGGGTAGGCCTACCCACTTGTGCGCCGCACGTCCCCAGCGAGGCCCAAGGTGGCCAACCCTTGGGATTAGGCCAGTTCCCAACACGGTAGAGGGGCCCTTGAGTGGTTTGCTAGCATATAGTACGTGTTTCCTTGTGAGGATGTTAATTATCAGTTACACTTACTACATTTTTTTTATGAAAGTATAAGTTATTTAATTGAAAAATTATTTTGAAATATATTTTTCTTCTACAATAATGAATAAAGTAATGTTGATATTATGTTATATGGTTTATGTATAAAATTATTTCAACTATGACTATTAAATTTGTTTTACAAGGTTAGATATTATAATAATCATTGGAATTAATTACAATTTAAATATAATGAGAGTAAATATTTTATTCCTTCTTTTTTAAAATGAAATTTTTTATAAACCTCTCCTTTATGCGAAATAAGATACAATTAAATTATAAATTGAATGGGTAGAATATTTCATATGTTTTATTGGAATTTAGTTTATTTATAATATATATTATAATTTTTGAATTTAGAATACTAATCATAAAATGATTTGAATCTATGATTATATAAATTTTATATTCTATTGTGGAGTAATGGTATTTTTTTTATTTTACTTCTATTTTTTTGGTGTTGTTATTAAACCAATAAGAATATGTATTTCAATTTATTTTCTAAAAAATTTCTTTTTTCCATCAGTTATTTTATAAATAATAAATAAAATAAATTTTTTTGTCACATTGTATTTAATATAACTATTGTGATAAATAGTTTATAACAGAATTTATTTTAAATAAATGACATGATAATGCCTTCATCGCTTTATTTTTTACATAATCCATATGAAAAACCAATCTAGATATTTAGTTATTGGCTTCTTTATAGGTTGGTTTTCAAAAAAACTTATGTTGAAAAACGTTATCATGTTGGTTACTGCTAATTGACATGAAAAAACTATTTAAAACACCACTTTTAGTAGAATCACATGGTAAACGATATTTAATGAATCAAAATAGTAACTGTGAAAAACAATATTTTCACTATTGAACTTTGTGTAATGGATGAAGATTATGAGTTTTCATTGAATTATGATGAGAATAAATCTACCCCCTTAAAAATTTTATTATTATTTAGTGGATCATTCTCCCCAAAATTATGTTCTCGAAATACCTCTACATGTTGGTTCAAATCTACATTCATTTATTTTAAAAAAATCATCAAACATCACATGTAAAAATTTATCAACTATCATGATTATACTATTAAAAACATTATCTTATTTATAGTTGTTTGAGTATCCTTGGAAGGAATATTCATCAAATTTTTAAACAAATCTATGAAACTAATCTTTTGTGTAAATAATATAGTCAGTAAAACAATGAACTAAAAAATAGATATTTTTTTGTAACATTCTAAAGTTCTAAAGTTGTTTTCTTGAAATATGTGTATTAAAAGAACTCAATTTGAGATATAAAAATATTTATTTATAGATACCTTACAAAAAAATAATTTATTTTTAAATTAATTTTACATTTTTTAAGAAATGTCTTTCAATGACATACTTTTCCAGTCCAAAACATTGTTCATTCGAATGTCATAAGGGATGAGAAATTATAATAATAAGAATTTTCTTCATATTATTTCTTGAATTCCAGGATTAGAAATTCCCATATGCTATCATTTATTATAAAAAATGATAAATTTTATTTTTCATTTCCAACATTCCCATAATATGATAAACATTTTAAATTATTTAAAATTTATGACTTATAAAGTAGACTCATTAAAATCATCTAAATTTATAAAAAATTAAACAAATACCTTTTTCTACCCAGACCATTCATAAATAATGCACCAAATAAATCATGATATAATATTAATAAATACATTACCATATATACTTCCTTTATTGGTACGAAATAAAATTTATTGATTTTACCATTTATACATGATTCAGGCATGTAAGAGTTGTCCACCTACTATTTGAGAAAATCTAGAGCACTTTGGTGTTTCGATATCTAGTATAGTTTTTTGATGAAAAAATGGGATAACCACCATTTCCATGGATAATTTTCAATATGTAAAAAATTAATATAGATAAATTATTTCATATCTCATCAAAATTAATATAATTTTCATTTTTCACTATGTTTACAAAAAAAGTCAAATTCATTTTTTAACTATTTATTTATAATTTTGAAATTTCACTTCCATTCCATCATGACATAATTGTTAGATTATAATTAAATATTTATTTAATCCCTGAAATTATAATAATTTGGAAATTATAATAGAATCATAAATTCCATCTGCATGAATAAAATTTACTATAAATTTTGATTTATCACAAAATGTGACATTACCTCCATCACATTTTTAAAATGATTAAAAATTTGACACATCACATATCACATGAAATTAAAACAAATTATAAATTTAAAAAAAATATTTTATAATGATTTCAAGGATCATATCCTATAAAAAATTAGTAAAATAACTTTATTCGTATATGATATATGGTCTATGTGGGTTCGAGTAAATGTTCTTAGGAAGACAAACTGATTTAGAATTTTTATTTATATGAAATTTAAATGATAATAATTTAAAAATAAAATCATTGGTGTGTACAAAAGATTGGGAAAATATCAATTATAATTCACTTATATAGTATCCATTTATTCCACTTTTACAAAAGAATCTTTTTATATATTTTAGGAAATTAATTTTTATAGAAAGAAAAGTTTTATATTTATTTTATTTTCATTTAGTCTTTCCATTTTATCATAGGTTTATCATGTTTTTATAAATCTAAAAATATTTGTTTAACATATTCGATTTCCTTTTTTAGAGTTTTATTCAAATATAAAATAATATTAAATACAATTTCATAAACATAATTTTTTTTAGAATGATATTCTTTTATATTATGATATAAATTTTTTGTAGTTTATAGATCTATATATAGTTTTCCATTTGAACTATATGAAAAATTTATTAAATTTTAATTCTCTTCATGTGTAATTTTATTTTCATTATCTATTATTTTATAATTATTCATCCAAAACTTTCGTATTTTTAAAATAATGAAAATATCATTATGTGACAACTCAATTTCATCATATAATTCATCAATTGTATGAAAATTAGATTTTAATTTATATGTTTTCAAATAAAATTCACTTATAGGATTTGAAGAGTCCATCAAGAAATGATTTATTTTTCTCTTTTTAATATCAGATTCTTAACTCAACCCGGTTTCATCAATAATACTCCATATTTTTACATGTGTTCTTCTTTCGTTTTGGTATTTATTATTATTTCTACCTTTCAAATTTGGAAATTTAGGTTTTATGTTCCCTTTCCATTTTCATTCATAACATGTAACAAATGGAATATCATTATGAATTACATTTATTTTTATGAAACTATAGTGTTCTTCTCTTTGATAATCCATTTTATCTATTATTTACTATCATTTCTTCTTTTTATAGAATCCATTTTCAACCCCAGAAACTATATCCCAATCATTTAAATATAAGTTAAAATCCAATAACTAATAAGTACCATTAATTTTTTATTTCAAGGAAGTACATTTTCGTTAAATAATCTTATTCATTTATATTTTTCAGTTATAAATTATATTGTAGTACAAAAAAAACATGCTAACGAAAAAAATACTAAATAAAATTATTACTGGTTGTGTGCTTTTTTGAAATTAATTTCATACATGCATAGAAATTGAATCTCTTAAAATAAATTCCATATTTGGAATCATCACACTTAATATAATATAGAATGTTCAAATTAATTTTTATTAATATGAAATAGAAAAAACAATACAATTTTATTACTATGGTTATGTTTAAAAAAGCTTTAACGGGAAATTAAAAAAGATATAAGGATATTATTTCCAACCAAATGTGCCTAGTTATAACTGGTTAAATACAATGGAAACTTATATTATCATAAATTCAAATAGCATTCCATTTTGAGCAACATTCCCATGAATGATACCTTATAAAATTGAAATAATTTATGAAATTCCATGTGTGTCCCTCCCCTAACTAATAAAAGGAAACTTATCATATTCCCTTATTTGAAAAATTTACTACTTATATTATATAAATTAACTTCTCAAAAACCTTACATGATTTCTTAATTTCAATATAGAGATTTGTTTCCTTCTCTTAAGAACAATCTTTCAAGACATAAGTAATAAGACAAAGGTGGCCTCTCAAATAAGAGATATAAATCTTATCTAATATATTTGAATTTATTTTCTTTTAAACCATCTATAAACCATTTTTATCACTAAATAATGATCATTTCAATGTCATCAATATTTGGATAATCTATTATGATTATTTCATAACCATTTTCAACCTCCTCTCAATCAAATGGGAGATGGAATTTTTGATTGTGAATATGCATGGACAACTACATCCACATATCAATAAAATTCATCTCTCATCACCATATTCCATTGAATTTCATTTTTATACATTAATTTTTATATATGATATTTTATAAAATAACAATTATTTTGTAATTATAATATTATATATATCTTCTTTCATTTTGATCCATTATTAGAGGATTGGGTTTCTTGTATGTACGTGCAAACTACCACCTCCATGATGCGATGTGATTATATTATAATTTCTGATTTACATGGATGGTAACCAAAATTGACTAAAAATATATATTAAATTCATGATATCATATTGATTTTAGAAATGTTAATTATAATATACCAAAATCAGGTGTAACACCTGAGACTTTTATGAGAAATATTTTGTTTTTATTTTATATAAACCATAAAAGGGATCATTCACTACACACAACACTATCTTGGCTTGCTTTACACGCAATCGCGACCTTCCTCGATAACTTGCGTCGTATGCAATACCGAGTTTCACTAAACAACGATATGCTATTAAAATATTATTAAAACTAGCCATTATGAATAGTAATAGCTTTTTGAAATTTAGTAAATTTCAACTTTCAAAATGGACTTCATTTTTGGATTCGGAATATCGAAATTAGAAAAGGGTGAAATTTTGGTATTTTTCTGAAAACTTTCAATTTTTGATGAATAGTGAAAACACTCGGTTACTATTTAAAAACCGACTTTTTATGTAAATAATTACTTATTTTCTTTAAATTTATTTTAGGTCAAAATTGATACATAATACCTTTATAAGTTCAATGTAATTCATTGGAGTCATTTTATAATAATTTTAGATGTATAAAAATTTTATTGGACTTTTCAACGTCTTTTACCCACCTCCTAGGAGAATTTGCAAATTTACATAAAAATTAATTTTACCGCTTCTGTGAGTGGAATTTCGAAAATCCGAGAGACACGGTTAATATCAAGGACTGAAATGTGGTTCAATGAGATGAAAATAATTTTTTCTGAATAGTAACTTTTTACTTTTTGTTACCACGGTTAAAAGTAAATAGGGTAATTAAGGGTAAAAATGTAATTATTATTACCCTAACACATGTCCTAATTCTATTTGATAAGTGTAATTCGACCAAAAATAACTTTAGGAATAAAATATGACCATTTAGGCCCACTTCGATTAGATTAGGACATTTATTATTAATTTATTTAAAGAAGGGTTAAAATAGTTAAAATCAATGTTTAATAAATAGATCATTTTTAATATAGGGTTATACATAAGATAAATTCGACTATAAATATTAATTATAAATATAAAACGATTTCCTACATAATTATTTTTTATTTTTAATTTTTAGACATTAAATAATTTAATTTATTTATGACACAATGATGATGCAGTAATTATATTATTAATGAAATATTGACATAATTGATGTTATAAATACCCAAATAAATGTAATTTGAGACTTTTTATGAATTAAAATAATTTTATATGTTAATATGACATGTTAGTATTGATTTAATTAACTTTTTTAGAACTCATATTTCTGTTATGATTTTCACAAAAATAAATTACCAAATAGTATCAAAATTGACATAAAATAGTTTTTAAAATAAATATTATATTGTTAATTGTTATTTAATTCCTAAAAATAAATGGTTCGGCCAAATGACTTAGATAAGGTTATATATATTAATAATAAACAACTTGGGGTTAGTTTGGCTTGTTATTGTATGTTTACTAACCTTATAGTGTAAGAAAACAAGAAGACATGGTAAAAGTAAAATTATTTAACTTAAAGTTAAATCTAAATGATAAGGTTAAAATAGATACCTAAACTTGTCTAAATTCTATTTTATGAGAGTATTTAAACCCATACCCACCTTAGATTCTAAATAAATCAATTTTGAGCTATTAAAAACCGAATATGACTGTATAATAAAATAATATTTTAAGTTTTCCTAAGGTTCCCCTCTCCTCCCTTATAAAAGGGCACCTCCTCCCTCTCTTCCTCACACCACTTTGAGCCTTCAAGCTCGTCCAACCCCTGAAAAATTATCTTCTCCACTTCCCTATAAACAACCTAGAGGTCTTGGTCATCTTCAAAGACCAATTTTAGTGCCCTAAGAGGAGGTCTCAAAGAGGCGCTTCAAAGAAGAGGTAAGGTCCGTTACCGATTCTTTCAAATTTATTTCTTCTTACACTTCTTCTTCTTTAGTTTCTTCATTATGAAATAATAACATAAGTATAACTAATATACTGATATGTTATTATAAGTATGAAACAACCCTATTTCACCATCTATCCATCCTACGGAAAATGAAATCACCGCGCGTGCGTACGTACGGAATACCGTCTCCACGTCGTGGTGTAATCTATTTTCCACCACCAACTTACTTGGATGGGTATAATTGTGTAAATAATAACTATATATGATTATTTTGAAGTGATATTTATTCTAAAATAGTATACATACACTCCAATACAATTCCATGATCATGGGAACGATATCATCGCTCGTGCGTACGTACGGAATACCATCTCCACGATGTGATGCGACTCGTTCTACATGATTTTCATTACATAATGATTACATAAATGAATTGAGTGAATAAATATTATATGTATTACACTAATATAATTGTGTAAATAAGGTATCTATAACCTAGAAATAAGAATAAGAATTTATTCGACAGAACACGCATAAGAACAAAAAGCAATAAACACCCAAATAACAAGTAACAATGAAGTATTACTAATAAGAAGCTAAGAATATGACCATATATGAAATAATAAAAATAAGTATGATTCTGGAATAAGTCAATAACACTATTTAAATCATTATACAGGAGGTTCGGACACTTACGAAGCAAATCGGACCTAAGGTAAGGGAAAATCTCACAATCTCATTTTTATCCGAGATTGTTTATAATTATGAATTAATTGGGGAATATTTATCATCCACATCCATGTTTCCTCAATATGTATTATTATTTCTATCCTCTTAAAATTTTTTAAATCCAATTTTACCCATTGGTGTGTTTTTAGTAAAATATATGTAAGGAACCTTTTTTTGTTTTTAGTATGAGGTACTTTTTGACTTTTCTGACAAAAGTACGAGAAGAATGTTTTTTTAACTTATACGGCATGAATGGATTTTTAAAACATTATTTCCAAGAAGCTTCCTTTACATGTTTTCAAGTTTATTTTTAATCAACTTATTTTAGTTTGAAATTGAATGACATGTTAAGAAAGGAAAAATGTTTTTGAAGTAGAAAGGATATTTTCCTCAAGAATGGAGTTCAAGTGTTGTATCAAAATTATTTTCCATCTAAGATAATATAGGGTTCTGTTTCTATCCCTATTATTACATTGATTTGATTATGTTGAGATGGAATTATTTTTATGAATTCCTTTTTCTTATATGAATTGTTTTATGATGTCATGATGTTTAAGAATCCCATTTTTATTACATGGGTTATGCAATGATGTATGATTTATGATTTTGTGGCACACATAAGAATGGTATCATTATGAGGTGGGTGGGACCTATATATCCCTCCAATGCATTGGGTAAAGATTTATATCTCATGATATAGACATGGCTGGAATGGCAGGTTAATCCGGTTCAGTTAAACAAGAATGAAATGAGGAGTAAACTCGGTTCAGAAATGGACTTTGTCCGCTAAGATAGTGTTGGCTATGAGTCTTTACTACTTAGAAATGATTCTATATGATTATGTGTGTATGCCACAAAGTTTCATGTTTTAAGTAATGATTATTGGGATTACATTTCACTACTATGATTTATCCCATGTTATGAAATTATGATCTCTTTTGCAGGTTAAGATTTCAAAAATGTTATGTTCTTATGAATATGATGTGATTGATATTTATTTTTTTTACCCTTACTGAGAATTTGAGCTCACCCTTTTGTATGTTTTCATTCCCCAAGTCACGAAGAAAGTTATTAAGTAGGATATGCCAAAATGGACTCTAGATATGATGAAATAAATAGGAGACAATGTAGATGCTTTATGAACCAGTTGTTTATGTTTCCCAGTTTCTAAATACTCTATACCTATACGGTCCTTTCCTGGTTTTGTTATATGTTGTAATAAGTGTGCTTCAATTATGAAGTAATAACAATGTCTATAAATTATGGTTCATTATAGTTGTTATCAGAGGCAAAGGAGGTAGGAATGTATCCGATCCTTGGGAACTCTCACATGTGAGCATTGGACAAAGCATGGCTCTCTTCCCAAGGGCTTCATGAGGAAATGGCTGCCACTAGGGATGGTGGTGTGTCCCGCCCAGGGGGTGTAGCCGCCCATGGAGTGCCTTGATAGGTATCAATTATAGTCCACTGGATGTAATTCCATACTGTTATAGTTATTATCAGAGTAAAGTTATAGTCAACCTTTGGAAACTAGGATGTGAATGCCTGAGTAAGAACCCTAAGGATTTGTCTAAGCATATAACGCAATCTTAGTGTTTTAGAAATGTCCATGAACAACCTATGATAAGACCTTAAGTGTGAAAATTTATTCTCGATTATGTGGTTTTCCTATTATAATTAGTGTTGCTCGCACTATTCTTCTTGGTTTTAGTAAATGGCTGGAACCCGAAGGAACGTGTTAATGCGGAATGCGAAGGGAAATGCAATGATTGTCCCCCTGAGCAACCAAACGTTATGGGAGCTAGAATGAAAAATCTTGTAGCCATGTTCACACAACTTTCTCAAGCTATGAATCATGCAGGACTTCCAAACGAGCAAAGGAAGGAGCAACATTATGTTGAATCCTTCATGAGGAAGCGTCCACCTTCATTCAGCGGGTCTACTGATCCATTAGTTGCTGAACAATGGATCAGTACTACTGAAAATATATTTTTAGTTCTTCAATGTTCTGAACATGATAAAGTCATCTTAGCAGTGTATCGTTTGGAAGGATATGCTGATCAATGGTGGAATCTTATCAAGAATACAAGGCAATGAGATGAAATTGAGTCCATGGAATGGGACGAGTTCAAGAACTTATTTTTCAATAAGTACTTCCCCCATATTCTTCGAACAAATATAGAGAAAGAGTTTCTTGAACAGAAGCAAAAGGATGATGAATATGTTGGTACCTATGAAGCAAATTTTACAAGACTTTCAAGGTACACTTATGGGATTATTATCCAACCTAAGAGTAAGATTGATCGATTATTTAGTGGCTTAAAACCAAGTCTTCGAAGGTCGTTAGCCATAAGGTACTTAAATAGGTACGAGGAAATCGTTCGATGTGCTCTCAAAGTTGAGATGGAGATTGGAGTAACCCATCAGTCATATGGGTTTGATAAGAAGAGGAAAATGGAATTCAATGGAAAATCTAAAGACCACACTGAAAAGAAGAAGAGTTTTCCCTTATTCTCAAAGTGTGGAAAGAAACATGGAGGGAGTTGTATTAAAGGGACAAGTAAATGTTTCAAATGTGGAAAGGAAGGTCATCGGGCATTTGAATGCCTCAATGATGGGAAGAAGATGTCTAGTGATGCGAAGAAAGAAAATGCTACACAGAGTGAACCTCCTACAATTCAATGTTACAAGTGCAATGAAATGGGGAATTATGCCAATCAATGCCCTAATCCGAGGGTTGTTGATGATGAATGACGTCAACAAACTCTTAAGGCTAAATACAAAGGAAAGTCAAATGAAATTTCTATCAACGATGTGGAGTACGATAACGAAGTGGTGAAAGGTACACTTACCATCCACTCAAAAGTAAGAAATGTTTTATTTGATTATGGATCCACCCACTAATTTATTTCTAAATAATTTTCTAAGGGTATCACCATATTACCTCAACAATTAGATGTTGATTTAGCTGTGACAACCCCTAATGGCACAACAGTCGCATCAAAAGTTTATAATTCTTCTCCGATTGAAGTTTTTGGGAAAGTACTTCCTAAATATCTAGTGATCTTTCCTATAGTGGAATTTTATGTGATTCTTTGCATGGATTGGATTTATCTATATGGAGGTCATATCAATTTCCAAATAAGGGAAGTCACATTTCATATTCCATATCAATCTATGATCGTCTATCGATGCAAGGATGAACATAACCTTCCAGTGGAAATTTCTTCCATATTATGGGTCTTGATTCCACTAAATGAGGGTTATTTATATCAAATGGTTGGAGAGAAACTCATGATTTAAGAATATTCGCATTGTACGAGAGTTTGACGATGTATTTCCAGAGGAATTTTCACGTCTTCCACCAAATCGTGAAGTTGAGTTTTCAATAGAACTCGTACCGGGTGATTTGCCTATTTCAAAGACACCTTATAGAATGGACCCAATTGAATTGCAGGAATTGAAGAAGAAACTCCCAGAGAATATTGATAAGGGACTCATAATCCCTAGTGCGTCACCTTGGGGAGCACCAGTTCTATTTGTTATGAAGAAAGATGGATCAATGAGACTCTACATTGATTATCGAGAACTTAACAAGATCACTATCAAGAACAAATATCCTCTCCTGCGCATTGATGACTTATTTGACCAACTATGCGGAGCTCAATAATTTTCCAATATTGATCTTCATTGAGGGTATCATCAATTAAGGTTTAAAAGAGAGGATATAACAAAGACGGCTTTCCATACAAGGTAAGGACACTATGAATTTATTGTGATGACATTTGGACTTACTAATTCCCCTGCTATCTTCATGGATATGATGAATAGTGTCTTTAGAGACTATCTTTATCAGTTTGTGGCAGTCTTTATAGAATATATTCTTGTATATTCAAAGACCAAGGAAGAACATGAAGATCACAAGAGAATTGTATTGAAGACCCTGAGAAAGGAGAAGATTTTTTCCAAATTTACCAAGTGTGAATTTTGGCTTCAAAAAGTTGCATTTTTGGGTCACATAATCTCAAAAGAGGGGATATCTGTGGATCCAGCAAAAACAGAGTTATCGAAAGATGGTAGAGACCAACAACAATAACTGATATCCGAAGTTTTCTTGGTTTGGTTGGATATTATAGACGTTTTGTGAATGATTTTTCACGATTATCTAATCCACTCACCAAGTTGACTCGGAAAGGAGTTAAGTTTGTTTGGACGGAGGAATGTGAAGAGAATTTCAAGGAGTTAAAATGAAGGTTATCTAGTGCACCTGTGCTCACACTGCATTGTAGTGGAGAAAGGTTTGTGATCTACAGTGATGCATCAAAGAAGGGTCTTGGGTGTGTTCTTATGAAAAATGATATGGTGATAGCTTATTCCTCACGATAGTTGAAAATCCATGAGCAAAATTACCCAACTCATGATTTGGAGTTAGCTACAGTAATCTATGCATTAAATATTTGGAGGCATTATCTTTATGGAAAAAAGAGTGATATTTATACTGATCATAAAAGTTTAAAGTATATTTTCACACAAAAGTAGCTGAATATGCACCAAAGAAGATGGTTGGAGCTGATTAAGGATTACGACTGCTCAATTCATTACCACCCTGGGAAAGCAAACAAGGTGGCAGATGCATTAAGTCGATAAGACCATGCTAGCTTATCCAAGATGAGGATCACAAAAGATCCAATATTTATGAATTTACAAAGGATGGATCTTGGAATTATAATGAAAGGGGAAAATCGAATCTTTCTCAAATGAATGTTCAACCATCTATACATGTGAAGATTAAAGAGGCATAGAAAGAAGATGTAGAGTTACAAAAGAAGCTGGGAAATGTTCCTGAATTTAACCTTGATTGTGATGGAATAATAATGTTTAGGAATTGGGTTTGTGTTCCTCCCATCCCCGAATTAAAGATGGAGCTGTTGGATGAGGCTCATAGTTCTTCATTCTCTATTAATCTTGGAATCACGAAGATGTATAGGGACCTGAAAGAGTATTTTTGGTGGTATGGAATGAAAAGAGATGTTGCTGAATATGTCTCTCGATGCTTGGTTTGTCAGCAAGTTAAAGCTGAGAGACAGAAGTCTAAGGGGATGTTACAACCATTACCCATACCTCAATGGAAATGGGAAAACATCACTATGGACTTTGTCACTGGACTTCCTAAAACATCACAAGGCAATAGTGTTATCTGGGTCATAGTTGATCGTCTTACAAAGTCTGCACACTTCGTCGCTATTAGAGAGGATTTATCTCTGGATCAGCTTTCCAGGATATATGCGAAGAAAGTGGTAAGATTTCATGGAGTACCACTTTCCATTATATCTGATCGAGATCCGAGATTTACCTCAAAGTTCTGGCGAAGTCTTCAGCATACTCTGGATACAGAGTTGGGTTTCAGTGCTGCTTATCATCCTCAGACAGACGGTCAGTCTGGGAGGACAATTCAAACTCTAGAAGATATGTTGAGAGCTTTCTCTATGGATTTAAAAGGTGGTTGGGATCAACACCTACCTTTGGTGGAATTTTCATATAATAATATCTTTCACTATAGTATTTAGATGGATCCTTATGAATCTTTCTATGGAAATAAATGTAGGACTCCAACTTGTTGGGATGAGGTTAGGGAAAGAATGCTATTAAGACCTGATCTTGTTGATGAGATGGCAGAAAAGATCCGATCTATTCAACAACACATAATAGTTGATCCGAGTTAACAAAATTGTTATGCCGATAACCGAAAAAAAGACCTAGAGTTTGAAGTGGGTGATAAAGTGTTCTTACGAATATCTCCTTAGAAGAGAGTAATGAGATTTGTAATGAAGGGAAAGATGAGCCCTAGGTATATCGGTCCTTTCGAAATACTGGATCGTGTTTGAAAGGTAGCTTACCGATTGGTGCTTCACCCTAATCTCTCTCATGTTCATGATGTGTTTCATATATCTCTCTTGAGAAAGTACGTACCTGATCCTTCACATGTACTCAGCTCAGAAGTTGTACCGTTGGAGCAAGATCATTCTTATGAAGAACATTTTATAGAGATTCTGGATCATAGCGAAAAAGTCCTACGGAACAAGACCACTCACTTGGTGAAAGTTGTATGGAGGAACCACCAATTAGAAGAAGCTACATGGGAGCTTTAGGATATGATGAGGGAGATGTATCCTCATCTGTTTGATACAAAGTGACGAATTTCGAGGGCGAAATTCATTTTAAGGGGGGTAGAATTTAACACCCGAGAATTTTTTGAGAAATATTTTGTTTTTATGTTATATAAACCATCAAAGGGATCTTTCACTACACACAACACTAGCTTGGCTTTCTTTACACGCAATCACGACCTTCTTCGATAGCTTGCGTCGTACGCAATACCGAGTTTTACTAAACAACGATATGCTATTAAAATATTATTAAAACTAGCCGTTATGAATAGTAACAACTTTTTGAAATTTTGTAAATTTAATCTTTCAAAATGGACTTCATTTTTGGATTCGGAATATCGAAATTAGCATAGGGTGAAATTTTGGGTTTTTTTGAAAACTTTCAATTTTTGATGAATAGTGAAAACACTGGGTTACTATTTAAAAACCGACTTTTTATTTAAATAATTATTTATTTTATTTAAATTTATTTTAGGTAAAAATTGATACATAATACCTTTATAAGTTCAAAGTAATTCGTTGGAGTCATTTTATAATAATTTAAATATATAAAAGTTTTATTGAACTTTTCACCGTCTTTTACCCACCTCCTAGGAGAATTTGAAAATTTACATAAAACATAATTTTACCGCTTCTGTGAGTGGAATTTTGAAAATCTGAGAGACATGGTTAATATCATGGACTAAAATTTGGCTCAATGAGATTAAAATAATTTTTGGTGAATAGTAACTTTTTAATTTTTTTTACCACGGTTAAAAGTAAATAGGGTGATTAAGGGTAAAAATGTTATTATTATTACCCTAACACATATCCTAATTCTATTTTATAAGTGTAATTCGACCCAAAACAACCTTAGGTATAAACGATGACCATTTAGGCCCACTTAGATTAGATTAGGGCATTTATTATTAATTTATTTAAAGAAGGGTTAAAATAGTTAAAATCAAAGTTTAATAACTAAATCATTTTTAATATAGGGTTATACATAAGATAAATTCAACTATAAATATTCATTATAAATCTAAAACGATTTCCTACATAATGGTATTTTATTTTTCATTTTTAGACATTAAATAATTTAATTTATTTGTGACACAATGATGATGCAGTAATTATATTATTAATGAAATATTGACATAATTGATGTTATAAATTCCAAAATAAATGTAATTTGAGATTTTTATGAATTACAATAATTTTATATGTTAATATGACATGTTATTATTGATTTAATTAACGTTTTTAGAACTAATCTTTCTGTTATGATTTTCACAAAAATAAATTACCAAATTGTGTCAAAATTGACATAAAGTAGTTTTTAAAACAAATTTTATATTATAAATTGTTATTTTATTCCTAAAAATATAAGGTTCGTCCAAATGACTTATATAAGTTTATATATATTAATAATAAACAACTTGGGGTTCTTTTTGCTTGTTATAGTAAGTTTATTAACCTTATAGTGTAAGAAAACAAGAAGACACGGTAAAAGTAAAATTATTTAACTTAAAGTTAAATCTAAATGATAAGGTTAAAATAGATACCTAAACTTGTATAAATTCTATTGGATGAGAGGATTTCAACCCATACCCACTTCATATTTTAAATAAATCAATTTATAGCTATTAAAAACGAAATATGACTTTATAATAAAATAATATTTTAAGTTTTCCTAAGGTGCCCCTCTCCTCCCTTATAAAAGGGAACCTCTTCCCTCTCTTCCTCACACCCCTTTGAGCCTTCAATCTCGTCCAACCCCTGAAAAATTATCTTCTCCACTTCCCTATAAACAACCTAGAGGTCCTGGTCATCTTAAAAGACCAATTTTAGTGCCCTAAGAGGAGGTCTCAAAGAGGCGCTTCAAAGAAGAGATAATGTCCGTTACCGATTCTTTCAAATTTATTTATTCTTCAAATTCTTCTTTTTTAGTTGTTTCATTTTGAATAATAACATCAGTATCACTCATATACTGATATTTTATTATATGTATGAAACAAACCTATTTCACAATTTATCCATCCTACGGAAAACGAAATCACTGCGCGTGCGTACGTACGGAATACCGTCTCCACGCCGTGGTGTAATCTATTTTCCACCACCACCTTACTTGGATGGGTATAATGGTGTAAATAAAAAACTATATATTATTATTGTAAAGTGATATTGATTCTTAAATAGTATACATACACTCCAATACAATTCCACGATCATGGGAACGATATCATCGCTCGTGCGTACGTACGGAATAACGTCTCCACGATGTGATGCGACTCGTTCTACATGATTTTCATTGCATAATGATTACATAAAGGAATTGAGTGAATAAATATGATATGTATTACAAAAATAAAATTCTGTAAATGAGGTATCTATAACCTAAAATGAAGTATAATAATTTATTCGACAAAACACGCATAAGAACAAAAAGCAATAAACACCCAAATAACAAGTAATAATGAAATATTACTAATAAGAAGCTTAGAATATGACCATATATGATATCATAAAAATAATTATGATTCTAGAATAAGTCAATAAAATTATTTAAATCATTATACAGGAGGTTCGGACACTTACGAAGCAAATCGGACCTAAGGTAAGGGAAAATCTCGCAATCTCATTTTTATCCGAGATTGTTTATAATTCCGAATTTACTAGGGAATATTTATCATCCACATTCATGTTTCCTCAATATGTATTATTATTTCTATCCTCCTACAATTTTTTAAATCCAATTTCACCCATTGGTGAGTTTTTAGTAATATATATGAAAGGAACCTTTTGTCGTTTTTAGTACGAGGTACTTTTTGACTTTTCTGACAAAAGTACGAGAAGAATGTTTTTTTAACTTATATGGCATGAATGGATTTTTAAAACATTATTTCCAAGAATAATCCTTTACAAATTTTCAAGTTTATTTTTAATAAACTTTTTTTAGTTTAAAATTGTATGACATGTTAAGAAATGAAAAATATTTTTGAAGTAGAAAGGATATTTTCCTCAAGAATGGAGTTCAAGTGTTGTATCAAAATTATTTTCCATCTAAGATAATATAGGGTTCTGTTTCTATACCTATTATTACATTGATTGGATTATGTTGTGATGGAATTATTTTTTTGAATTCCTTTGTCTTATATGAATTTTTTTATGATGTCATGATGTTTAAGAATCCCATTTTTATTACATGGGTTATGCAATGATGTATGATTTATGATTTTGTGGAACACATAAGAATGGTATCATTATGAGATGGTTGGGACCTATATCTCCCTCCAATTAATTGGGTAAAGATTTATATATCATGAGATAGACATGGCTGGAACGGCAGGTTAATCCGGTTTAGTGAAACAGGACTGAAACGAGGAGTGAACTTGGTTCAGAAATGGACTTTGTCCACAATGATAGTCTTGGCTATGCGTTTTGACTACAGAGAAATGATTCTCTATGATTATGTGTGTATGCCAAAAAGTTTCATGTTTTAAGTTATGGTTATTGGGATTAAATTTCACTAATATTATTTATCTCATGTTATGAAATTATGATCTCTTTTGCAGGTTAAGATTTCCAAAATTTTATGTTCTTATGAATATGATGTGATTGATATTTCTTTTGTTTACCCTTACTGAGAATTTGAGCTCACCCTTTTGTATGTTTTCTTTCAACAGGTTAGGAAGAAGGTTATTATGTAGGATATGCCAAAAGGGACTCTATATATGATGAAATAAATGGGAGAAAATGTAGATGCTTTATGAACCAGATGTTTATGTTTCCCAGTTTCTAAAGACTCTATACCTATATGATCCTTTCTTGGTTTTGTTATATGTTGTAATAAGTGTGCTTCAATTCTGAAGTAATAAAAATTTATGTAAAGTATGGGTCGTTATATCTGGACTCCTAGATCTTGTGCTAAAATCACAACCATTACATTTATGGTTTTGATAGCGATGAAGGTGACCCATTTTTTTATCATCCAAAAAATACAACATCAAAAAGAAAATTTGGATTAACCTATATTCTCAAAGACCCTTTTGGTTTAATGGTTTATATAATTATGAAAAAATATTAAATAAGCAATACCCACGTCTTTAAATGATAATTTCTCCTACTTAACATATAATTTCTTATTTCATATTATGTCATCGTCATCATCCATACTAAACCCTTCAAGACATAATTCATCCAACATCATTCTTGAGTAACATTTGAAATGGAAACATAATAATGTTGAGATAAAATCCTCATTAAGGGTAAAAACATATTAAAAATTGAATGCCATCAAAGATCATAAGACTTTAAAAAAATATGATGACATAATCAAAGTTCATGAGAAAATAATAAAAGAACTCATACCCATCATTATATGAATCGTAAATCAAGAAACAAGGAAAACATCTTCAAGAGTTTAAAGTGTGAAATAATGAATAATAAGGATCCATTTGATATGAATCATGATAAATGGAATCATTATAATCCCATGGAAGTCATAGATAAAATGTGTTGAAATATTAGAACGTCATCAACGTAGGACTCTAATGAAACCCATAATATTGGACTAAACATATGAAAAACATCCCGAATAATTATATAGAGAACATTATATTTACACATCGTATTACGTGATAACTAGTCACACCCATCATATAAGTTATCTCAATCTCACTTGGCTCTACCAAGGTTCAACCATCGTATAAACTTTTTTAGGAACACTTGGTTATATCTGGGAACAACCACCATATAAAAGTGTACATGAAACATAAATAAAGTATATATGTAACACCCCGAGCTTCCACGATACGCTTCTCATTCAATAATGCAATAGCTTGCATTGTACGCAAGTTCGAGTTCTAACACACCGCGACTAATCAAAGTAGCCGTTATGAATAGTAATAAACACTTTTTAAAATTATAGAAATTTTATATTTCAAAATGGACTTCATTTTTGTATTTGTAATATCTAAATTATCCTAAGTTGAATTTTTTGTAACTTTCTGAGAACTTCCAATTTTTTTATGAATAGTGAAAAATACTTAGAACAACCATTTTAATCAAAATAATTTATTTTGATAAATTATACTATTTAGTGGTTTTAAAGTATAATTAGAATATATTTTTACCATTTTATCCAATGGTGGTCATTAGAATTAATTTAACATTGAAATTGGACATAAACAATTGCCAATCTTTTGATATAAATTGTTTCTTAAAAACACGCTATTTGTTGTAACAGCGGGAATTAATTATAAAATTAATTAATGCAACTTATATGTTTGGAATTTTTTAAAATAGATATCATTTTTGAATTCGGAATATCAATTATAGCTTAGGGTGAAATTTTGGCCTTATTCTGGAAAACTTCAATTTTTGATGAATAGTGAAACCACTAAGTGGTTGTTAAAAACAGATTTTTCGTTAAAATGAAATATTACCACTTCTGTGATTTGATTTTCAAAAATCTGACATACATGGTTGTCATTAAGAAGTAAAATGTGGTTCAATGAGATTAAAATAATTTTTGGTGAATAGTAACTTTTAAGTTCTTAATCGCGATTAGAGGTAATTAGTGTAGTTTAAGGTAAAAACAATGTTTTAATAATATTATATGAGATTGACACTTGTCCTACTCCTATTGGATGAGTCATGTCCGACCAAGACAACCCATGGGTCAACTTGGGGACCCCATGGAGCCACTTTGGTTGCAAAATGACATTAATATATATTTATTTAATGTTAAAATTAAATTGACACAAACATGAGTTGTTTTACTAAAACAGTTTTTAAGTGGGGTTAAACAGTTCCAAATTTTGACTATAAATATTCATTAGAAAGTTAAAAAGATTTCCTAGATCATAGTATTTTTTTTATAATTTTTAGACATTAAATAAATTAAATTATTTATGACATAATTATGATGCAGCGATGACCTCATTATTTAACGATTTAAATAAAATGATAAGATAATGAAAAATCCAAGGATTACACTTGTAAAAAGCCTATTGGATGAGTATATTTCGAACCCTTATCACCTTAGCCACGAAATATATAAGTGTGGGACCTTTAGAATCCGAAAAGCATTGTATAATAATGTAACATTTCAATCTTTCCAAAAGAGCCCCTCCTCTCCTCTTATAAAAGGCCCCCACCTCTCCCACCTTATTCAAACTTTCAAGCCATTTGGCTCGGCCAACCTCTGCCCAAATACTCTCCCAACTTCCACCTCTTACTCCTAGAAGCCTCAATTTGGGAAGAACTCTTCCCAAGGAAGCCTTTGGCTCAAATCAAAAAGAGTTGCCCCATTTTGAGGTAATGTCTTCTCTAATGTTGTTTTGTTTTATTTTTCTTCTCCAACCCCTTAAACTATTTTTATTCATTTATTTTGTAACAACACCAGTATCCTAAATATACTAGGATGTTTTTATAAGAAGGATTCGAGCTACACTTACACACACCTACATCTAATGGTTAAAGAACATACGGTTTCAGTGGATGGCGAATTTCTGCCTCACGAAACGATGATTGTTCAACACTCATATAACACCTTCAAAGGTGTCCATTAAGATGTAACTACTTTTATATATGATATATAATATTTTTATGTTTTACTTATTCTTCTATATTTCTCATTTATGGCATACTTTATGATTTCCATTATGGGTAAACGCGATAATTTCATTTTAGGAAGTGCGGACTACCGCCCCCTCAAAGTGATTTGAATCGTTAATGCCATATATGGGATGTATAAAGGATGTAGTAAATGGTATTATACACTATATTATACTGTAATTATATTATACATTTATATCATTATGATTTCATTCCATTAAATACAAAATAGAAATGAAAGTAGCGTTCATGCGTACGTACGGCTTACCGTCTCCATGAACGGTGCATTTCATTTCTTACCTCTAAATGTTACGTAATATTATAAACGAATGTATATACTTGATATATAAGATATATATGACATCTAAATCATGAATATAATTCTGGAGATAATGGATATTCTACCACATAAACAACTTGTAATTATAAGAAGTTTATTGTTGACTCAAGTACCAAAGATCGACAAAACGACCGTTATTAACTTAAATAATTACATAATGTTCATAACATTGTAATAAGTGATATAAAAAGGATAATGAAATTAAAAATGGTTCTTAATAAGGTATATATTAACTCTAGTTTTTTATTCAGGAGGTTAAAGAACGGTTGAGTCAAGTCAGACACGAGGTAAGGGAACTTCTTAACCCAATTTCTATTCTTTGGGTTAATCTCCTACTTTCAAATTATGTCATGATATTATTATGTCCTTTTTTTATTTTTACATTATTTATGTGTACCTATAGTGAATACACATAATAGATCTATTTTATTTTAAAAATGATCTTTTTAAGGACTTCGTCTCAATCTCCTTTCATTGAGGCATATTTGGTTTTATACACAAATTTCTTTTATTCGGTGTATAAACCCCTTTGACTTTTACGTATATTCAAAAGGAATATTTTTTATACGAAGCGTTTACTAAACAACAAAAGGGAATGTTTTTGTCGTACGTATGCGGTGACAACGACTTCTCCACCGCCGTGACCACTATTTGAGTTTCGGCTTCCTCTACAAGCCATTATTTTTTTAATGAAAAATAAATACAAAGTTTTAACTTTCTTTTATTTTGGAATTGAAAATGGTTTTGAAAGCATTTTTATTATATCAATCTCTTGTATTGATATCTTGTGAATGAAATGTGGAAATTTTATGTTTCCTTTATGCATGTTTTATGTGATACGATTATGTTATGGTTTATGATATGCTTAAACCTATTCATATGAGGAATGCATTGGACTTAATAAGTGACGGGTGGAGCCCACTATAGCTCCTTGATGCATCGGCAGGTCTCATGAGACAAACTAATGTCTTGGCACAAGGCCTTGACAAAATCTTATTTGTGGTCTGGGCACGAGGCCTTGACTACGTGGTTATGATAGTCTGGCATTATGCATTCCATCATTATGAAAGTGGTTATTGATATTGCATGTGATTATTCGACCAGTAGAATATCCATGTGAAGAAGTAAATGGCATTATCTCATTTTACTTTTTCTATATTATGTTGAAGTTCATGTTTAAAAGGCTTTTTTTTAGTTATACATTGCCTTAAATGTTAATGTTTATTTATGAAATCTTCCGCTATATTGTTAACCTTACAGAGCATCCGAGCTCACCCCTTTCAATGTTTTAATATTTTCCAGGATGTGAAGAAGTATTTTATGAATGACCTGCAGGGATAGTCCGAAGAGGATAGATGTGTGGACTATGGAGACTATGTTATTGTAGTTTTTCACTTTATGATGTAATGTAACATTTATGAATGTATCTAGTGTTTCCAAGGCTACTAAACTAATCGGTCTTTCGAGACTTGATCTTTTGTGATCATGCCAATGTTACGAAGTAATGCACCGACTCTGGGTAGCTGGGGTCGGGGCGTTACAGTTGGTATCAGAGGCAGTTTAGTACTAACCTTGGAAGCTAGATGTAGATAAACTCTGATTAGAGCACATAGCCCAAAGATAGACTTTGAGGACTAGTATAGAAGAACTTCCTAGAATTTTGGTATTATAGAGATGTTATGAGTTTTCCGAGAAATACATCCCTGTCTGGATACGAGCAGGTAGAGGTGACTCTGGCACAGATGTACCTAGGGTTAAAACCCGAAAACACCGCTTTGAGCTAGACTCGAACGGGAACTGGTGCACGACAACGGGCCTTGCTGCACTCTTGGTTACGACACTCCCGGGGGATATGCTTAGGATAATTCTCATTTTATTTACAAACCACTATGAAGGGTTATGAGTATATACTTCCTCAAAGAAAACATTTCTTTTTATGATTATGGATTATATCCATAATTAGTTCAATTTATGTAAAGTGTTTTACAAGTATGGAATTATGTATTTTGATTCATAAACTAATCTAGTTTATGCCATTGTATAGAAATGGCGCCTAGTGGAAGGAATGGAAACTGTATCAATGCACGAACTCCGTGTAGGGATTGCCCTCCTGCTCAAGATAATTATTGTGGAGCTAGTGATGCAACTGGTGCCGATCAGCTAATCACCAAACTGGGACAACTTACTCAGGTTATGAATAATAACCTTACCCGTATGGAGCACCCTGATCCACAGCGTGGAGGATCATTGTTAGAATGCTTCATGAGGCAACAACCACCAACCTTCAATGGGAGTACAAATCCTATAGTAGCTGAGCAATGGATAAATTCCTTAGAGAAAATATTCCATGCCTTGGGGAGTAGTGAAAGGGATAAGGTTGTCATCGCAGTTTACCGCCTCACTGGAGATGTTGATCAGTGGTGGTCGCTGATTCAAAACACAAAGGAAGATGATGACGTATCAAATATAGAATGGAGGGAGTTCAATGAGCTTTTCTTAGAAAAATATTTTCCTCGTGACCATCGAGCAGATATGGAAAGACAATTTCTGAGTCTGAGGCAGAAGGAGGATGAGAATGTCGCAAAGTATGAGGCTAACTTTACAAGGTTAGCGAGGAATGCTTCCGATTATATACGTAACCCAAGGAGTAAGATTGATCATTTCTTTGATGGGTTAAAACCATTTCTTCGTCGAGCGTTAGTCTCACAATCCTTTTCATCGCACGAAGAAATTGTCTCGTGTGCTATCAAGACAGAAAAGGAATTCTTTAAGTCTTATGACAACAACGTAAAGCAAGAGAAGAAGAGAACGGTGGAACAAGAGACAGATAAAGGGAAAAAGGGAAAGAAGGATTTTCCATTATGTGATAATTGTGGGAAGAATCACCCTGGTACGTGCCTAAAACGAATGGGGGATTGTTATAAATGTGGAGAAAAGGGTCACCAGGCTCGTGATTGCAAGGGAAAGAAAGAGGCTGTCAAAGTTGAATGCTACAATTGTAGGGAAATGGGGCATTATGCAAATGAATGTCCTAAGCGTCAAGGAAACTTACCTCAGAAAAGGCCAAGGGATCAAGGCCAATCTTATGTTGTGACTACAGTTGAAGCGGAATAATTAATGTATTGGTGCTTTTGGGTTCAAGGATTATATTCTGGTTATAAGAATAATGTGATATATATAAAGATTGTACTGCAGTACTTTTTGATTAAGGTAATATGATTAAGGTAATCATATTTTTAGTATGTGACAATAAGAGAAACTTTTCTTTGTTTGGGGAATCTGATGTTTCAATTGATTTTGGAATTTAGAGACCTTTTAGAGAAAGTCTGGACGGAGGTATTTTGGATACCTATTAAGGTTGGAATGGATTAAGTTGAACCAAGGATAGTATTGTTTAAGGTTAAAGCATTTCTGAAGATTATTTTTGGAATATTATAATACTATAGTTTTAGGAAAAGGACAACCTGCAGGGTGGGGCATAACCCGTCGCGTCGGACAAAGCTGCAGGAATCGAACCCAAAATCATAGTGCGACAGGCCTTTATTTCCTACCACTAGCCTACAGGAAGTCCCTGGTTATTACAAAATAATTTTACTAATCTAAATGGTATGTGTTAACATTTGGAACCTTATACAATTAGGATAAGTATAATATTTTTGAGTTCTATTATCTTTTTGAGTGAAAGATGAGTTGAAGGTTGAAACTCTAATTGTCAAGCATAAATATATATATACCTATCTCTTATTCAATGAATAAATTAATTCTTAAACTTTAGTAAAGGGATATTAAAACAAAAAATGTGTTATCCTAATACCATATGTGTTGTTGAACTGATGATATTTTAAATCAACATAGACTGAAGGCTTTGAGGCCCTCAATTTGACAGTTGATTGTGATTGATGACCTCAATCACTCCCTACAAATATTTACGTTTTTCCTCCAATTATATGTCTTTAATTTCCACCAATGTTCTCTTAATCGAGATCATAATTGGGTGGTGACTTTTTCATTTCCCTTTCCCTCTTATTAAGGCTAAATTTTATTAATCTTATTTCCGATGTGGGTTTTTCTCAAAGGTATTTTCTCTTTTCAAACTTTTATTTTCAAATAAAAATTTCAAATTGCGAGGACGCAATTTGTTGAAGGAGGGGAGAATGTAACACCCCGAGCTTCCACGATACGCTTCTCATTCAATAATGCAATAGCTTGCATTGTACGCAAGTTCGAGTTCTAACACACCGCGACTAATCAAAGTAGCCGTTATGAATAGTAATAACCACTTTTTAAAATTATAGAAATTTTATATTTCAAAATGGACTTCATTTTTGTATTTGTAATATCGAAATTATCCTAAGTTGAATTTTTTGTAACTTTCTGAGAACTTCCAATTTTTTTATGAATAGTGAAAAATACTTAAAACAACCTTTTTAATCAAAATAATTTATTGTGATAAATTATACTATTTAGTGGTTTTAAAGTATAATTAGAATATATTTTTACCATTTTATCCAATGGTGGTCATTAGAATTAATTTTACATTGAAATTGGACATAAACAATTGCCAATCTTTTGATATAAATTGTTTCTTAAAAACACGCTATTTGTTGTAACAGTGGGAATTAATTATAAAATTAATTAATGCAACTTATATGTTTGGAATTTTTTAAAATAGACATCATTTTTGAATTCGGAATATCAATTATAGCTTAGGGTGAAATTTTGGCCTTATTCTGAAAAACTTCAATTTTTGATGAATAGTGAAACCACTAAGTGGTTGTTAAAAACTGATTTTTCTTTAAAATGAAATATTACCACTTCTGTGATTTGATTTTCAAAAATCCGACATACATGGTTGTCATTAAGAAGTAAAATGTGGTTCAATGAGATTAAAATAATTTTTGGTGAATAGTAACTTTTAAGTTCTTAATCGCGATTAGAGGTAATTAGTGTAGTTTAAGGTAAAAACAATGTTTTAATAATATGATATGAGAATGACACTTGTCCTACTCCTATTGGATGATTCATGTCAGACCAATACAACCCATGGGTCAACTTGGGGACCCCATGGAGCCACTTTGGTTGGAAAATGACATTAATATATATTTATTTAATGTTGAAATTAAATTGACACAAACATGAGTTGTTTTACTAAAACAGTTTTTAAGTGGGGCTACACAGGTCCAAATTTTGACTATAAATATTCATTAGAAAGATAAAAATATTTCCTACATCATAGTATTTTTTTTATAATTTTTATACATTAAATAAATTAAATTATTTATGACATAATTATGATGCAGCGATGACCTCATTATTTAACGATTTAAATAAAATGAGAAGATAATGCAAAATCCAAGGCTTACACTTGTACAAAGCCTATTGGATGAGTATATTTCGAACCCTTATCACCTTATCCACGAATTATATAAGTGTGGGACCTTTAGAATCCGAAAATCATTGTATAATAATGTAACATTTCAATCTTTCCAAAAGAGCCCCTCCTCTCCTCTTATAAAAGGCCCCCACCTCTCCCACCTTATTCACACTTTCAAGCCATTTGGCTCGGCCAAAATCTGCCCAAATACTCTCCAAACTTCCCCCTCTTACTCCTAGAAGCCTCAATTTGTGAAGAACTCTTCCCAAGGAAGCCTTTGGCTCAAATCAAAAAGAGTTACCCGATTTTGAGGTAATGTCTTCTCTAATGTTGTTTTGTTTTATTTTTCTTCTCCAACCCCTTAAACTATTTTTATTCATTTCTTTTGTAACAACACCAGTATCCTAAATATACTAGGATTTTGTTATAAGAAGGATTCAAGCTACACTTACACACACCTACATCTAATGGTTAAAGAACATACGGTTTCTGTGGATGGCGAATTTATGCCTCACGAAACGATGATTGTTCAACACTCGTATAACACTTTCAAAGGTGGCCATTAAGATGTCACTATTTTTATATATGATATATAATTTGTTTATGTTTTACTTATTCTTCTATATTTCTCATTTATGGCATACTTTATGATTTCCATTATGGGTAAACGCGATAATTTCATTTTAGGAAGTGCGGACTACCGCCCCCTCAAAGTGATTTGAATCGTTAATGCCATATATGGGATGTATAAAGGATGTAGTAAATGGTATTATACACTATACTATAGTGTAATTATATTATACATTTATATCATTATGATTTCATTCCATTAAATACGAAATAGAAATGAAAGTAGCGTTCATGCGTACGTACGGCTTACCGTCTCCATGAACGGTGCATTTCATTTCTTACCTCTAAATGTTATGTAATATTATAAATGAATGTATATACTGGATATATAAGATATATATGACATATAAATCATGAGTATAATTCTGGAGATAATGGATATTCTACCACATAAATAACTTGTAGTTATAAGAAGTTTATTGTTGACTCAAGTACCAAAGATCAACAAAACGACCGTTATTTACTTAAATAATTACATAATGTTCATAACATTGTAATAAGTAATATATAAAGGATAATGAAATTAAAAATTGTTCTTAATAAGGTATATATTAACTCTAGTTTATTATTCAGGAGGTTAAATAACGGTTGAGTCAAGTCAGACACGAGGTAAGGGAACTTCTTAACCCAATTTCTATTCTTTGGGTTAATCTCCTACTTTCAAATTATGTCATTATATTATTATGTCCTTTTTTTATTTTTACGTTCTTTATGTGTACCTATAGTGAATACACATAATAGATCTATTTTATTTTAAAAATGATCTTTTTAATGACTTCGTCTCAATCTCCTTTCATTGAGGCATATTTGGTTTTATACACAAATTTCTTTTATTCGGTGTATAAACCCCTTTGACTTTTACGTATATTCAAAAGGAATCTTTTTTATACGAAGCGTTTACTAAACGACAAAAGGGAATGTTTTTGTTGTACGTATGCGGCGACAACGACTTCTCCACCGCCGTGACCACTATTTGAGCTTCGACTTCCTCTACAAGCCATCATTTTTTTTAATGATAAATAAATACAAAGTTTTAACTTTCTTTTATTTTGGAATTGAAAATGGTTTTGAAAGCATTTTTATTATATCAATCTGTTGTACTGATATCTTGTGAAAGAAATGTGGAAATTTTATGTTTCCTTTATGCATGTTTTATGTGATACGATTATGTTATGGTTTATGATATGCTTAAACCTATTCATATGAGGAATGCATTGGACTTAATAAGTGACTGGTGGAGCCCGCTATAGCTCCTCGATGCATCGGCAGGTGTCATGAGACAAACTAGTGTCTTGGCACAGGGCCTTGACAAAATCTTATTTGTGGTCTTGCCACGAGGCCTTGACTACATGGTTATGATAGTCTGGAATTATGCATTCCATCATTATGAAAGTGGTTATTGATATTGCCTGTGATTATTCGACCAGTAGAATATCCATGTGAAGAAGTAAATGGCATTATCTCATTTTACTTTTTCCATATTATGTTGAAGTTCATGTTTAAAAGGCTTTTTTTAGTTATAAATTGCCTTAAATGTTAATGTTTATTTATGAAAGCTTCCGCTATATTGTTAACCTTACTGAGCATCCGAGCTCACCCCTTTCAATGTTTTAATATTTTCCAGGATGTGAAGAAGTATTTTATGAATGACCTGCAGGGATAGTCCGAAGAGGATAGAAGTGTGGACTATGGAGACTATGTTATTTTAGTTTTTCACTTTATGATGTAATGTAACATTTATGAATGTATATAGTGTTTCCCAGGCTACTAAACTAATCGGTCTTTCGAGACATGATCTTTTGTGATCATGCCAATGTTACGAAGTAATGCACCGACTCTGGGTAGCTGGGGTCGGGGCGTTACAATATATAGATTAAATTTCATGATAAAACTCATTAAAATAATATATATTCGTTTTATAACATGAATAAACCATGTAAATTAAAAGGGTTCAACATCAATCGCTTTGAAACATGAATAACAAGTGGAACAAAAAATGGTTCCTTAAAAATATCTTTGAAACATGAATAACCAATGGAAATAAAATGGCCCACATATCATTCTATTTCAAAATGGATAAAACATGGAAAAGAAACAGGTTCATAAAAATTATCTTTTTAACTTGGTTAAACAGGAAAAAGAAATAGGTTCCATAATAATCTCTTTGAAATGTAAATAAATTGTTGAAAATAAAATGGTTCATAAACCTAGTTACATCATAAACATAAACCATATAGAGAAATAATAATAATGGTATAATTTAATCATATACCTAGTAAATAATTAGTAACATCAAAGTATGTCATTATAGAGGGAATATTATTTTTAATGAACACATAAAAATTTTCAAATGGAAAATTTAATTTCTATGAAAAATAACTTTTTGAACTAAAAATTGCAAATAGGAATTGGAATGATTTTTCCTTGAATATATCCTTCAAAACATAGAATGTAATATTTGAATGTAATTAAAAATATTTATTGAAGAAATATCCTTTCCACATATAAAATCACATTCTAAAACATAATAAATTTGAATAGTCCTTTTATTTAACAATTAAACATGAAAACATTTAAATTAATCATCAATGATTATAAATTTAATTATCGTATGAAATTTTATCCATGTTGTACATGTTAAAATAAATATTTTTACCGCATTTTTGGTATAATCTAAATGGGAATTGTTTAGAAAACAATAAAACATTCCATTCAAAAAATTTCTAAAAATTAAAGAATTTATAAATATGTAAATAATAAAACATTTCAATAATTTTAAAAAAAAATTGAATGAATTTTTAGAAAACATGTTTTTGGATGAAAAAGGGTTTTCAATCGAAGAGAGACATAATGACAAATTTTCACAATTTTCTTTATGAATTGGTAATAAAGAGAAGAATATAAAGAGAATTTTTTAAATTTTAATTAATAATAGGAGAGTAAAATTCCTCAGTTTCATGATATATGGATTAGAATATTTCACCATCAAAATCACAAGCAAAAATAATCCTGATTAATGATGATGTTGTATCATAAAACCATTATTACTTTGAAAAAAATTTAATCATAAGCACCATGAAGTAATAAAATTATATTAAACATAAAATATCATGAAAACAATTAATATAATGATATTACATGTCATATTTACTATATTTTCTCTTCATAAAGCGAGATAGGTGCCTTTTAGATCATATGTCTCAAAGAAGGACAATATAGACAAATATCCCTTACCGATTTGGTATCGTATGTACTGTAAAACCCATGAAAGAGGGATACTAGAATGGATATGTAAATAAAAATAATTTTTATAATAAAAACCATAATATTTATTCAAGGGTTTTATAAACACCACAAAATAGAAATAGGTTTTTAATATGGAATCTTTCTCTCATAAGTAAAAGATTGAGATGTAAATCCCTTACCTCGAGTCCATACATTCCCTATATTCCATTTATATCATTTATAATAAGCATACAAAAATTATATTATATATTAATATACTTTTACACAATTAATACCTTATAATTAAATCATTTATTATATTTATTTTTAATGACATATTCAAATATAAAATTAATTAAGTCCTCATAAGTTGTTCTGAGGTCGTTCTTTTCAATGTTTCAAAATAGATCCAGTATACTGACTATTTTAAAATAGGTCATTATTTAAAAATATCCAAAATAATAATAATAATGAAATATTTTTAATATTTTTTCATAAAAATTAATTTTCAAACAAATAATTAAAAATGGTTATGGAAATTGATCTACAATTCAATCATAGAGACATCAGGTCGTACGTACGCATGAGTGACATTTCTATTTCACAATTATCATTATGGAAAGAAGGTATATATTATTATTTATCCAAATAATGATAATAATATAATAAATACCATAATATTTATTTAAATATAATTATATATACAATTCTTGTGACGTGGTTATGAAAAAAGAATCGCATCGCATCATTGAGGTGGAATTCTACATATATATTATATTATAACTACATAAGTAATTATATGTTATAAATTTCACTTATATACTCTAAATACATCATTATATAAATCTATGATAAGTGATTATTGAAAACAAATGACATCAGTTTTTGAGACGGTTGTATGCTCTACACATGAATGATGAATTCATATCCCATTTGATGAATGAGGAGATGTATTTAGATTATACCATTAACATAATAACATATCAAAACATCAAAGACAATGTTTTTATTATATGATCATATATTAATAATATTTTATGGAAGTTTAATAGTAAATAAAACAAAAATTAATAGTTAGTAATTTTACCTCTTATTGGAAAACCTTTTTTTATTATACCTATAGAATTATAGGAATTTCATTTTGACAAAAAAAATCATCAAGGATGAAGGGATGGAAGTTGATAAGGTATTTGGATATTAAATGTTTGAAACAAAATTTTTTTATGGTGTGAATATTGGATGAGAGGGCATGACCATTTTTAAGTGAGGTTAATGGAACACTTGTAATTTTTGAAAAGAAAAAGGTCTACCCACAATTTTCAGATTCTACAATGATCCAAAATGGACAATTATTAATAATTTTTCAATATAACTTCTATATATGTCTATAAAATAGTTTTATACACTATTTTAGAACATTTTTATCCTTATCCTTTTAAGTTACCCCCCCCCCACCTGATAAAACTTTTTTCACCGTAACCATGGTAATTAACGGTTAGTCCTTTCACTATTCATTGTGATAAAAAATTAATTTTAAATTATAAGATATATAAAATATTATGATTAAAAATATGGAATCTATTTTACCAAATTCCATTTATAGTAGTTTAAATATTATTGTAAAATAAATAACAAAGACACTACAAAAAGTGGGTTCTTGAGAAGTGTATTTTTCAAGAAAAATATGATTTTATAGTAAATCTATGACTAATAATAATAAGTTTATAAGTATAATTTAATATTTTTTTTGATATATTATTTAATAATTTCATTTAAAAAATTCATTATTATGGGTTTTTATTAATTTAAAAGGAGAAACATTACGCACTCTGAAACAGCTTTCAGGAAAACCCCATTTTTTAAACCCAACTATTAACTTGTAAAAAAATACTATATAATGGTGATTAAAATGAAATTTAGTGGATTAAATATAAATAAATAATAATTATAAAATTTTGACTAATATTTTATACATAATGTAACTTTTTAAATTACTTAATTTATTGAAGTGAATTGAAATTTTCACAAAAATCAGTATTCTCATTATTTGCCTAAAAATAAATATTTTATGAACAATAAAAAAATCTCACCAAAAATAAATTTTAGTATAATGATTTAAAAAATCAATTTCATTTTACCAAATAATTTTTTTAAAATATTCATAAATTAATTATAATATTTTTTCATGGAAATAAATAAAATAATTTTTAATGCAAATATATTTTTAAAGAACAAAATTACGTTACTAGAAATTGACTGATTACTTTCTAAAAAATATATATATTACATATTATGATTATTAAATTTACCCATATATACATATGTCATAAATTACATAATACTTATTATATCATCCAATTTAATGGCTAGTTTATAACTATTATGGATTTCACAGATTGTAAAAATCAATGTTGCATGTCGAATACGCTTTCGATCATAACGGTATTATTTTAAAATCTCAAGGTTTTACATCCTCTCTTACAATAATAAGATGCAACCCCATAGTTTGAACAAGAACTCATTAATAGATGGTTGGAAATTTCAATAAAATTTATCTTTGTTTGAAACCAAAATCATGAAAAGTGTTAAAAAAATAACCTATTGATAAGTTAGAAAAGAATTTATGAGGGCCACATCAGTTTACAAATATGATAACATAGGTGGGAACTGAATATTTTTACATGGAATAAAATTTTAAATTATAAAAAATTTTATAGCGTGATAGATATTTTTATCAAGAGTAACTGAATGATCATGATAAAGTTTACAACCAAAAAACCATAATCCACAAATATGGGAAAAGGATAATCTATATCATATGAAATGATAGTTATAAGAAATAAATTAATTATCCATTTTCATGTTTTGAAAAACTATTTTACATATTTACTAAGGAAGTTATGCAATATACAAAAATGATAATTTGAAATTCATTTTATTAATAAATTTACACCATAATCTAATACATTTCTCAGAACGATGAGTATTCAGGATAAATTTTTCATTCCTAAAGCACTAAAATAAATTTTAAATGGGAAACATAACCGTAAAATGATAATAATGATATATAATATATCTTTAAAAATTAATTAATGTAAAAATGGTGAGTATGTGGTAAGATGATTCATATGATGAATAAACATTCATATGATAAAATAAGACACTACACTCCAAAATTAAACAATAATTCCAAAATATTAATCTATATCATTCATAAATAACCTCAACATTATTGATTTTCTTAACCTCAAAAGGTGTATACAGTCATTTGGATTTCAGGCCCATAAATTTGGAGATATTCTTTTGAAGTGAAATTAATCATCGAGTCACCAAATCACTTTTCATTCACGTGGTAATCTATATAATAAAACGTGTGTTCTAAATATCAAAAATAATATAAACCCTGAAAGATATCAATAACATAAATATTTTTTCCAATAAATTTAAATGCATACTTCACAATAATATAATTATTTACACATAATACAATATATTCAAATGTCTCCAAAAAATCCTTTAATCTATTTAAGATCTCATCGCTTAAAAACATAAATGGGTTTAATAGATCTTCTTGTATTGATAATTCTTAATCTTACTGACCTATGAAAGTACCTATAACTATTAATATAAAATTAAATCAAAAAATCTAACCATCCAATGTTATGTAAACCTTTACTTTGATACAAACTATAACACCCTCAAACACAAACTCCATGATTCTGTGTTGAAATCATATGCATTGGACTTATAAAATTGATACCAATGAATGTGGCCCAATTATTGTCATCAAAAAATTATAAAACCAAAAGAAAAAATTGTATTCAATAATATTATCAAGAAAATTTTAAAAATAGGGTCAAAAAATATTACATAAACAATACCCATGTATTTAAATGATCATTTCTCCAACTTAACCATGATTTCCATATTTCCCATTAAGTAATCATCATTATTTGAATTGAAAAACATATATAAATAATTCAAAAAACAGAATTCATGATAACATTGGGGAAATTAAAAACAAAACGGGTGAGCTCAAATTCTTATTAAGGGTAAAAAAATCAGATACAATTTAATTTCATCAATTTTAATAAGAATTGTATAATGGTATAACAATATAATCAAAGAGCATGACCGAATATAAATAGTTAAAATTCCCATAAATATCTAAAACATCAATCATGAGAAATGGAATAAAGCTTCAATAACATAAAGAGTCATAATAATCAATAATCATGATCGATGTGATATCAATATTTATCAAATGTGACATTATAAACCCATGGGAATCATAGATAAAACATGTTTGTATCTTGAAAAATCATCATCATAGAACCCTTAATGAACACTTAAAATTGAAATAATCATATGGATGAATTATAATATAATTATCTTGAGAAAATAATCATTACCCAACTCATTAGAGTCCTATATAGGTGCATCCATTTTATATTCTATATCAGGATCACCCAATGCTATCTGGGTTCACCCTTGTATAAGCTACATCAGACTCATCCAGCACTATCTAGGTGAACCTATCATATAACAATGTCCAATAAACATAAATAAAGAAAATAGATATTGAATTTATTCATAATACACCTAATAATAACCAGTATTCCTTTGTTAACATGACTAGTGCTTGGAAAAGAAACGGGTTCCATGTCATTCTCTTTGAAAAATCATTAAACTATGAAAAAGAAATGTATATGAAAACAATTATATTCAAAACATGATTAACCCTTTGAAAATAATTGGGTTTAATAACAATCTCTTTGAATCATAACTAACCTTTAGAAAAGAAATATTTTCCATAGAAATCTATTTGAAACATGATTAACCCATGGAAAAGAAATACGTTCAATAAAAATTTATTTCAATCATTATTAACCCATGTAAAAAAATGAGCTCATAAAAAACATTCATAAAAAACATTAACCATCATGATAAATAATAAGAAAGTTATACTTGGATCATATCCCCAACATATAATAAGTAAAAAATAAAGGATTTAATCTTGGAGGGAAAATGATTTGGGAAGATCACAAGAAACATTACATAGGGAAAATAAAATTTCTTTAAAGAAAAAATTTTAAACCTAAAAAATTAATAATAATATTTGGTAAATGTTTTCCTTGAAAATAATGGTAAAAATTTATAAATGATGCTTTGTAAATCATTTAATTCATTTAATGATGAAAAAATAATTTCTTCTAGAAAAACACTTTCTAAAACATAAAGAAGATTCAATTATTTTTCATTGAAAATAAAATTTTTTAAAATGTAATGGAATCTTAACACAAAATAATTTTCATGACAATAGTAAAGAAATTTCATTCCCTATATGTTAAAACAATGATGCCATTCCCATATTCAGTAAAATCAAAATAGGTGTTTTTCTAAAAACATCATGAATATTAGTTTCAAAAAAATCTAAAAATAAATCATCTGTAAATTTAAACTTAATTAATCAATTGAATAATGTAAAAAATTTAAAACATTCTTACAAAACATGGTTTTGGAGGAAAAGGGGTTTTTTACCGAATATCAAAATAAGGATGATCTTTCATAATAATGTTTTTATTTTTAAAATAACGATTACATAAAGAGAGGTAAATTAAGTGAAATCATGTATTATAATGAAATAAACATATAATAAGAAAAGTCATGAGTTTCTTGTGATATGTATCACAATATTTCATCATCAGATGCATTAACATAAACAATACTAACAAAATGATGAGATTGAATCATAAAACCACTACCACATTGGTATCATTGAATTGTAAGCCCTACGATGGAATAAAACTAAATGAAAAATAAAATCATGATAATAATTGAATTCATGATATTATAGTTCAATTGAACTTTATATATACATCATTAATAAAAATATGATCATAATATAACATATGTCTTGAAGAAGGAAAATTGAGATAAAAATCGATTACCAATTTGATAACATTTAAACTATAAACCTATGAAAGAGAGATACTAAAATGGATATGTAAATATAAATAATTTTCAAGATAATAATCATAATAAAATCATGTTAATTATATAAACCATGTAAATAAAATAGTTGGTTAATACAGAATGTATCTCAATAAAGTAAAAAGTGAGACAGAAATCCCTTACTATGAGTCCATATATTCCTTGTATGTACTTTAACTCTTGTATAATAATATTAAATAAAGTATTTTATTTATTAAAATCCTTTTCAAGGATTAATAAGTGATATTAGAAATATTATTATTTATTTTTTGTTAAGTTAATATTGATATACTAAACCATTTAATTCTATGTCAGGTGTTTTGCTGACGTTCAATCAATTCTTTCAAAATGACATTGGTGTGTTGACAATGGTCAAAGATGTAATTATTTCTACATAAAAAATTTATTGTAAGGAAATAATTATCATATTTATTCATAAATTAATATTTTAATTTTTTTTGTGAAAACTGTTATGAAAAAATGCACTACGTTAGAATCATGGAGACTGTAGGTCATATGTAAACATGAGTACCATTTCCATTTTTTAATTATCATTAAGGAAAGAAGATATGTATTATATCATCCATCAAATAATATAATAATTTACTAAATACAATATAATTTAATTATATTTAATTATATATTTAATTCTCATGATTTGGTGATGAAAAAAGAATCGCATCGCTTCATAGAGGTGGTAGTCCAAAATTGCACAAATAACCTTAAAATATTTCAAAGTAAGAAAGAGAATTATATATTATCATTTAATAATTATAAATATGTCATGAAAATAATTTTATGTTATATATATAACATATATTGATTATTTTTATCCTTACTACCATCCATGTAATTCTTCAGTGAAAAATTAATAACATCGTGTCATGAGGTGGTAATCTACCAATCACACAATGAAGGTTATCTTATCCCACATTGAATAGAACATAAGAAGGTATATGTGTTATATTAACTCTAGAAGAATTAATATTTTATAAATATCACAAATATGATATAAATACCATTATATCAAATAATGACAAGTGATTATGGAAAACAAATTACATCGATTCATGAGGACGTAATACATCATACCCACGAATGATGACATTGTATCCGATTTTATTGAAGAGGATATCAATTTAGGTTATTATATTAATTTTATAAAATATTAATTTATAGAATATAATTTGGTTATAATAGTATCATATTTATGTAATAATTGAATAATATGGATGAATAAATAAAACAAAAATGCACAACTAGGAATTTGACCACCTTTTGGACTACCACATCATGATTTTCACAAAATTATTAACAAAAAAACATTATTACCCAAAAAATAATACAGTAATATTGTAGTGAATTTGGGGAGTTTTTTGGGTTGGTCAAGGCCCAAATAAAAGGTGTTTAATGTGTTAAGAGGAGAGGATAGTGACAATCTCTTTCATGTAAGGTGAGTGTAACACATGTAATATTTGAAAAGAAAAATGAGAAACAATGTTTTAAAAATTAATAAAAGGATCTAAAGGGGATAATTATTATGAGTTAGACATTATTATTTATAAATATTTTAAAAAAATTACACATTTTTTTAGGTAATGTTGACCCTAAAAATTTTATTTCAACAGGCGGTTAAAACTGATTTCACCATTAGTGTGGTAAATAATTCTGTCCGTTTTCACAATTCATTATTGTAATAAATTAAATTGACCTTATATATAATATATATTATCCTTATTATGAATATGTATTCAATTTTACTAAATTAAATTCACATAAATAGAAAATTGTAATTTAAAATTAATCATGGAGAGAGAATGAATAAACAGATTCACAAAAAGTGTATTTTTCAATGGAAATATGATTTTATATTAACACTATGAATAATAATAATCCTTTTATGTATATAAATTAATTTATAATAATATTTAATATATATATATATATATATATTATTTAAAACGTTCTTAATTTTCTGTTCTTTTAATATGAAATAATGTAGAAACATTGTGCACTTTAAAATAGTTTTTCAAAAAATCTGTTTTTAAACCACAAAATCTACATATACTAAAATAAAATATAAATTTTATTCACTGGTAACAAATTTTATTAAATAAAACTGAATAATTATTATTTCATTATATATTTTATTAAAAAAATGAAATTTTTTATTTTGATTAGTTTATTTAAAAGAAATGAATTTTTTAAAAAAAAATTGTATCTTCACAATTCATTTCAAAATACATATTTTCAAAAAAATACAAATCTTTCAACAGAAGTAATTTTTGATATTAGGATTTCAAATATTATGACCATTTGAGCAAATTAATTTTCTATAGTTTTCATAAATGATGTGGATCATGGTGTACACATGCAGCAAGGAGTTGAGGGTGATCATGGCATTGATCGTGGAAGGAGCATTAATGGAAAAGACCCATTGCATGGGATTGGCGGCCAAATGAAAAGAGGAAGAATGAGGAGGATGATAGAGTCTTTACATTGCCTCATTTTGAAATTACGAGAGGAGGCCCAACATGCAAGAACAGGAGGAGAAAATGGGCCATTAATCAAACTTATAAAAGCCAAAAAGTGAACCTAAAAGGCCCACCCATATGATTCTATGAAATTTAACCCACTTTCATGAAGGAAATCTCCAATGTCAAAAGTGGTGGTCCCCTTGTCTCCAAATCCATGGTGGGAATCTTCAAAGTCTTTAGGGTGGTTCCTAAAATTCTTCTTTAGATATATCTTGTCCCCTAAATCCATGGACATGTGTAAACAAGGTCAAATTCATGGGATAGGCTTTAGACTTTTGTGGGATCGGTAGTTTGACATGTATTCCTCTCATTTGGATGTAAATAGCCACCACTTGTACCCCTTGATGGTTAATTTAGAATTTGAGAGTTTCTAGAATTATTTTTCTTGTGTTTCTTGTGTTCATAGGTGAATGCAAGTAAGGCTCATCAAAGGAGTGATCAACCTTTGTTGCACTTTATAATTAGAGTTTCAAGTGGCAAGTCTCCTTGGGGTCCTAATTGATCATCCCCTTCCCCTTTTATTCCTCTTTCATTTCTTTTAATTTCCATTCCCCTCTTCTTTCTTCTCTTGTGTATTCCGCATTTTTTCTAAAGAATACCTCACTCTCACATGGTATAATATCATTTGGTATCAGAGGAAGGCAACAGAAACCAGGTTATTTCATTTCTATTTCTCCCATATTTTTTTTCTTTCCCTTCTTCCATTTTCTTCCCTCACCAATTCTGGACAGAACTTTCTTTCATATTTTTGTCGACTTTTTCTCTGAGTTTCTGGGCATATAATATGTCATTTTAATAGTTCAGAATCTTATCTTTCTTCTCAATTTGGAAACACTAATATCTGACACCTATATTTGGAGATATAGCCGAATCAATTCGTGCTACAGTATCACCCTTTTGAAATCTAAAAATCCCTAAGGAGGATTTCCATTTGAGTTTGAAGTTCATGTTATCTCAACCATTTACATCATTACAATCAGATTAGTACATTTTTCATTTTTTATACTTTGATCACAACAAGCGCACTCTTTGTATCTCACTTCTTGTTTATTGAGTAGTAAAAAATCAAAAATAAAAAAATCAAAAAAAGGGATGCGGCTCATTTGAAACATTGCACTCGCTCATAATTTATAATTTTGATTTCATTTTATTATCCATAATCTTCTTTCCTTCATCCATATCCATCCTTGTTCTATAACCATTTCTCCCATTTACCCCCCCCCCCCACATTTCTTGGACCTCTTTATTCAACCCCTTTTAAAATTTCTGATTTTCAAAGATTACCATGAATTGATTGCTTCTACTAGTTGTCTTCTTGATTATATTTAAGAACACTTGTAGGAACCAAGTTGTTGTGCTAGAAAGTGTGAGGAACCTTTTGAGAGATAAAAAAAGAGAGAATGAGTGTGTGAGGAATTTAAAAAAATGGAAAGCGAGGGAGAAAGAAGAGAGATCAACATTAAATTATTCATGAAAGCAGTCGCTGACCAGTTTACAAGATTGAATTCTAGGTTGGATGATATGCAATGTTCCTCATCTTCAAAGGCTCCAAGAAGGCAAGAAATTCATGAAAGTGAGGATGAGTACTCCGATTTCGAAGAATCAATTCCTAGGTGAGGGAAACGTGCTACTTAGAGAGAAAATGACTTGGGAAGAATCAAAGTGAAACTTACATCCTTTCAAGGGAAGAGTGACCCAGAACTTTTTTTGGAGTGGGAGCAGAAGGTTGACCATGTGTTTTGACTTCACAACTACTCGGAGGAGAAGATGGTAAAATTGGCAGTGCTTGAGTTCAATGACTATGCATGTATTTGGTGGGACCAATTACAAGTAATCCGATGATGAAATGGAGAAAGGAAAATTCTAACTTGGGAAGAAATGAAGATAGTAATGCGCAAAAGGTACATTTCTAGTCATTACTATCGAGATTTTCATTTGAAGTTACAATAACTTTTGCAAGGTTCCATGCGTGTGGAGGAATACTACAAGGAAATGGATATATCAATGATTCGAGCCAATTTGGAGGAGGATCACGAAGCTATCATGGCAAGGTTCATCATTGGATTAAATCCAGTAATTAGAGATGTGGTGGAACTACAGACCTATGTTGACATGGAGGAGTTGTTACATAAGGCGGTGAAGGTCTAAAAGCAACTACATTCTCGGAGGAGTCAAGTAAGTTCCCATAATTTTTGGAAGGATAACTGGAAAGATCCAAAATCAACTTCTAAGTGAATGAAACAAAACCAAGGTATTCAAAAAAAATTCCAAAGAAAAGAGAAGAGGCCAAAAATAAGTTCTTCCCCACTGATTCAAAAGAAAAAATGGACACAAATTTCCCTTCTAAATCTCATGATATAAAGTGTTTTAAGTGTCAAGTAAATAGTCACATTGCATCTCAATGCCCAAACAAAAGGGCCATGATTATTTTGGATAATGGAGACATCCTTAGTGAGCACTCTAGTGATGATGAGATTACATCTTTGGAGGAGGATTCAGATAGAGAAGTTGAAGAACCCGTACACGGAGATGCATTGGAGGAGTGAAAACAATCGTGGTTACATTCATGAGCTTAATGAACCATGTCCTTCGTTCATTCATTTGAAAAATCGTGGTTGTCTATTTTGATGATATCTTGGTGTATAGAAAATCTTTAGACAACCATGTTGAACACTTGTGTTTGGTGTGTGAGACCCTTAAAGAAAACCATATTTATTCCAATCTTCAAAAATGTTCCTTTTGCATGGATTCAGTTGTGTTTCTTGAATTTGTTATAGGGTCGGAAGGGATTCGTGTGGATGATGAAAAGAGCAAATCAATTCAGGAGTGGCCCACACCAAAGAGTGCAACCGAGGTTAGGAGTTTTCATGGATTGGAAAGCTTCTATAGGAGGTTTGTAAAGGATTTTTCATCCATCGCTGCACCTCTTAATGAACTTGTAAAGAAACATGTGGTCTTTAAATGGGGTGAAAAACAAGAAAAATCCTTTAACACGCTTAAAGAAAAATTGGTCAATAATCCCCTTTTAAGGCTACCAGATTTCACCAAAGTCTTTTAAATTGAGTGTGATGCATCGGTAGTTGGTATTGGTGCTGTTTTGACTCAAGAGTTGTGTACAATTTCTTACTTTAGTGAGAAATTGAATGGGGCAGCATTAAATTATTCAACTTATGATAAAGAACACTATCCTTTGAAACGAACCTTATAAACATAGCAACATTACTTATGTCCTAAAGAGTTCATTAT
The DNA here is from genome assembly GCA_963277665.1 of Viscum album. NCBI lineage: Eukaryota > Viridiplantae > Streptophyta > Magnoliopsida > Santalales > Viscaceae > Viscum > Viscum album. Next base: position 204,249,011 of record OY728167.1, on the reverse strand, counting down.
TCATTATGACCATGAAAGCATTAAGTATTTGAAGTCCTAAGGTAATTTGAATCGGCGGCATGCATCTTGGCTGGAATTCATTGATACTTTCCCCTATGTGATCAAGCACAAAAAGGCAAAGAAAATTTGGTTGCTGATGCTATTTCACGAAGGTACGCACTTCTTAATTTTGTTCATTCTAGATTACTTGGACTTGAGTTACTAAAGGGAATATATGAAAATTATGGGGATTTTTCTCAAATTTGGACATCTTGTGAAAAACATTGATTTAAAGACTATTACAAAAATGATGGGTTTCTTTTCAAGAGGGATAAAGTGTGAATTCCAAATTGTTCAACTCGAGAATTTCTTGTAAAAGAAACTCATGGGGGTGGTTTGATGGGGCATTTTGGGGTTGATAAAACACTAGCTACTTTACAAGAACCTTTTTATTGTACAATCATGAGAAAAGATGTTATTGAAATTTGTGCTAAGTGTGTCACTTGTAAGCATGAAAAGTCCAATGTTCAACCTAATGGATTGTATTCCCCCTTGAAAGTTCCATCCTATCCTGGGATCGACATATCTATGGATTTTGTGTTGGGATTGCCTCGATCCCAATCGGGAAAAGATAGTATTTTTTTGTTGTGGATCGATTCAGAAAAATGGCCCATTTCATTGCATGCTCAAAAACTAATGATGTTATACATATAGAAGATTTGTTTTTCAAAGAAATTGTAAGATTACATGGACTTCCCAACACCATTGTAACTGATAGGGTTGTCAAATTCCTCAGACGCTTTTGGAGGACATTGTGGAATAAATTGGGAACTAAATTATTGTTCTCAACTGTTTCACATCCTCAAAACTATGGGCAAACTAAAGTGGTGAATAAGACTCTTTCTACCCTCATGCGTGCAATAATTCAAAAAAAATCAAAAGAATTGGGAAAAATGTTTGCCACACAGAGAGTTTGCATATAACTGAGTATTGCATTCCACTACTAACTTCTCACCTTTTGAGATTGTATATGGATTTAACCCAATGAATCAGTTAGATATTCTTTCATTTCCTACTAATGAGGTTGTTTATTTTGCTGGTGATGAGAAGGCTAAATTTTTTGGGATTTACATGCCAAGGTGAAATCCAACATTGAAAGAAGAAATGAACAATATGCGAAGAAAGCAAACAAGGGTAGTCAAAAGGTTTTACTTGAACCCGGAGATTGGGTGTGGGTTCATTTGAGTAAGTAAAGGTTCCCGGAGCAAAGAAAATGAAAACTTCAATCATGGGGATATGGTCCATTTCATGTTTTAGAAAGAATCAATGATAATTCCTAAAAGATTGACTTGCCCAATAGGTATGAAAATGTGAATTCTACCTTTAATATTTCTGATCTCTCTCCTTTTGAATATGCAGATTCGAGGATGGATCATTTTGAAGAGGGAGGGGATGATGCGGATCATTGTGCACAGATGCAACAAGGAGTTGAGGGTGATCATGGAATTTATCGTGGAAGTAGAATTAATGGACAAGACACATTGCATGGGATGGGGGGCCCGATGACAAGAGGAAGAATGAGGAGGATGAAAGAGGATTTATATGGCCTCATTTTGAAATTACAAGATGAGGCCCAACATGCAAGAATGGGAGGAGAAAATGGGCCTTTAATCACACTTATTAAAGCCCAAAAGTGAACCAAAAAGGCCCACCCATATGCTTCCACGAAATCTAACCCACTTGCAGGAAGAAAATATCCAATGTCAAAAGTGGTGGGCCCCTTGTCTCCAAATCCATGGTGGGAATATTTATAGTCTTTGGGGTGGTTCCTAAAAGTCTTCTTTAGAGATATATTGTCCCCTAAAGCCATGGAAATGTGTAAACAGATTCAAATTCGTGGGATAGGCTTTAGACTTTTGTGGGATAGGTAGTTTGACATGTATTCCTCTCATTTGGCTATAAATATCCACCTCTTGTACCCCTTAAAGGTTAATTTCGAATTGGAGAGTTTCTAGTATTATTATGCATGTGTTTCTTGTGTTCTTAGGTGAATGAAAGTAAGGCTCATCAAAGGAGTGATCAACCTTTGTGGATCATTATAATTAAAGTTTCAAGGGGCAAGTCTCCTTGGGGTCCTAATTGATTATCCCCTTCCCCTTTTATTCTTCTTTCATTTCTTTTAATTTTTATTCCCCTCTTCTTTCTTCGCTTGTGTTTTCGCATTTTTTCCAACGAATACCACACTCTCATACGGTATCATATTAATAAATTAATTATTATAGTTTTTGATGAAAATAAATAAAATCATTTTAGAACAAAACCTATGTTTGAATAATAAAATTAGTTATAAAAACCTTATCTATTATTTAATAATTTTTTAAATAATTTCAAATTGTTAAAAAATATATATAGATATCATAAAGTATTTAATAATATTCATACATTCCAATTTAATTTCTAGGTTATAAAAGTTATATATTTCACGATTCTTGTAAGCTTAATGATGGGTGTCAAATATGTATTAAAACACAATTCTATTCTTTTACAATCATATCTAGTTACATGAATTTTCATTTACCATTATCTTTTTACATCCATATAAAAGTTGAAAGAACAAACTTTTGTACGTATGAATTAATATATATATATATATGATGTCTTTTAACTCATTTTTCATTACCACTTAATATAAATTGTTATAAATATTTATATGTTAAATATATATGATATTTATAAAATGATTAAAATTCTCGAGATGGAGCCCGTGCGGGCTGGGTGAGTTGGTTCCAGGCGGTGGCGTCCCGTCATTGAGGTTCCGAGTTCGAGTCCTCGCAAAGGTAATGTGCACCATACGCCAGCGATCCTCTCGTCCCCTCGACTCCATGGGAACTGGCCCAAGCCCAAGGATGGCCACCTTGGGCCTAGCTGGGCACATGCGACAGGGTGTGGTGTAAGGCCGCCTCATTACCCTCTAAACCGACAACACGTTTTCCCCACCATTGGTGGTGGGGTGGTAAGGTCTTGGGGGTGAGGGGAAGGTCACAGTGTCAAGTCCCTAGGCTTGAAATTTACATATAAGTTTCTTCCTTGTGTGTGTGCCGCTTTCGCGGTGGTACCCAAATTTTTAAAATTCTCAAGATGGAGGAAACATGATCAACGTTCATGGACTATAACTGTCGAACTTGAAAAAACATGGAAAACATGGTATTTAACATCTATATGGTCACATTTTATAGATAATTGGTAAGAAACTCATGTAGAAATGATATAATTAGATCATATATGATATTATATGCAACACAATAAAATTATAATATAAAGAAAATTTATTTGATAGCATGTTTGACATGTAAAACCAAGCGTGTAAGTGAATATAACACACTTAAGCATTATGATATCATAATTTTTGTGTAATTTCAATATCCTCAATATCTTTTATTACACGCGAAACTCAATTTGGATTTTTTTTAAATATAATTATGATATTCTTCGATAGTTTTCATTACATACAAGATCGAGTTTTACCAAAAAACTATATACTCTTAATATTATTATTTAATATAATTTTTATTACCTAGAACAAGGAATGGATATTATTAATAGTAATAAATTAATAATTAAAAAATATATTTTACCGAGGTTTATTATTTATCTATTGATTAGTAATAACAAAATATCCATTTAAATGAAAAAGGAAATTTTCTTTGTGGAAAAGCAGTATTTTTCTAAATTAGGTAAGTCAAGCTTTTTACACATAATTAAAAAATACATTTTAACAATTTTATAAGATATATACGATAAAATAAAATTAATTTTATTAATTGGAATATTACATTTAGATTAGGGTGATTTTTTTTGAATTTTATAAAAAGATTCATTTTTTGATTAATAATGAAAAATAAATAATTTTAAACACTTGTGTTTGGTGTGTGAGACCCTTAAAGAAAACCATATTTATGCCAATCTTCAAAAATGTTCCTTTTGCATGGATTCAGTTGTGTTTCTTGAATTTGTTATAGGGTCGGAAGGGATTCGTGTGGATGATGAAAAGAGAAAATCAATTCAGGAGTGGCCCACACCAAAGAGTGCAACCGAGGTTAGGAGTTTTCATGGATTGGAAAGCTTCTATAGGAGGTTTGTAAAGGATTTTTCATCCATCGCTGCACCTCTTAATGAACTTGTAAAGAAACATGTGGTCTTTAAATGGGGTGAAAAACAAGAAAAATCCTTTAACACGCTTAAAGAAAAATTGGTCAATAATCCCCTTTTAAGGCTATCAGATTTCACCAAAGTCTTTTAAATTGAGTGTGATGCATCGGTAGTTCGTATTGGTGCTGTTTTGACTCAAGAGTTGTGTACAATTTCTTACTTTAGTGAGAAATTGAATGGGGAAGCATTAAATTATTCAACTTATGATAAAGAACACTATCCTTTGAAACGAACCTTATAAACATAGCAACATTACTTATGGCCTAAAGAGTTCATTATTCATTATGACCATGAAAGCATTAAGTATTTGAAGTCCTAAGGTAATTTGAATCGGCGGCATGCATCTTGGCTGGAATTCATTGAGACTTTCCCCTATGTGATCAAGCACAAAAAAGGCAATGAAAATTTGGTTGCTGATGCTCTTTCACGAAGGTATGCACTTCTTAATTCTGTTCATTCTAGATTACTTGGACTTGAGTTACTAAAGGGAATATATGAAAATTATGGAGATTTTTCTCAAATTTGGACATCTTGTGAAAAACATTGATTTAAAGACTATTACAAAAATGATGGGTTTCTTTTCAAGAGGGATAAAGTGTGAATTCCAAATTGTTCAACTCGAGAATTTCTTGTAAAAGAAACTCATGGGGGTGGTTTGATGGGGTATTTTGGGGTTGATAAAACACTAGCTACTTTAAAAGAACCTTTTTATTGTACAATCATGAGAAAAGATGTTATTGAAATTTGTGCTAAGTGTGTCACTTGTAAGCATGAAAAGTCCAATGTTCAACCTAATGGATTGTATTCCCCCTTGAAAGTTCCATCCTATCCTGGGATCGACATATCTATGGATTTTGTGTTGGGATTGCCTCGATCCCAATCGGGAAAAGATAGTATTTTTTTGTTGTGGATCGATTCAGAAAAATGGCCCATTTCATTGCATGCTCAAAAACTAATGATGTTATACATATAGAAGATTTGTTTTTCAAAGAAATTGTAAGATTACATGGACTTCCCAACACCATTGTAACTGATAGGGTTGTCAAATTCCTCAGACGCTTTTGGAGGACATTGTGGAATAAATTGGGAACGAAATTATTGTTCTCAACTGTTTCACATCCTCAAAACTATGGGCAAACTAAAGTGGTGAATAAGACTCTTTCTACCCTCATGCGTGCAATAATTCCAAAAAAATCAAAAGAATTGGGAAAAATGTTTGCCACACAGAGAGTTTGCATATAACCGAGTATTGCATTCCACTACTAACTTCTCACCTTTTGAGATTGTATATGGATTTAACCCAATGAATCAGTTAGATATTCTTTCATTTCCTACTAATGAGGTTGTTGATTTTGCTGGTGATGAGAAGGCTAAATTTTTAGGGATTTACATGCCAAGGTGAAATCCAACATTGAAAGAAGAAATGAACAATATGCGAAGAAAGCAAACAAGGGTAGTCAAAAGGTTTTACTTGAACCCGGAGATTGGGTGTGGGTTCATTTGAGGAAGTAAAGGTTCCCGGAGCAAAGAAAATGAAAACTTCAATCATGGGGAGATGGTCCATTTCATGTTTTAGAAAGAATCAATGATAATTCCTAAAATATTGACTTACCCAATAGGTATGAAAATGTGAATTCTACCTTTAATATTTCTGATCTCTCTCCTTTTGAATATGCAGATTCGAGGATGGATCATTTTGAAGAGGGAGGGGATGATGCGGATCATTGTGCACAGATGCAACAAGGAGTTGAGGGTGATCATGGAATTGATTGTGGAAGTAGAATTAATGGACAAGACACATTGCATGGGATGGGGGGACCGATGACAAGAGGAAGAATGAGGAGGATGAAAGAGGATTTATATGGCCTCATTTTGAAATTACAAGATGAGGCCCAACATGCAAGAATGGGAGGAGAAAATGGGCCTTTAATCACACTTATTAAAGCCCAAAAGTGAACCAAAAAGGCCCACCCATATGCTTCCACGAAATCTAACCCACTTGCAGGAAGAAAATATCCAATGTCAAAAGTGGTGGGCCCCTTGTCTCCAAATCCATGGTGGGAATATTTATAGTCTTTGTGGTGGTTCCTAAAAGTCTTCTTTAGAGATATATTGTCCCCTAAAGCCATGGAAATGTGTAAACAGATTCAAATTCGTGGGATAGGCTTTAGACTTTTGTGGGATATGTAGTTTGACATGTATTCCTCTCATTTGGCTATAAATATCCACCTCTTGTACCCCTTAAAGGTTAATTTCGAATTGGAGAGTTTCTATTATTATTATGCATGTGTTTCTTGTGTTCTTAGGTGAATGAAAGTAAGGCTAATCAAAGGAGTGATCAACCTTTGTGGATCATTATAATTAAAGTTTCAAGGGGCAAGTCTCCTTGGGGTCCTAATTGATTATCCCCTTCCCCTTTTATTCTTCTTTCATTTCTTTTAATTTCTATTCCCCTCTTCTTTCTTCGCTTGTGTTTTCGCATTTTTTCCAACGAATACCACACTCTCATACGGTATCATATTAATAAATTAATTATTATAGTTTTTGATGAAAATAAATAAAATCATTTTAGAACAAAACCTATGTTTGAATAATAAAATTAGTTATAAAAACCTTATCTATTATTTAATAATTTTTTAAATAATTTCAAATTGTTAAGAAATATATATAGATATCATAAAGTATTTAATAATATTCATACATTCCAATTTAATGGCTAGGTTATAAAAGTAATATATTTCACGATTCTTTTAAGCTTAATGATGGGTGTCAATTATGTATTAAAACACAATTCTATTATTTTACAATCATATCTAGTTACATGAATTTTCATTTACCATTATCTTTTTACATCCATATAAAAGTTGAAAGAACAAACTTTTGTACGTATGAATTAATATATATATATATATATATATATGATGTCTTTTAACTCATTTTTCATTACCACTTAATATAAATTGTTATAAATATTTATATGTTAAATATATATGATATTTATAAAATGATTAAAATTCTCGAGATGGAGCCCGTGCGGGCTGGGTGAGTTGGTTCCAGGCGGTGGCGTCCCGTCATTGAGGTTCCGGGTTCGAGTCCTCGCAATGGTAATGTGCACCATACGCCAGCGATCCTCTCGTCCCCTCGACTCCATGGGAACTGGCCCAAGCCCAAGGATGGCCACCTTGGGCACATGCGACAGGGTGTGGTGTAAGGCCGCCTCATTACCCTCTAAACCGACAACACGTTTTCCCCACCATTGGTGGTGGGGTGGTAAGGTCTTGGGGGGTGAGGGGAAGGTCACAGTGTCAAGTCCCTAGGCTTGCAATTTACATATAAGTTTCTTCCTTGTGTGTGTGCCGCTTTCGCGGTTGTACCCAAATTTTTAAAATTCTCAAGATGGAGGAAACATGATCAACGTTCATGGACTATAACTGTCGAACTTGAAAAAACATGGAAAACATGGTATTTAACATCTATATGGTCACATTTTATAAATAATTGGTAAGAAACTCATGTAGAAATGATATAATTAGATCATATATGATATTATATGCAACACAATAAAATTATAATATAAAGAAAATTTATTTGATAGCATGTTTGACATGTAAAACCAAGCGTGTAAGTGAATATAACACACTTAAGCATTATGATATCATAATTTTTGTGTAATTTCAATATCCTCAATATCTTTCATTACACGCGAAACTCAATTTGGATTTTTTTAAATATAATTATGATATTCTTCGATAGTTTTCATTACATACAAGATCGAGTTTTACCAAAAAACTATATACTCTTAATATTATTATTTAATATAATTTTTATTACCTAGAACAAGGAATGGATATTATTAATAGTAATAAATTAATAATTAAAAAATATATTTTACTGAGGTTTATTATTTATCTATTGATTAGTAATAACAAAATATCCATTTAAATGAAAAAGGAAATTTTCTTTGTGGAAAAGCAGTATTTTTCTAAATTAGGTAGGTCAAGCTTTTTACACATAATTAAAAAATACATTTTAACAATTTTATAAGATATATATGATAAAATAAAATTAATTTTATTAATTGGAATATTACATTTAGATTAGGGTGATTTTTTTTGAATTTTATAAAAAGATTCATTTTTTGATTAATAGTGAAAAATAAATAATTTTAATAGAAATATATCTTTTTGATTAAATAATATACAAGGATAAATTATATTTTAAATTGGTTTTAAAGTATAATTATAACTATTTTATTTAAATTAATCCAATTTAGGTTATTTTAGTCATATTAATTTTTAATTTTGATATAAAACCATTATAAACATTTTGACATTTTCACCCTAAAAACATGGTTTCTCATTAGGTCCATGGGAATAATTTTAAATAAAATGTGGAAAATTATTCGAATTGAATTTGTAAAAATGAATTTATTATATTATATCATAATAATATATGATTTTTAAATGGTTCTACTTAATTTTTTTTACCAAAATGAATAGTTAAAATAATAAAAATTATTTATCGTAGGTATGGACAAAATTGATTTGTCGAGGATTAAACTGAAAATATAAGAGGTAAATTTACATATAAACGTTTCTAAAAACAATTTATGGCCATATTTTGGTAATTAATTACATAGAGTTCATTGTTGGTCAATTTTGGTCCCATGGTCTATGAAAAAAAAGCAAGGGGATCACTCATACAATTTCAAAAATACAAATTACGTCTTCCTAGGGACTTATAAAAGGCCACCAACGCTCTTATCTTATTCAAACAATCATACCAATTTTGATGTCCCAATACCTTCCCAAATAACTCCACAACATCTTTCCCCTCATCCTAATGTACTCCTTTGGAATAAATCCATTCTTTTATGGTTTCAGTGCAAACGTAAGGATGATACCCAAAGAAGAGGTAATATTTTTCAACAAGTTTTTTATTTTATATTATCATATACATCTTTCAATTATCACTATAAAATGAAGTTATAATTAAATAATTATATCCCATATACTATAATTTTTTCAAAATTATTTTACAACGAACATCTTCACGCATTTCCATAAAAAGGGTTATGGAAATCTTGTTTGTGTGTTTGGAGGACTAATGCCTCACACATTGTTGTCTTTTATTCATCCATTACCACCTATTATAGTTGGTAATAATGATGGAATGACTTTTATATGTGATATATATGATATTTATGTTATTATTAGTCTTATTTAATTATTATAACACACATAGCATCATTAATTCCATTTTTCTAGAATATTACAACAACACTCGTGTGTATGGGGGATTACCGCCTCGCGAATGGGTGTGATTCGTTCACACTATACATGGAATTTATTCATGATGGGTTTAATAAGAATACGATATATATATATATATATGACATAAATATAAAAAATTAATCATAATATACTTATATACCATTTACATTTCTTTCATTTAATATGACATGAAAATGGAAACATCATTTATGCAAACGTACAACATATCTTCTCCATGAATGCTGTTTTTAATTTCCAATTACTAAATTTTGAGGATTACTATAAATACATATATAAGAAATATATATGATATATATATCATGATAAATAGTGTGATGATGATGGAGTAATGATCATTGTAAGAGGAGACAAAAATAGGTAAAAACATATAAGAAAAACAATGAAATTAGCAAACGAATGAAGAAAAATAATCAAAGATTATTAAAAAAATCGTGATAAATATTATGTGGAGATAATAAATTAAAATTATTATTATGGACCTTTTATATTTTAATAACATCAATAATACCATTATACATTATGTTAAATAATTTTTAACCTAATGGAGTTGAAATGTATGGGATTTCATCTGAATTTCATTTTATTATGGAATATTATAAAGTTAGTCATCTAATTTAATTTATTTTATGAATATACTTGAGCTTTAAAATGTAATATCCAGAATTTTTTTATTTATAGTATTTTATATTTCAATTAGAAATATTTCATCTAAGTGGATTTGAATTAATTGTTACCAAGTGGTAAATAATTGAAAGACTGAACTTCTTTTTCATTGAATTATATTATTTCCTCATTATCATTGATAATATATGATTATTTTTATAGTGAATATGTATTACCTTTTATATTTTTCAATATATTTTATGTATATTTTAAATTGATATACATAATAGATTCATTGGTTTATTCTCACTTCAATGTTATGATCTATATTGTGGTTTACTTTATAGTATAATTTATTTCAGGATTGTTTACACGTCAATTCAAATTGAAGGAAATTATTTGATCATTTCTTAATAAACCCATTAATTATCTAATAATGTTGTTAATAATTATATATTTCATGTAATTTCTCCATTTTTTAATCATTTTTACATAATGTTTTAGGAAATATCTTTTAATAAAATCTGACTTAATTTATCTCTCTACTTGGAAACCAATTTTCATCTAAAACAATGTCTTATAAAATGTTTTCAAAAATATTTTTTTATGTTTTACATTTTTTATCAACTTCCCTTTCATCCATTATTTTATAAAATTCATTTAAAAGTAATCATTATGAATTTTTTAAAATAATTAACCTTTGGATTCTACTAAAAATATGATAGGAACCTTTTTAATTCTTTTCTGAACAAGGCACATTTATAACAATGTTATAATGAAAAATGAATGTCCTTTTTACATTTTTTACCATGTTTGGATTTATCCACCATAATTTCATTAATTCTTCATTTTCAATTTTATATGGTTACATTTTAAATAAATTTTTTTAAAAATAATTCTCAAAGAAAAGGATTTTCAAATTGTTTTCAAAATGAAAAAAGATATATTTCTCTAGAATGTTTCTACTGATATTTTCTGGTATTTCAAATCATTAACGACAAAAAAAATTTATTATTACTCTAATTGGGGTATATTTTATTGATACCATCCTTATTCTTCTTATGTATGGTTTATCATTTCTTTCATCAAGGATAATATTTATATTCACTCCCTTGATTAAATTTTTTTAGTCATTATGTTCTCCTTGAAATATTTACTTTACAATGATCATTAGACATTAAATTTACCCTAATTTTCCATATCATTTATCATGGATAAAAATATTTCTTAAAACTTATATTATTTATAAATACAATGTTTTATAATTATGTTTATTTGATTTACTAGGAAATATTGATAAATATATATTCATTACACAATACAAATATTTGATGATAAAGAACATTATTTATTATTTAAACATATTTTTAGATATATGAGGAATTATTTGGGCCTAATGTGATTGGTGGGGATCGATGTTATTTAGACCATCAATGCATTGGCATGTCTCATGAGACAAAAATGATAAGCTATAATTAAACGTTCATTTTTCCATTAGTTTAACCCATATAGTAAAAGGTCTTAATAGCAGTATTATCCTATTCTATATACACAATATTAAATATTTAAAAAATTTATTCATTCAGTATTCAGTTATTATTATGAAATTGTTTATAAATATGATATTATCTTTGGAGTATACTTGGTTTGAATTCATTGATTTAGTGGAATTGGTTTTCAATTATTTACCATTCCATATTTTATTACTCCTTATCCATTTATATAAATGGAATATGTCCTCAGTTATTTACTTTTACATTTTTATTATTATCCACGAGATTTTCATAATGATATTAACTCTAGATGCATTTTATTCTTAGTCTATTGATTAAATTTAATGACTATAATATTATTTACCTTCCTTATAGTTTCATGGTATCTTTGGGTGTAAATAAACCTTACAAACCATTTGAGATCACACTTATCTTCTTTCCCTTCCCTATGACTCCAAAAAGTGTACTATGATTGATATTCAAGGATATTATTGATATAATAAAGATATTTTTGAAAGAATAAAGAAAATAATTTTGTTATTTTTGTATTCAAATATAATGTAGGACACATGTATTTGTCAATATTTCCAAGACTTATAAACTATTTTATCCCTTGGGATGTGATTTCGTGTATCATATTTCAATGTAATTTGTTAAGGAACCAACTCGGTGCTACTCATGTCAGTTTCATTTCAGTTTGTATTAAATGAAGTTCAGTATAAACCTTAGGAACTAGATTATTATAACATAGATTAGTGATCACAACCCAATAGTTGAATATGATAATATTTATAGAAGAACATCATAATGTTTTGGTATGAGATAGATTATCTAGGTATTCCTTATTATACATCCAAGTGAGGATACTACAAGTGGATGTGGCTCTAAAATCGATATTCCTTGAGTTAAAAACCTCAAAAGGTCATATTGAGCTAGACTTGATTGGGAATTAGATCATTAAAAGGGTCCTCACTACACACATGGTTCTACAGTCCTAAGTGATATACTTAATATAATTCACATTTTCATTACAAACCATTATAAACAATTTTAATATATAATGAAAATGAATTACATATTTTAAACTCTAAATCAAGGAAGGAACAATTTGTAAATAAAATGATGAATTGTTTGTGTTTCTTTATTCAAATAATAAATTTAATAAGTATTTTAAAAATGGAATTTTGGTTATAAGAATCATGAAGAATCTAAAGATATATTGGGAGAATTAATTTAAATTTTATGTCATAAATGAAATTTTCATTGAGGATTAATTCCCCTGTATTTAATAGACCTAAGTGTTAAGGTATCCATAACATTTATGGTTAATATGATCATTAATGAAATTATAATAATAGTCAAATAAGATTAGTAGACTCTATAAAAATGGATTTTTAAAAAAAAATTAGTAAAAAGGTTATTTAATGATTAATTTTCTTTCCTGAATTTCCATTATATTTACTTTTGTATTATTATTTGAATTATATTAATACAGATTTAAAAAATGACATCACACGTTTATGGTGACATCATGACACAATCTAGAAGGCTGTGTGTCTTATACCCATGACGAAATAATGATAAGGGTTTAAAACCTACAACTAGCCAGCACAAAGTATGGTTAAATGTTTCATTGTTTTTAGTTAAATGTTTTTATAGATAAATAATAAAAATGAAACAACAGTGTTCTTTTTATGGTATAGAGATTAATATATTGGATAATTTATACTTACCAGATTTTTTTGGAAAATTGTCTGAGAAAAAAAGGAAGGGACTTATATTTATTTTATGGGTCTTACGTTCTTTTAATATTGAATTTTAGTGTTTTAGAAATAAAAATAATAGTTTGTCAATATTTATTAATTTGAATAAGAGTTAAATTGGAAATTTATCGAAGAACAATTCAATGACGAAATGTTTCATATGAAACAGAAATATATCAAGTAATTATATTTCCAAATATTATTTGATATTAAATTAATTCCTCAAAATTTGGAAAATGATATATAACCAAAACTTTTAAACTACTACATTTGTAGATAATGAATATAATGGTCTTTTAGATCATCGTAGAATTATAGATTGGATGATATTAGCATTCCATTGATAACACACTTTCTTTTTATTAATGACCCCAATCCCCATCTATAATCATATTTTATTTTCATCCATGTCTATATATTTACCTTCCACTAAGATTATCTTATGTGGAAACCTAATTAGTTATTATTCCATATGACCATATAATATCTCATTCCCATTTTCAGAGGATGTTTGATCAAAATTTCACTCAATGTGTGATTTAAATAATGGTATTTTGAAATTTCAATACATTTATTACAAAGATTATTTTTAAATTGCGATGATTGAATTTATTTGTGGTGCGGATAATGTAACACCCCACTAAAGACATTTTATTTGATAGTGTGTATGACATTCACCAACAAGAATGCAATAGAATATAATGCCACGAGATATTATGATATATTTATTTTTAAATAAATTACAATTCTATAATAGCATTAATTACATGAAACACTATGTTTTTATGAAAGTTTGGTGCAGAAGACCATTTATTAAGAACGAAAAACACACAACACCTTTTGTGGGAAAAGGGGTAACCAAACAGAAACCCATTACAGTGGCCCAAAATCAATAAGGGAAACCCATCACATGCCCGAAGGCCAGAGGTAAGTAGCCTTAATTGTGAGTGGCTATAAGCCCAATAAAACCCCATTACAAAGTAAACACTGCACCAAAAAACACTATGGAATCACCGCAAATAGCATCTCCATGTGTCCGGATTGGGATCGGTTCACTTCTTGGAGAAAACGTCCTGGTGCATGTCTTCCCCGTGAGGCCTCTCCCACCACTCCCTGAAGCCCGCATCTGCATTTCCGCACCGAGAAAACAACAAATCCAGCGGATTCGAGGGTCTTCAAACCACCCAAGATGATTCCAGACAGATTAGAGATCCACAGCACCATTGACCCCATCTAATGCCACCAAATCCATCTCATTGTTGCTCTGCCGAGTTCTGTTGCGCCATTGCCGAAGCCGTAGGAAGCCCACCACCATAACCGGACCACCCACCACTATAGATCCCGCATACCTTCATACCGGTGTAGACCTAGATCCATGCCAGAGATATGGAAAAGAGAGACCTCTAGATCTAGAAAAAATCAATGCCAACAACTCCAACCACCATGAAATGAAGCCAAGTCTTGCCCGCCTCATCGTTGAATCCTAGGAGGAAAAAGTAAGAACCCTAGGGAAGAAACCCTAAATTCAAGAGCTCTTGGCCGATGCCAAGAGCCAGAGAAAAAGAGTATCTTTAGGAAAATTTATTTTTTTATCGCATGAAATGCTATATTTATCTTATGTTTCATGTAATAACAAGATTCATTGATATCTTGTGTTACATTCAAGACTGAGTTTTTCCAAACAACAATGTATGATTAGTATTAGTATTTAATACAATGGTAAATACCTAGCCATTTCAATGGAATATATGAATTGGAATAAATAAATTATGAAATTATATAGATTAAACATGTTTATTATTTATCCCTTTATTTAAAATAAAAGAAAATCCATTCAAAATTAAAATATATATTTTTAGGGAAATAGTTTTTCTAAATAGATGATCATCAATGCATTGTGCAAATAATTTAACACTATATTTTAAAAAAAATGGAGAAATACTATGATAAAATAAACGTTATTTTTGAAATAGGAATACCTAAATTATCTTAGTGTTAATTCTTGATATTTATGAAGTGTTCCATTTTTTATGAATAGAAAAAAAATATTATTTATTAATTTAAAGATGGCTTTCTATTTAGATAAATCACAATGTTAAATAATATTTTTAGTTGGTTTTAATGTTTAATTAGACAAATTATATATATACTAACTTTATTTATCCCATTTTAGTCATTTTAATGTTGAATTTTGATATAAAAACATTGTAAACTTTTTGACATTTTCACTCTGAAAACATGATTTCTCATCACGTCTACAAAATTAATTTCAAATATAATTCTTTCACTACAGTGAAATGAATTTGGAAAAATAAATTCCATATTTAGAATCATTATAATTTATAATTTATAATATGTTCAAATAAGTTTGTTTCCAAAAGGAATAGTGAAAATAATAAAACTAATTTACCGTAGAGAAAGTAAAGAGTGGATTTACCAAGGGGTGAAACTAAAATTTTAAGGTGTAAATTTACCTATAAACATTTTTAAAAATTATTATGTAGAAACATTTGGACCATTAAACCTATAGGGTCCAAAAATTATATATATTAGATCCTTTTTTCGTGATAAAAACATGGGATCACTCAACCATTTTCTAAAATACCAAGTGCATCCTTTCGGCTACTTCTAAAAGGTCACCCCTCTCATATCTTCTTCACACTTTCAAATAATAGTAGTTTTACCAAGACATAACCAAATATATCCCCTCATCCTATTGGTATAACATCTCATCACTTGTTTCTAGGTGTTTTGTTCTATTTATTTGAGTACCCAATGATTAGATCTCTTTATGTTTTTTTTTTGATATTTTACAATACATTAATTAAGGTTTTTTCACTTTCCTAGTTTTCAAATGGATTTTTCATTGTAAATAACTATTTGAAACCAAGGTTGCATGTTTTTTTAATTATTTAAAAATGTGTGAAATCTTTGGAGAAGGGAATGTGGGGTTTGTGTGTAGTTTTTACTGGTTTTAACAAAGTTTGAATTGGGGAAAAATTGTTTGTGAATGATAAATCTATATGTCTAAAAAAACTTTAAAAATCTTTTAGGGACTTTGTTTGGTTGTGCATGGTTAGCCGAATAGTTAGTACTAACTGTGTGACCCATCCTAGAAAACAATGAAAATGGTTATTAATGTTAAAAATTTAGAATTAAAATCATAAACCCCCTTAAATATCACTAAAATACTCCCACTCAAATAAAATCCAATAATTATAGTTTTTAGAGCCCTCCGAATGAATTTTGGATCTTATAACCTCATATCTTGGTAGATAGAAGCACAAATTGAATTCGATATCTTCTCTATTGTTGAGTAATTTTCTTTTTGATCCTATATCTCTCTTATTATCTTGATTCCTTCTTCATAATGGTTATGATGGTGTTGTATTTTTTTTGTATTGGGATTGATTGATGTAGAACTATATATCATGAATCTCTTCATTCTTATTTCAAGATCTATCATCTTTGATCCGGTGATCTACATCGAAAGTAATACATCTCAGATTCGTTGTTTTTATATTACTAATATTCACAGTTTTTGTTTTTATGATTTTACATCAATTTTAATTCATTATTTTTAGATAAATCCATAAATACATTTTTTTCTTAATTTTCAACAAATATTATATGAAAATTGTACATTTAATTCCTTAAAAAATATTTGTTTGACTATGTTCACATTGAATTGGAAATAGAAATAATTTAAATTAAATAATATTGATATATATCACCTTTTTATGAATTTTTAAATTCTTTATTTATTTGGATTCAGTTTGAAATCAAATTTAAATGGTGTTTTGTTGAGGTCGAGGGATTTGGATAGGGTTTTGAGGTATTAAAATAACTTCCTTGATTTGAATTAGATGAATTGAAATAATTATTTATATTTATATTTTTAAAATTTAGGAACTTATTAAATTACCACAAACCCCCTTTGAATGATTTTACCGTTTTTGGGAATTAGTGTTCAATGGTAATTTTAACTAAATTATTTATCTATACAGAAATCGGCTGTTAAACATTTTTTGAAATTTATTATTTACTACTATGATTTTAGTAATTTATTTAAATGATTGAGGGTTTCTTTGAAATAAATGATTGTTTCAATGGATTAAAGGCATTTGAAGGGAGAATTGTGAAAGGAAATGGGTAATATTTTCCATTTGAATATTGAATTGTATAAGTGGTTATGAATTTAATTTGTTTATGATTGAATGCCCGATTGGATCTTTATGATAATTCTACAATGTTATAATCCATTAATTGTAACTTTTAAGATTCTTTTAATTCCCATTGTCATGGGGGTTGATAAATGGATTATTTACTTTGAGAGAATTTTGTGGTGAGACTGAGATGTTGTCGATAAAGGTACCCATGTAATCATTGTAACATCTTTATCTCACCCCTTTTATTGACTATCAATGGTAGCCAAGATAGTTAGACAGGTTGACATGTATATATTTTTCTCTAGTTGACTCAAGCTCTTCTAGTGGAACTACAAAGAACGTGAAAGGTTCAGGGTATGGACGTGCAACCCAGAAAGTCGGTGTGTGTGGAAATAATTTATTTTAGAACTATGAGAATTGATTTAAGCCCAAAAATGGTCATTTTATTAGATATTATTAGGTGGACTAACTATCATATGCAGGTTGTACCCATGACATCCATACACTTCATACTCAATACATGGAAACATTCATTGTCTATTTCTGGAATTATAGTTTCCCTGTTTGATTTGTTTATTATTATTATGCACCATGGACCTATTTTATTAATTCATCTTCATGATTTCATATTAGTTGAAAATTATCATCTTTTCATGTTTTTTGACATTAGCTTGTAAAATGGTTTTCAATGATTTTTTGGAAAATGTTTATTTTTTAAATGGAGAAATGGATTTTTTTTATAGGTTTATATTAATAAATGATTTCTAAATGTTAAAAAAATAATATTAAACTAATCTGTAAACTCTAACATTTTTACTCCTCTTTTCGCATATTATAATTACATTGTTCTATAAATACATAAAATCATTGGTGGTATCCTACATGGCTCTTTAATTCATCACATACATTTACCTTTTTTTTGTTTGTATCCCTTTATGATCTCAAAAAATGTGTTCATGCTTTATTTTCCCATCATGGGATTATTCTTGGGTGAAGAAGGGTCGGTGACTTGGGACATGGTTGGTGGTCGTGGACTACCATCATATTTTCTCTAGTGTTTAGTTCTACTTTCAAGTTTCTTAGTATCTCTTTATACATTGATATATATGTATTTTCGATTGTATATATGATGGTTTTTATGCATTTTACTCTATCATTTTAATATTCTTTGGGTGAAATCATTCCCAATGGTAATTTATTGATACCTAGGTTCTTGTCGCCATCATGTGGATATTGAGAATTTCTTTCAGGTTAGTGTTGTATCGTCTTGGTTATCAGTTTAGATGGTATTTTGGGTTGGTTCTTTAAAAAATGTATCAATGTAGGTCTTTATTTAAATGTAAATAATTTAATTTCAAATCCTTTAGTTATATAGGTATATTTATGTTTGAAAAAATATTACATATGTGTTGGGAATTGACAGGTAGATCACGATTAGGTTATTTATTGCCACCCCGTCATGATGATACATGAGTTACTAGGGATATTGGGAATTGAGTATTTCTTTTGAGTTATTTTTTTCATAGTGAAAAATGAGAATTATATTCCCAATGATAATATCATTGATTTGAAGAATCTCTTATAATTTTTTGAACTATAGTGGAAGGATAACCACATTCACACCATGTTTTCGAGTTCTGGTAAGGATTGATGAATCGACATAACTGATTTGAATATTCACCCATGAACAATTTTAAGGTTATTTTTTGGTTTACTAGACAATATGACAAAGGCATTTACAGTTCTAAATTTTCATGAAACATGAATCATTATCCAATTTCATACATGTGACTTCACGTTTGTGAGCTTGTTTATGTGGGTTATGAATGTGCATTGTTTCATTCTATTGTTTTTTTATTTAAAATTTAATCCCTTTTCAATATTTTTAATTCCATGATGAAAAAAAAATTATCTTAAAACATATTTTGATAAGTTCTTTGAGAAGTTTTTTCAATTCCCATAATGTTATTTTTATGAAATTTATGATTTTGAAAAGTAATTATGAAAGACTCTTATCTGACGTGATGAAACAATGTTTTTTAATAATAATGTGTAATCTGTAATGGATTTAAATGGAAATAGTTTTCATAACAAGAAAATTGTATAAATTTATTTTTACAATTGAATAATTTAAAACTAATGGTAAATGGGTTTTGATGCTTTCATGTATTTATAACATGATTTAGAATTTGAAAGGAAAGAGTAATTTTTTATAAATGTTGATGTTGTTTGTGTATTGAAATCATTAAATCATTGATAAAGTGGGTTGTCACATTTTTTTAAATATTTCGATCCATTTTGAGTGTTCTTTGATGCCTGAGTTGATATAAAATTTATTTTTGATGCTTAGAAATGTCTCTAAGAAATTACATCAAGTAAGATAGAATGATGGTGCAATGGTCTGTTCCTACGTTTAGTTCTTCCTATTTTCTAGAATTTTAATCCTTTGTCAACAACTCTACCTAGAATGCATATAAAGTGTCATATCTAGATACTTTCCATCCTTTAAACCCCATCCTTGAATTTTTGTATGGATATACACTATCTTATAAAGGCAAACAACACAATTTTTATGGAGGGTAGGGGCTTAAAGAAGTTAATGGGATCTTATATTATCTTAATAATCATGGACCTATAATGTTTAAGTCTATCAAATCCCGATTTTCAGGACATGTCCATGAGTATTGGGATGTTTTCATTTCCCCTTGTAGGTCTGAGTTAATTTCATCAGAATTAATCAAGTCATAATTAATTAAGTGTAAATATCTTAAGGATGGGAGGATGGTGAAAGTTATTTAGTTCTGGGGTTTTAGAGAAGATGAGCTATCAGTTGCGGACAATGCCATGAAATTTTCATGTTTTGTATTTTTTATACAGAGTATTTTTGTCATTAAATTAAATAGGTCTATCTATTATAGAAATGGTATTCACCCAAACCATTTAAGCGACAAGCCTACGATCAGGTTTATTTATTGTTAGGAGATGCTCAATAAGTATTTATCATCTGAAGCAGATCTAGTGAAACAATATGAAGGAAATAATTCCTCTTTCGAGGTTGATAAAGGAACCCCTTCTTGAGAAAATAGGATACCTCTCATGTGTTTCCATTGTGAAGATTTAGGTCATTCTAATAGGTTGTGTTCAAATTTTTCAAAGGATTGTGGATTGTATGTCCATTGAGTATACCTTCAGAGGTTATGTATATTGCACCACTAGAGATGAAAAATTTGGTTAGAAATAATATATCTTTACTGAGGGTCCATAGATTCCTCATGAAAATAGGGCTCCACCCATATGCCTCTGAGGGATTCTTTTCCCACAGTGGAGGAGCTTCTGGTTACTACCTATTAGTTTCCAAATATGGTTAATGTTTACATAGATTGTTATTTATGATGTCGGGGTGTGAACTCTCTCAGTTTTCCTTTATCTAGCCTGTCTATTTTTGAAACCTTTTCTTATCATTGTGATGATATCACATGGAACATTTATTGTTTTTTTTTATATTTTTTATTAAATAACTTTTCCCTTCTCCTGACATCTTCATTGTTGTCCTCGGTGATCTTCATGTTTTAAATTGATTGTTTGAGCACAATTTTGATATGCTAAATGATCACCAACGTGAGAGTGTTGTTCCCTGTTATGTACTAAACAAGATTATTGAGTTGTTTCTAGTCATACTTGGATATAACTTTGGAATATACCTGGGTGACTAGGACGACGTGGATTTTTGATAGACCAGGAACCTAATGGTGATGGCGTTTGATTATATAAGCTCCTTGAGGTATGTGGCTCGGTTTTGAAAATCCTATGTTACTATAAAGTACTTTCACATGTTAGAAATCCTTTTTAATTATTTACATTCCTTATAAATTCCTCATCATATATATTTATTCATTGAAAATAGTTTATGTATCTTTTCTTGGTCTAAGGTATGTTCTTTTCTTATTTTACACAATTTTGGTGAATCATTAAATTTTGGGGAAACCTTCCTCGGTATCTATTAATCATTTATTTTTTGATGATTGATGATGTCGGGGTGTTGATATTGCAGTAATATGTGAGTGTTTATCCTTTTTGTGGGTCTCTATTATATAACATAGAAATTACACCTCACAATATTATAAATGGATTTCTTATTTTTTTTCATCTATTTTTGTAATTCAGAATCGATTATTTATTGGGATATAATTTCCAATGGTGGGTAGGTTGTAACATCACGTTACTTTTGTGTTTTGACCCATTTATTTGAGTACCCTATGATTTGATCTCTTTAATGGTGGTTTTTTTATTTTAACAAAACATTTTTTAAGGTTTCTAGGAAATTCAATGGATTATCATGGTTTACACAATGTCAAAAAAAGTGGGTAACATTGGTTGAAAGGATTGTGAATGGTTAAACAAAGTGTGAAACCTGGTAGAAAGAGTTTCATGGGTTATTCATAGATTGAATATGGTTAAATATAGTGTTCAAGGGGGTCACATGGTTCATTCACGGTTTAATTAAGTGTTCATCCTAAGTGAGAACCTCTTATAGGGGATCTATTTTGTGTTCTTAGTTAGGAACATGGGTACTACTAACCATGTGACCCAACCCATCAAACAGTGAATGCAGTAATTAAAGTTACATGAATTTTAATTAAAATCCAAAAACCACCTCATTAACCCTATACTCCTCCCACTCGAAACTAATATCATCCTTAGAGTTTTGGATCCATATGGAGGCATTTTTGCTACCCAAACATTTTATGTTGGTGGATAAAAGTGAAAAAAAAATAGAGACATTCTCTTTGAGTGAGTAATTTTCTTCTTAATCATTGACCTCCCTTATTCTCTAGATTACTTATTCATAAATAATTTTATAGCCTTTTATTTTGTTATATCATGATTGATGGATGTGGAATTTTATATTTAGGGTCTTTTCTCACTTTTTTTCAGACTTATCTTCTTAGATATAGTGATCTCCCTAGAAGGAAATACATCTTGGATTCCTTGCTTTTGGATTCCAAAATATTTCAAGTATGTGATTCTATGATTTTCCTTCATTTTTAATTAATTTTTTCAATAAAAATACATGGATTCATGTTTTCTTGATTAATAGGGTATGTTCTTTGAAATTTGACATTTTAATTTCTTATAAAATCTTCTTTCACGCTATTCTCTTTGAATTAAGCATGGAATTAAATTAATAGATATAATATTGATATTTATAACATTTTATGAATTATTAAAATGTCATACTTCTATAGATTAATTTTCAAAGAACATTGATATAGTGTCTTAGTGAAGTTGAGGGCTTGGACCCATGTTTTTATTTATTAAATGAACTTCCTTTATTTTAATTAAATAAATTGAACTATTTTATTTTTTATAAATAGTTTAAAATTCATGAATTTATTAATTGACCTAGAACCCCCATTGAGTGATTTTACCATTTTTTGGGAATTGGAGTTCTTGGGTTATTCTAAATTAATGATTCATCTATATGGAAAGATGGTGTAAACACATTTGTTGAAATGTATTAAATCTATTTAAAATTTCAATACAACCTTTAAATTATTTAGGATTTATTTTAAATAAATAATTATTTGAAGGGTTTTTTATGCATTTTAATGTTGAATTGTGAAAGGAAGTGGGTATTATTACCCTTTTAAATTTTATATTTTATATAATGTTTTGAATTGAAATTGATGAAAATTGATGTCTCGATTGAATGTTTATGATAAAGTTCCCATGTGTTAATCCCTTAACTATAAATTTTTTTATTCTTATACTTCCCATTTTTATGGTGGTAGAAAATTAGATTTTTTTCATTCAGAGAGTTTGGTGGTGAGAGTGAGATGTTGTCGATAAGGATCCCTATGTGATGCTTGTAACTTGTTTTTCTCACTCCTACATTTGAATAGTAAAGGAATCCTAGATAGTTAGATGGGTTAACCAAGACATATTCTTCACTAGTGGAATCACACCATTCTAGTGGATATATAGAGAACGTGAAAGGTTAACTCTATGGATGTGTGTCCAAGAAAGCGAGTGTTCATGGAACTAGTTTTCTATAGACCCATGAGACTTGATGTAAGCCTAACAGTTAGTCATTTGATTAGATATTTTGAGGTTCACTCACTATCATACCAGAAATATATACACTTGATACTCAATACATGATAGTGTTCATTGTCAATTTATGGATCCATTATTTCGTTTCTTGATGCATTTAGTTTTATTAATAACTTTCTCTTTATTCTATTGGGTCCCGTTCATAATTCCATATTTGTTGAATATTCTCAATTTTTTCTTGATTATCTGACATTATATTTCGAAATATTTTTCATATATTTTCAATATATATATTTTTTGTTTTTAAATGGTGATATGGATTTTTTAACACGTATAGTATAATATATTATTTTTAAATGTTTATAACTATATTTTTAAACTAGTCTTCATACTCTATTATTTTTACATGTTTTTAGCATAATCAAATTGCATTATAAAGTTAATGTATAAAATTTTTTGTGGAATCCTACAAGGATCATTAGGTTAAACATTTTTTTTTATATTTTTGGTTTTTTAAACCCTCTATGTTATTATATCAGGTGTTCATGATTTGAATTTTCATTTCTGGGATCATGCTTGGGAAACAAAGGTTATGTGACATGTGGCATGGTGGGTGGTTATGGACCAATAGAAGGCAAGTTTTAGTGGTTTTGATTTTTATTCAGTTCCATAGTGTTTATTTGTACCTTTATATATATGAATTATTTGATATATATCTGATTATGTTTCTGAATTTTTGTCTGTTACTGTAATATATTGTGGGAGAAATCTTTCTAAGTGGATATTTTTTGATGCCTAGATTATTTTCTCTAGCTCGTGGAGATCAGTAATTCTCTTCAAGTTTGTGGTGAATCCTCTAGAATATCATTAAATATGGTATTACATGTTGTTATGTTAAAATTGGCCTTATTTTGGGTATAAATCCATTCTATGAAGGTTTTAATGAAAACCTATGAAGATACCCAAAGAAGAGGTAATGTTTTTCAACAAACATGTTTATTCTATTTAAAACTCCACCTTGTTCAATTCCTATTATACCATTTTGATATAATATTATTAGTAAATTTCAAATGATGTGGTATTTTTATAAATAAGGTATGGCCTAAAACCACACAAACATTAATCAAATAGGTTACGGAATTAGTGTTTCTGTGTACGACACTCTACCGCCTCCCGATATGATGTCGTTTGTTTATCCATTACCACCTCTCAGTGTTGGGAATATAAATGGGCATACTTTTTTATATTATATCGATAATTTTTGGGATATTAATATTATTATTTAATTATGGTATCTCACATAACTTCATTCTTTCCATTTTTTTGGAATATGAAAACATCGATCGTGTATATGGTGGAGTACTGCCTCGTGAAGTAATGTGATTTGTTCATGCTTTACATATAATGTTTCAACTATAGGTTTTGTTTATTTATTTGATATATAGGATATAAAAATTACATTGTAATTATTATATACATATATTCCACTTATTGTTCTTTCATCAAATATGATAAGGAAAGGGAAACATCATTCTTTCATATGTATGTCCAATAGTCTCAATGAACAATGTATTTTCTTTTATATCACAAAATATTATGAATTACTCTAAATAAATATATTCTGAATATATATGATATCTATATCTCTCTATATATATATATATATCTTTTTTCATCTTATAAAGATGATTAAATCATGATCAATGTATGTTTAAAAAAATAACAAGTCAAAGAAAATAAAAAATAAAGAAATTAACACAAAAAAACAACAAAAATAATAACAGATTGCTAACTAACTTGTGAAAGGATATTATAAGAAGATAATATTTGATAAATATGAGCATGGATATTGTGTAAGATAGTAACATTCTTAAAATGGTTATACATGAGGTCAAAAACTATTCTACCTAAAGGATGTTTAATGTTTGAGATTTCGTCACAATTTAATTTCATTGAAGAGAATTGTAATGTTATACACCTAATTTAATTTACATGTTTTATATATACTTTCTATTTGAAATATAATATCCTGAATAAATTATTAATTAGGGTATTTTATGTTTTAATTTTAATTATTTCATTAAATGGGATTTGAATTAAAAGTTTCCAAGTGGTAAATAATTACATAACTCAAAATATTCATCATTAAGTCATATTATTTACTTAGTTTCATTAATATTATAAAATTATGTGTACACATATTTTTTGTTAAAATATTTTTTATTTAAACTTATTTTATGTGTATTGTAGAGACCCGAAGCTTGATGTACATGGACATTACATTTCTTTAGCTGAATACTTAATACATAACAAAAACAGACACACAAGGATCGTAATAGTTTAGTGTCTTTGGAAACTCGGAATATAATCTTCTAATCGTGGTGAAAGATCTTCAACATCTCCCATAAGATCTTACACTTTTTGTTTCCTTACCTAAAACCTTTCTTTTAATGCTGGGGGAAAATAAAACATAAAAATGGTGAGCTCAAATGCTCATTAAGGGTAAGCATGGATAAAATAAAACATACCATATACATTTGAACTTAAAAACATGAACATAATGTTTAAACATCAAAATCATGAGCAAAGACATAAATCGTGGAAGTACATAAGGCATAGATCATAATGGAACATAATTCATGATAAAAAAAAGCATGGGAATATAACATGTAATTGTGGCATCTATTAATCACATGTAATGATTTCCATATTAGCCAAGGCATTTCTGCCAAGAACATCTTAGTGGACAAAGTCCCTTTCTGAATCGAGTTCACTCCTCCTTCCAGTCCTATAATACTGAACCGGATTAACTTACCATTCCAGCCATGTATATCTCATGAGATATAAAATCTTTACCCAATGAATTGGAGGGAGATATAGGTCCCACCCATCTCATAATGAAACCATTCTTATGTGTGCCACAAAATCATAAATCATACATCATAGCATAACCCATTTAATAGAAATGGGAATCTTAAACATCATGCCATCATAACATAATCCATATAAGATAAAAGGACATCATAAAAATAATTCCATCATAACATAATCAAATCAATTTAAAAATATGGATAGGAATATAACCCTATATTTTCTTAGATGGAAAATAATTTTGATAAAACACTTGAACTCCATTCTTGCGGAAAATGTCCTTTCTACTTAAAAACATTTTTCCTTTCATAACATGTCATAAAATTTTAAACTAACAGAAGTTGATTAAAAATAAACTTGAAAATTTTAAAGGAAGATTCTTGGAAATAATGTTTTAAAAATCCATTCATGCCGTATAAGTTAAAAAAACATTATTCTCGTACTTTTTTCGGAAAACTCAAAAACTACTTCGTACGAAAAATGACAAAAGATTCCTTTCATATCCTTTACTAAAAACTCACCGAAGGGTAAAATTGGATTTAAACTATTGTATAAGGATATAAATATTACATATTTAGGAAACATTGATGTGGATGATAAAATAAACCCCAGTAAATACCAAAGTATAAACAATCTTGGATAAAAATGATATTGTGATATTTTCCCTTACCTTAGGTCCGATTTGCTTCATAAGTGTCGGAACATCCTGTATAATGAATTAAATAATGTTATTGACTTATTCCAGAATCATAATTATTTTTATGATATCATATCTGGTCATATTTTATAGCTTCTTATTAGTAATATTTCATTACTACATGTTATTCGGGTGTTTATTACTTTTTGTTCTTATGCGTGTTTTGTCAAATAAAATCTTATTTTTCTTTTTAGGTTATAGATACTACATTTACAGAATGGTATTACATTAATATATATCATATTCATTCATTCAAATCATTTATATAATCATTATGGAATGAAGATCATGTAGAACGAATCGCATCACATCGTGGAGACGGTATTCCGTACGTACGCACGAGCGATGATATCGTTCCCATGATCGTGGAATTGTATTGGAGTGTATATATACTATCTCAGAATCAATACCACTTTACAATAATCATATATAGTTATTTATTATCACCTTTATACCCATCCAAGTAAGGTGGTGATGGAAAATAGATTACACCACGGCGTGGAGATGGTATTCCGTACGTACGCACGCGTGGTGATTTCGTTTTCCGTAGGATGAATAGATGGAGAAATAGGGTTGTTTTATACTTATAATAACATATCCGTATATGAGTGATACTGATGTTATTACTTCATAATGAAACAACTAAAGAATAAGAAGTGGAAGAATAAATAAATATGAATGAATCGGTAACGGGAATTACCTCTTCTTTGAAGCGCCTCTTTGAGACCTCATCTTAGGGCACTAAAATTGGTCTTTGAAGAATACCAGGACCACTAGGCTGTTTCTAGGGAAGTTTAGAGGAGATATTGGTATGGGTTGGCCGAGCTTGAAGGCTCAAAGTGGTGTGAGAAGAAGAGGGAGGAGGTGCCCTTTTATAAGGGAGGAGAGGGGCACCTTTGGAATAACTAAAAATATTATTTTATTATAAAGTCAAATTCGGTTTTTAATAGCTCCAAATTGATATATTTCGAAGATAAGGTGGGTATGGGTCTAAATACTCTCATCCAATAGAATTTAGACAAGTTTAGGTATCAATGCTAACCTTATCATTTAGATTTATCTTTAAGTTAGATAATTTAACTTTTACCATGTCTTCTTGTTTTCTTACACTATAAAGTTAATAAACATACTATATCAAGACAAAAGAACCCCAAGTTGTTTATTATTAACATATATAAACTTATATAAGTCATTTGGCCTAACCTTAGATTTTTAGGAATAAAATAACAATTAATAATATAGTATTTGTTTTAAAAACTATTTTATGTCAATTTTGACACTATTTGGTAATTGATTTTTGTGAAAATCATAACAGAATGATTAGTTCGAAAACATTTTATTAAATCAATAATAACATGTCATATTAACATATAAAATTATTTTAATTCATAAAAAGTCTCAAATTACATTTATTTGGATATTTATAACATCAATTATGTCAATATTTCATTAATAATATAATTACTGCATCATCATTGTATCATAAATAAATTAAATTACTTTAAGTATAAAAATTACAAATAAAATACCATTATGTATTAAATATTTTTATATTTCTAATGAATATTTATAGTAGAATTTATCTTATGTATAACCCTATATTAAAAATTCTTTAGTTATTAAACATTGATTTTAACTATTTTAACCCTTCTTTAAATAAATTGATAATAAATGTCATAATCTAATCCATGTGGGCCGAAATGGTCATAATTTATTCCTAAGGTTGTTTTTGGTCTAATTACACTTATCCAATAGAATTAGGACATGTGTTATGGTAATAATAATAGCATTTTTACCCTTAACTACCCTATTTACTTTTAACCGTGGTAAAAAAAAGTAAAAAGTTAATATTCACCAAAAATTATTTTCATCTCATTGAACCACATTTTAGTCCTTGATATTAACCATGTCTCTCGGATATTCGAAATTCCACTCACAGAAGTGGTAAAATTAAGTTTTATGAAAAAAATTCAGTTTTTAACTACCACTTAGTGGTTTCACTTTTCATCAAAAAAATGAAAGTTTCCAGAAAAATACCAAAAATTAGGCCTAAGCTATATTTGATATTATGAATTCAAAAATGTTGTCTATTTTATCAAATTAAAAACATATCAGTTACATTAACTAATTTAATAATCCATTCCCATCATCAAAACAAATAGCGTGTTTTAAAGAGATAATAACTATCAAAAGATTGACAGTTGTTTATATCTGGTTTAAATGTGAAATTACATCCAATGACCAACATTGTATTAAATTGTAAAAATATATTCTAAATATAATTTAAAACCACCCAATTTAATAATTTATCACTATTAATTATTTCGATTAAAAAAGTTGTTTTTAATTAAAATTTAGTAATTTTCACTATTCATCAGAATATGAAAGTTATCCGAAAAGTACCAAAATCTTACCCTAAGCTAATTTAAATATTCCGAATCCAAAAATGAATTCCGTTTTGAAAGATAAAAGTTATAAAATTTCAAAAAGTGGGTATTACTATTCATAACGGCTAGTTCATAATAATATTATAATAATATCTCATTTAGTGAAACTCGGTATTGCGTACTACACACGCTATCGTGGAAGGTCGCAATTGCGTGTAATGCAAGCCAAGTCAGGTATGTGTGTTGTTCAAGCTCCTTTTGGTGTAGCGTACAACACAAGACATCAATAAAATTAAAAAGAATATTTTTCATAAAATCTCGAGGTGTTACATTCTACCCCCCTTAAAATGAATTTTGCCCTCGAAATTCGTCGGGGTTATAAATGGTTTACTACTCGAAAGTTTCTTTAATAGAAACCCACATCATAAAAAGGAATACCAAAACTTGGTTTTAAAAATTAAATTATGAAACGTAATGGTTACCCAGATTAACTAATCACTGGGTTTCTACATAGGAGAACATAGGAGAAAATATGGATATGGAAGAGAAATATAACCGTCATGTTCTGATGGAGAGTGGTAGAGAACATGGATATGAAAAAGATAACAATCACAAATCTATAAATTTTTGATGATCTAGGGTACCATCTGATTCATCAGATATAAGGTCACTAGGACAACATTTTTGGTTTTCAAGATCATTTCCCTAAAGTTGAAGAATTTGAATTGGAAGAAATACTTAATTTATTTTGGTACAATCTCACTGTTGTTCATGCCTTTAACAATTTCCACTTCATCTCTTAAAGAAATGAAGTTGAATTTTTCATTCATGAAGTGTTAGCAGATCATGTGATAGAATGATGGGTTATTCCATTTGTCTCAAACAAAAGGTTATAAAAGTTATCAAAAATACATAAGTCCATCTATAGTGAGATTAATCATATATGGTTCCTAAAATGGACTTATAATTCATATATCATACTTCTTAATATAATAAAACTAGTTTCTACTAAACAGGGACTTCTTGTAGGTCAGTGGTAGGAGATAAAGGCCAGTCGCACTTCAGTTGTGGGTTCGATTCCCACAGCCTTGTCCGACGTGATGGGCTGTCGCCCGTCCTACAGGTTGTCCTTTTTCAAAAACTACATTACTATAACATCCCATAAATAATTTCGAAAAAAACTTCTATCCTTAAACAATACTAACTTATGTCCAACATAATCCATTCCAATCATTAGGCTTATCCCTAATACTGCAGTCCACTCTCATATTATAGTGAAAACGATTACCAGAGATTTCATATAACAAGCATGTCAATTCCATCATTGATCCCCATATATCATATGATATGTCTCGTTTGTCACAGTACAAACATTTGAAGTCCTTAATCATGTATTCTCTTGAAAAATGAATTCCCATTGAATCTTACTGAAAACATGAATGTTGTCAAAAGTTATCTCTTTCCACACACCAAAATCCAAAAATTCTATATACTCAAACCATGATATAACCTTCTACTTATATCAGCCATGATCTCATGAATACTATCAAACATTTAATTTTCTCCTTATCCCTTCATTATGCGCATATCATCTACTTTCCAAAAATATCTGAATAACCTTTCATGGTTATTGGAACCATTAATTATACACTTTCAAAACATAAGGAAAGACAATAGTGTAACAATCCATAGATGTCTCTTTATTCCATAGTACCATGAGATTACTTATACAACATTACACTTGATAAACATGTAATCATTCCACTACCTTCTTAAACCATTGACCGAGCTTCAACAATTCATTAATCTCACATATCATTTGTAGTCTCTTCATCATCGTCAACATAAATACTACCCATGCGACCGTACTGATTCTCTTCATGAGACTTTCCCTTAGGGAATTGGTTTGCATAATGCACGTACATTCCACATTTAAAACATTTAACCATTGTTGATGTCATAGAAATACCATTATCCTCATCCATGGTGTTAACTGAACAATTTCCTTTGCACTTACTGGCTTTGTGTCCTTCTTTTCCACACCCAAAGCAACTTCCAGTTCCCTTGAAACAATCTCCCTGATTCCTCTTCCCACATGATTTACATGAGGGAAATTGAACTTTCTTTCCACTATGATCATCATGAAACTCCATCTTTCTCTTATTATCTGAGTCGGGAAACTTACCAAAGTTTAGATTATTGATCATATTATGAGATTTTTTATTAGGCATAATAAAGATGTTTGGACTTCCATTCCCGTTTCATTTGGTTTCTCATAAAGAATATCATTCCATTGTCCGTCATATCCTCCATTATCATGAATCTTCCTGTTTCCATCCATTTTCTAAAACCCAAAAATAATAGTGTGAGAGGAAAAAATCATGCTAGGGAAAAAAAATAGTAAAGGGGGAGCACCCTCAATATCTAACATCTTAGGTTAAATTCTAAGATCGTTACCGTAGTTCTCGGACTATATCCTATATGTATAATTATCCTTAGGTACATCCCTATACATACCTTAGAAATATCTCTAGGGATCTCACTAACATTTTCGCATCCTAGTTTCCAAAGGTTGACTAAATCTTTCCTCTGATTCCAACTATAATGGTCTGGAATTACATCCAGTGGACTATAATTGATACCTATTAGGGAACTCCATGGGCGACTACACCCCATGGGCGGGACACACCACCATCCCCAGTGGCAGCCATTTCCTCATGAAGCCCTTGGGCGGAGAGCCATGCTTCGTCCAACGCTCACATGTGAGAGTTCCCAAGGATCAGATTCATTCTTACCTCCTTTTCCTCCAATACCAACTATAACGACCCATACTTTACATACATTGTTATTACTTCAGAATTGAAGCATACTTATTACAACATATAACGAAACCATAAAAGGACCATATAGGTATAGTGTCTTTAGAAACTGGGAAACATAAACAACTGGTTCATAAAGCGTCTACATTGTCTCCCATTTATTTCATCATATCTATAGTCCCTTTTGTCATATCTTACTTAATAACCTTCTTCCTGACCTGGGGAAAGAAAAAATACAAAAGGGTTAGCTCAAATGCTCAGTAAGGGTAAGCATGGATAAAATAAAACATACCATATACATTTGAACTTAAAAACATGAACATAATGTTTAAACATCAAAATATTGAGCAAAGACATAAATCATGGAAGTACATAAGGCATAGATCATAATGGAACATAATTCATGATAAAAAAGCATGGGAATATAACATGTAATTGTGGCATCCATTAAGCACATGTAATGATTTCCATAGTATCCAAGGCATTTCTTCCTAGACCGTCTTAGTGGACAAAGTCCCTTTCTGAATCGAGTTCACTCCTCATTCCAGTCCTGTAATACTGAACCGGATTAACTTACCATTCTAGCCATGTATATCTCATGAGATATAAAATCTTTACCCAATGCATTGGAGGGAGATATAGGTCCCAACCATCTCATAATGAAACCATTCTTATGTGTGCCAAAAAATCATAAATCATACATCATAGCATAACCCATTTAATAAAAATGGGAATCTCAAACATCATGCCATCATAAAATAATATATATAAGATAAAAGGACATCATAAAATTAATTCCATCATAACATAATCAAATCAATGTAAAAATAGGTATAGAAACAAAACCCTATATTTTTTTAGAAGGAAAATAATTTTGATAAAACACTTGAACTCCATTCTTGAGGAAAATATCCTGTCTACTTAAAATTTTTTTTCCTTTATTAACGTGTCATAAAATTTTAAACTAAAAGAAGTTGATTAAAAATAAACATGAAAACTTGTAATGGAAGCTTCTTGGAAATAATGTTTTAAAAATCTATTCATGCCGTATAAGTTAAAAAAACATTCTTCTCGTACTTTTGTCGGAAAAGTCAAAAAGTACTTTGTACGAAAAACGACAAAAGATCCCTTTCATATCCTTTACTAAAAACTCACGGAAGGGTAAAATTGGATTTAAACTATTGTAGAAGGATATAAATATTACATATTGAGGAAACATGGATGTGGATGATAAAATACACCCCAGTAAATACCAAAGTATAAACAATCTCGGATAAAAATGAGAATGTGATATTTTCCCTTACCTTAGGTCCGATTTGCTTCGTAAGTGTCTGAACCTTTTGTATAATGATTTAAATAATGTTATTGACTTATTCCAGAATCATACTTATTTTTATGATATCATATATGGTCATATTTTATAGCTTCTTATTAGTAATATTTCATTACTACTTGTTATTCGGGTGTTTATTACTTTTTGTTCTTATGCATGTTTTGTCGAATAAATTCTTATTTTTCTTTTTAGTTTATAGATACCTCATTTCCAGAATGTTATTAGTGTAATATATATCATATTAATTCATTCAATTCATTTATATAATCATTATGCAATGAAGATTATGTAGAACGAATCGCATCACATCGTGGAGACGGTATTCCGTACGTACGCATGAGCGATGATATCGTTCCCATGATCGTGGAATTGTATTGGAGTGTATATATACTATTTCAGAATCAATACCACTTTAAAATAATCATATATAGTTATTTATTATCACCGTTATACCCATCCAAGTAAGGTGGTGATGGAGAATAGATTACACCACGGCGTGAAGATGGTATTCCGTACGTACGCACGCGTGGTGATTTCATTTTCCATAGGATGGATAGATGGTGAAATAGGGTTTTTATAAAATTATAATAACATATTAGTATATGAGTGATACTGATGTTATTACTTCATAATAAAACAACTAAAGAAGAAGAAGTGGAAGAAGAAATAAAGATGAAAGAATCGGTAACGGGCATTACCTCTTCTTTGAAGTGCCTCTTTGAGACCTCCTCTTAGGGCACTAAAATTGGTCTTTGAAGAAGACCAGGACCTCTAATATGTTTCTAGGGAAGTTTAGAGGAGATATTGGTAGGGTTTGGACGAGCTTGAATGCTCAATGTGGTGTGAGGAAGAGAGGGAGGAGGTGCCCTTTTATAAGGGATGAGAGGGGCACCTTTGGAATAACTAAAAGTATTATTTTATTATAAAGTCAAATTAGGTTTTTAATAGCTCTAAATTGATATATTTCGAAGATATGGTAGGGATGGGTCTAAATACTCTCATCCAATAGAATTTAGACAAGTTTAGGTATCAATTTTAACCTTATCATTTAGATTTAACTTTAAGTTAGATAATTTAACTTTTACCATGTCTTCTTGTTTTCTTACACTATAAGGTTAATAAACTTACTATATCAAGCCAAACGAACCCCAAGTTGTTTATTATTAATATATATAACCTTATCTAATTCATTTGGCTGAACCTTATATTTTTAGGAATAAAATAACAATTAATAATATAGTATTTGTTTTATAATCTATTTTATGTCAATTTTGACACTATTTGGTAATTTATTTTTGTGAAAATCATAACAGAATGATTAGTTCAAAAAAATTTAATTAAATCAATACTAAAATGTCATATTAACATATAAAATTATTTTAATTCATAAAAAGTCTCAAATTACATTTATTTGGGTATTTATAACATCAATTATGTCAATATTTCATTAATAAGATAATTATTGCATCATCATTGTATCATAAATAAATTAAATTATTTTAAGTCTAAAAATTACAAATAAAATACCATCATGTAGGAAATGTTTTTAGATTTCTAATTAATATTTATAGTCGAATTTATCTTATGTATAACTCTATATTACAAATTATTTAGTTCTTAAATATTGATTTTAACTATTTTAACCCTTCTTTAAATAAATTGATAATAAATGTCTTAATCTAATCCAAGTGGGCCTAAATAGTCATATTTTATTCCTAAGGTTTTTTTTGTTGAATTAAACTTATCAAATAGAATTAGGACATGTGTTAGGGTAATAATAATATCATTTTTACCCTTAACTACCCTATTTACTTTTAATCGTGGTAAAAAAAGTAAAAAGTTTCTATTCACCAAAAATTATTTTCCTCTCGTTGAACCACATTTTAGTCCTTGATATTAACAGTGTCTCTCTTATTTTCGAAATTCCACTCACAGAAGCGGTAAAATTAAGTTTTATGAAAAAAATTCAGTTTTTTAACTACCACTTAGTGGTTTCACTATTCATCAACAAAATGAAAGTTTCCAGAAACATACCAAAAATTAGGTCTAAGCTATATTTGATATTATGAATTCAAAAATGATGTCAATTTTATCAAATTAAAAACATATCAGTTACATTGACTAATTTAAAAATTAATTCCCTCCGTCAAAACAAATAGAGTGTTTTTAAGAGATAATAACTATCAAAAGATTGACACTTGTTTATATCTGGTTTAAAAGTGAAATTACATCCAATGACCAACATTGTATTAAATTGTAAAAATATATTCTAAATATACTTTAAAACCACTCAAATTAATAATTTATCACTATTAATTATTTCAATTAAAAAAGTTGTTTTTAATTAAAATTTAGTAATTTTCACTATTCATCAGAATATGAAAGTTATCCGAAAAGTACCAAAATTTCACCCTAAGCTAATTTTGATATTCTGAATCCAAAAATGAAGTCCGTTTTGAAAGATAAAAGTTATAAAATTTCAAAAAGTGGGTATTACTATTCATAACGGCTAGTTCATAATAATATTATAATAATATCTCATTTAGTGAAACTCGTTATTGCGTACTACACACGCTATCATGGAAGGTCGCAATTGCATGTAATGCAAGCCAAGTCAGGGATGTGTGTTGTGTAAGCTCTTTTTGGTGTATAGTACAACACAAGACATCAATAAAATTAAAAAGAATATTTTTCAAAAAATCGCGGGGTGTTACAAGTATTTACTATTAATACTCAAAATCTATTCATCATATGTTTCTAACATCAACATTATGATATTCGTAGTTGTTTTAAATTAAAGCATAATTTTAATTGGGACTCTTTACACATGAATTTCCATTAAAGTTAAATTTTTGAACATTTTTTTAATAAAACCATTAATTCAATTACTCTATGTTTATTTGTGATCCCTTTAAACTTTTCATTCCATTATTACACATATTTTACTAAAATGTTATAAAAAAATTCTTTAAGAAAATAAGACATAATTTCTCTCTACGGTTGAAAATATGTTTTCTTCCAAAATTGAATTTTCTAAAAACATTGGAATTTTTTTTTGATCCATTTCAAAATGATTTATAAAACAAATTTTCACCACTTATTTTAAAAGATAATTCAAAATAATCAGTAATTGTTTTTTTAAAATCAATACCCATCTCTCATTTATCAAAAACAAGATTGAAAACATCTTGGGTTTTTTGAACAAGGCACCTCTATAAACAGTTTACATTTTTAAAGGAATGTACATTTTACATTATATGAAATATATTAGTTTACACACAATAATTCCATTTAATCTCATTTTGAAATTTATAATGTTACTTCTTAATGATTTTTTTAAAAGTGTTATTCAAAAAAATAATTTTCAAATAATTTTTCAAAATGAAAAGATTATTTTTCTCAAGGATTATTTTAATGATATTTTACGTTATTTATATTCATCAATGGAAGAAACCCTTTTATTCTTACTCCACTTGGTAAATGTAATATTTTTATTATCCACATTCTTCTTCTCTACAATTTACATTTGAATTGACCACAAATAGTATTTTCATTTTTTTACTTGAATCCATTTTTGTTGTCATTATGTTGCCCTTGAAATATTCACTTTCCTATGATCATTCGAAATTAAATTTACACTAATTATTGACCTCAATTATCATATATATGACAATTTCATAAGACATATATCATTTCTACATATTATGTATTACATCTAATGTTATTTTGATTCACTGGGAAACATTGAATAATATGTATTCTTTACTCTATACCGATATTTTTTTGATAAGGAATGATTTATATTAATTTAATTAATTATTCAATATATGAAGAATAATTTGGACTTGAAGTGATGTGGGGGGCCAGTATTATATATCCCCTCAGTTAATTAGAGGGTCACATGAGATAAATTAGATAAGCTATCATTAAATGGGATGTTTACATGTAGTTCAAAAAATCTTTTTAAATGTATTCCTTGTAGTAGTATCATTTTCCATGTACATCACATTCTATAATTAAGTATTTCCTCTATTCAGTATTCTATTATTATTATCCAAGGTTTTTTTGATATGACAACATATATGAATTAACTTCATCTTCAGGTCTTTGATTAAAGAAAATTTGTTATTATTTATTTACATTTCAATAATAATTATGCCTCATACAGTTATATAAATGTAATGTGTTCACATTTATTTAATTTCAATACTAAAAAAATAGGCAAGGGAAGAGCCAACTTTTATTAGTGCTAAGAAAAAAGTGTTGATAAATCAACCCCTTATAAGAGCTAAAAAAGAACTGATAATGGTAGCCTTTATCAGCTCTTTTTTAGCGCTGATAAAACCATAGTCCCATATTTTATAATATCGGGTGCGGAGTATCCTCTGTTTATCACGCCCTCATGCTCTTGCGGTAATATACCCCTACTACAACCCCCTCGGATCTTCTCTTTGTCGGACCTCTGCCACTAGCCCTACTCCTTATAATCTCCCTCGAACCCCTTCCACCGATCCTCCTCCACGTAAACCCTAATTCCCATCCTCCCTTCTGGACCCTACTCCACGCAAACCCTATCCCTCCATTTCTCAATGGTTGGTGGCTCCTTCTGTGAACCTCCCCCTATGGTGGTCGCGTTTTTCCCTCCTGACGTAGTGAAAACGGCTCCCTGACCACTCGATGCTTATTCTCTCCCTCTAATGCAGGTGCAATATACTCTAGGTAAGTCTCCCACTTCTCCTTTTATGTTTATTTTTGTTAATTTATCTTCCTTCTCTACATGTCTTCATCGTTTTAATTCTCATTTTTCTAATGATTCAATCAATAATTGGTGAATATTCATTTCACATTCTATAGTTGGAATTATAGATCACTCCATGTGAAAATGAGACATGGGTAGTGCTAGTATTTATTAGACACACCATATACCCCTAGGGACAAATCATGTCCTCCTTTGAGGATATTTTTGAGCTCTATTAACTTGTATTTTAGTTTTTTTTATGTTTTTGAGCTTCTATGGACTTGTATTAGTGGATTGTGTTCCCTTGGTCCATTCCTATGAGGGGTTGAAGTAGCTTCATGATCATCAATGATTTGGTCTTAAAAGAAATAACTGATATATTAAAATCATGCTTAAGAATATTAGAAAAATTAACTCAGTAGAGTCTCTATTGTAGGGAATCATACATTTTCTCAAGATCATCAATGATGTAGTCCTCAAAAAAACACATCATCTTGTCCCATGTTTGAATAAACTCTTCCACTCCAATTATCCTTTTATTGAAGCCAAATGTTAAAATGCAGTTTTTCTTTTCAATTCCATAAAAATTGTTCTTCATTGAGTTCACCTCGCATCATTTTCTCATCCCTCCCATTGATATCCTCATGGGTATCACTGAATCCAATTTCCTCCGCTGCCATTTCTTCATAGGAATTAGAGATGAGATCCCATACATACCTTTTTCATCATCTATATTATCAACTTCATTGACCATTCCATTAGGAACCACATGTTACTAGATTATATAAACACTCATTCCATCATATTTTTAGGTTCATTGGGAACACCAGAATCCATGTCATGATTTTTACTCCGAGAAATTGAATTGATTTACTTATCCTAAGATGTCAATTCACTATCCATCACCTATTCCAATTCGATGGACCTTCTTTCCATCATTTTAGGTAGCTATGAATATTCCTTGATACCATTACATATTTCCCTCAACCACAAGGAAATTCCTTGTATCTCATTTACCCTTCCAACCTTTCTTCCTCCTAGGGAAGTGTTGTCCTCTTTTGTTTTATCTATCATTTTTTTCCACTAAAGCATGTCTTGAATTATCATCCTCATATTCTATCACATGGGAACATTTATTATTATTTGGATTTGTATTATATTAAAGATTTTGGATACCCTTCCAGCATGGGGATCATCCTCTTCCTCATAATCTGATCCTCTTATCACTAAATTTTCAATTCCATTTATGATGAGGATAGAAGGGATGGCCGTCCATGACCTCGAATTACATTCTACAAGAACCCAGTCCCTATTCCCGCCATTGGTTGGGCAGGTTGATGAATTTTGCTATCCTTATTCTTTTATCCATCCTTTAACACCATTTATTGTAACCACAACTGCCTCATTTGCAACTTCCAGTGATTATTTCGATTGAAACTCTACATTTACTATTGTGAAAACCCCCTTCTCCTCACTTCATAATCTTCCATTGATGTTAATAAAAGTCTAATAAGTATGTAAAATGTGATCCTCATTTTGGTTTCTTATTTCCTTTACTATACCACAAAAAAGGATGATTAGCAGCATGTCCATCAATCAAATTTCCATCCAGATCCCCCACCATCCTCTATTCTAGTGTAGCAAACATCAGAGTAGTTACATAAATCCATTCACACCACAACTACAATTTATTCATTATGTGTTGCACCAGCCCCAGAAGATAGTTCATTTTTCACTACTTCACATTCTTTCAACCAGCATCTGAAAACCATTCCATCTCCCCCATCTACATAGTAATAATTAGTTCCTCAATTATATTATAGAATAATGGAAATTGAACCATGAATCCAACACCAATGAAAAATTACCATGAAATTATTCTTCAGAAAACCCAAATGAAAACACCTAGACATATTGAAACAACCACTTCAACATAGATTCATCGAGAACTAGGATGGAAAACAAATCTATTTCTACTATATGAGAAAATATAATGACCACAAAGTTTTGAAAATATTCTATGAATTGAACTATTTTGAAATGAAATATGGAGCTATATATATCTCACATAAATAGACATTGTGTATGCATCCTGCTTCATGTGAAATTATTCTATCCCCCAAAAAAATGTAGAAGCAAAATTCATTGTAGATCTGGGGAGTTCTAGACCATGTCATCACCAAATCACACACTGATGTGATCCTTCTAATGGTGTGTCCATTTCTGAGGATACCCACTATTGCTTGATCATGAAAACCCCAAGATCTAAGAATACATCCATAAAAAAAATCCATAACTGGATAATGATTCATTAGTCATGAAATTGAAATCAAATTCACTAGAGACGAGGCATCTAAGAAGTCTGGGGATGAGATCAAAATATATGGGTATCCTTAAAACAAAACCAAGACTTTAGTGTTGAGAAAGAACTGACGTAATGTTGGTAAGAAGTCAATGTTTTGGGTAATTAAACATTTAATACTAATATTTGGATGGATATATTAGTGTTCTATTATTATGCCTAGGTTTTGAGTGGATATCATAATCTTTTATGGTAGTGATGTTCTGGGATGTAGGGTTAGAAGCACGCACCCACAATAGGTGTGTGATGCAAGTCTCATCTCATGAGGCACTGTCATTCAAAGGTACCGCAACGATATCCCATTACTCTAAGGAATTTAATATTATTATGATGGGTATAGACATATCACATTGCATTTTCTTAACATGCATGCTATAGTCAGAGAGGCAGTTAACGAATAGCCTAGGCAGAGGAAGGAATTGGAGAAAAGAGGTTTGTACAACACTAAAGTGATGGAGGAGATCGGGGAGCAGCATGAGGTGCATGGATCATTGGATTGATTCTACTAATACTACCCTATGTATACCACTCCTATATTGGGAAGTTACTGGTTAGAATCATGGATAGTTGTAGTCACTAGAGTCTTTTTACCAGGATTCTCCATGAGTGTTTGGAGGTTTGATCTATGTTTGTTATAATTTTCTTGTAGTACTGTTATAAATAGTTACAAGAAACTATTTTTCATAATTTTTTCAATTATTTTCTAGGTATATGGTAGGATTTTTTAGATCCCCATGTTATTGAGGGTGAGTTATTACATATCCTATAGATGTTCATGATATATTTTATGTTCTCTACCCTTAATTTTAAATTTCTTATGTTAATTTGGGTAACAAAACCTATTATATTCCATAGTAAATTTGGATAAAAATAGGTTATTTGTCTCCCCCGAGAACTCCTTTGTGTTTGGAAATGTATTTACTATATTTTTTTCCAAAAACATTGTATCCTTGATTTCATTTTATTTGAGTTTGGTCACTAGTTTTGGGAAGTTTAATGTGATTATTTTATTATGAATGAGGTGGTGGGCATGGGTGGTTAAAATGATGTTTAATGTTTTTCTGCAAGGATGGTGGGTGGTAGAACTATTGGTAAGGGGTCCAGAATGTTTGGTGGTTTTGATGGGGGGGGGTATATCATAGTTCAATTGATTTCCAAATCTTTATTGGAAATGGTTAGGCTCTATTAATCTTTATTTTTATAAAAAAGTGTTTCTCTTCTACTCTATTTGGATGTCATTTTTTGTTTA
Source organism: Viscum album (assembly GCA_963277665.1). Lineage (NCBI taxonomy): Eukaryota > Viridiplantae > Streptophyta > Magnoliopsida > Santalales > Viscaceae > Viscum > Viscum album. The sequence continues at coordinate 204,206,991 of OY728167.1, read as the reverse complement.
TTTGTATCATAAATACTAATATTTGAGATTCAAATTGGATGGATATGAATAAATATTGGATGGATGCTAATAGTTTGACAATAGATTATGAGTACAGAGAGAAAGAGATCATCAAGTTTGAAAAGGATCATGCAAAGGATCCTTCTCAAATTCTTTTCCCATGTTTACGTTGTTGTTATTAAATACTAATTAATCAAGAGGAGTTGGAAGAATATTTGATATTTCATGAAATAGATCAGAGTTATAAATATTGGAATCAACATGGAGAAAAGGAGAATGTAGGTACTGACTGGGATAAAACTGCATTTTATGGATCATCAATTATGAATACAAATATGGTTAATGATGAAGACTGTATGGAAGATGTGATTATATATTTTAATGATAATGAAGATCGTATTGAGGAAATGACAAGGACGGTTGAAGATGAACTTCGTGATGGCCCAAAATTGTTTGAGAAGTTGCAGAGTTGTGAAAAGATTACATTGTATGCCGGTTTCACTAAATATACAGCATTTTTAGATGTGCTGAAGTTGTATAAATTGAAAGCAGGCAACAGATGGAGTGATGTCAGTTTTACGGAACTACTTGTTCTCTTGAATGATTTTCTCCTGGAAGATAATGAGCTCCCAAGCTGGACATATGAAGCTAAACGAATGCTACGGTCGACATTTATGATTTTTGAAAGAATACATGCCTGCCCAAAAGATTTTATATTGTTTCACAAGGAGAACAAATCACTTACATAATTCCAAAAGTGTGGTGATTATCGATACAAGAATGATTTATCGAGTCTTGCAAAAGTTGTATGGTACTTTAAAATCTTTTCAAGGTTTAGGCATCTATATGTAAGTGATGAAACTACAAGTCAATTGTCATCGAATTTAGATAAAATAAATAAATATGGGAAATTACGTCACCCTTCCGACTCTCCTCAATGGAAGAAAATTGATCACAAGTATCCTTAATTTATAAAAGATCTGAAAACCTTCGTCTTAAGTTATCTACAGATGGAGTGAATCCTTTTGGTTTTCAAACCAACACTCAAATTACATGGCCTGTTATGTTGGCAAATTATAACTTGACACCTTGGTTATACATGAAGTATAAATTCATCACGTTATCTATGCTTATATCATGACCAAAACAACTAGGTAACAATATTGATATTTATTTGGATCCTTTGGACTTGAATTTGATGTTATTGTGGGATTCAGGTGTTATGTTGTATAATACTTATATAAGTGAATACGTCCTGTTTAGATCGATGTTGTAAGTGATGATAAATAATTTACTTGCTTATGGAAATTTGTCAGGGTGTAGCATTAAAGGAACTCAAGGGTTTCCTATGTGCGAAGAAGATACAGAATCCATTAGGTTGAAACATTCATCAAAATATGTGTTTCTAGGACATCGTAGATTTATACCTCATCGGCATAAGTAACGATCTTGGATGACATCATTCAATAGAAGTTCAGAACAATGCATGGCAGCGTCTCCACTAACAGGTGATCAGCTATTTGAGAATGTAAAAGATGGGAACACTATTTCTGGTAAACCATTTTCAAAAAAACCATACGAAAATTGGTTTAAAAAAGAGATCAATTTTTATTGAATTATCATACTAGAATTGTTTGTACGTCAGACATTTTCTTGATGTGATGCATATGGAAAAAAATATACATGACAGTGTTATCAGAACACCGCTAAATGCCCCAGGAAAAACAAATAATGGAATTAAGTCAAATTTGGACATGGTTGACATGGGAATACAAGAATAGTTGGCTCCCATGAAGGGTGAAAATAAAATGTTTCTTCCTCCATCTACTTACACTCTTTCATGGGAGGAGAGATATCAGTTTTTCAACTTCTTCAATGATGTAAAGGTTCTAGAGGGGTATTCATCAAATATCAAGAACATTGTGTCAATGAATGATTTGATGTTACAAGGTTTAAAATCACATGACTTCCATGTTTTGATGCAAGATTTAATTCCTATAGCTTTACGTTGCATTTTTACCAAGAATGTTCATCATATGTTAACCAAACATTGTTTCATTTTCAAATCTATATATAGAAATGTTTTAAACCTGGTGAAATTTCCATTTATGCAAAGAGAAATTAACATCATATTATGTGAATTAGAAATGTTCTTCCCACCAACATTATTTGATATGATGGTTCATTTGATGATTCACTTGGTGAGAGAGATTCAACTTTGTGGTCCATTGCACTATAGGTGGATGTACCCTATTGAACTGTATATGAATATTTTGAAAGAGTATGTCAATAATCATAGTTGGCTAGAGGGTTTTATAGTGGGGTGATATTTTTTTGTAATTATATGAAAGGACCATATTAATTCATATAATGTTAGGACCTTGAACCCATTAGCTTGGAGCTGGAGGCTTTCTACATTACATTGGAAGATGTTACAAGGAATCACATCTTGAAGGAAAGAATGGTTTGGTAGTCTTTGTAAATCCGATATATACGTTAGTCTTATCATAATCTGATCCTATTATCACTAAATTTTCAAATCCATTTATGATGAGGATGGAAGGGATGGTCATCCATGACCTCGACTTACTTTCTACAAGAACCCAGTCCATATTCCCACCATTGGTTGGGTAGGCTGATGAATGTTTCTATCCTTCTTCTTATATCCATCCTTTAACTCCATATATTGTAACCACAACTGCCTCATTTGCAACCTCCAGTGATTATTTTGACTGAAACTCCACATTTACTTTTGTGAAAACACCCTTCTCCTCACATCATAATCTTCCATTGATGTTAATAACATTCTAATAAGTAGGTAAAATGTGATCCTCATTTTGGTTTGTTATTTCCTTTTCTATCCAACAAAAAATGATGATTAGCAGCATGTCCATCAATCAAATTTCCATCCAGATCCCCACCATCCTCTATTAGAGTGCAACAAACATCAGAGTAGTTACATCAATCCATTCACACTGCAACTACAATTTATTCATTATGTGTTGCACCAGCCCCAGAAAACAATTCTTTTTCACTGCTTCACAATCCTTCAACCAGCATCTGAAAACCATTCAATCTCCCCCATCTACATAGTAATAATGAGTTCCCTAATTATATTTTAGAATAATAGAAATTGAACCATGACTCGAACACCACTGACAAATTACCACGAAATTATTCTCCAAAAAACCCAAATGAACACACCTAGACATATTTAAACAACCACTTCAACATAGATTCATCGAGAACTAGGATGAAAATCAAATATATTTCTACTATATGAGAAAATATAACAACCACAATGTTTTGAAAATATTCTATGAATTGAACTATTTTGAAATTAAATATGGAGCTATATATATCTCACATAAATAGACATGGTGGAAGAAAATTGATCACGAGTATCTTGAATTTGGAAAAGAGCCAAAAACCTTCATCTGGCATTATCTATAGATAGAGTGAATCCTTTTGGTTTTCAAACCAATGCTCAAAGTACATGGCCTGTTACGTTGGTAAATTATAACTTGACACCCTGATTATGAATGAAGTAGAAATTCATCAAGTTATCTAAGCTTATATCAAGACCAAAACAACCAGGTAATAGTATTGATGTTTATTTGGATCCTTTGACCTTGGATTTGATGTTATTGTGGGATTCATGTGTTATGTTCTATGATACTTATAAAAGTGAATATGTCATGTTTAGATCGATGTTGTATGTGATGATAAATGATTTACCTGCTTATGGAAATTTGTTAGGATATAGCATTTAAGGAAATCGAGGGTTTCCTGTGTGTGAAGTAGATACAGAATCATTTAGGTTGGAACATTCACCAAAATCTATGTTTCTAAAACATCGTAGAATTCTACCTCATCAGCATAAGTACTGATCTTGGATGACAACATTCAATGGAAGTTCAGAACCATGCATGGCAGCGTCTCCACTAACAGGTGATCAGCTGTTTGAGAATTTAAAAGATGGGAACACTATTTCTGGTAAACCATTTTAAAAAAACCTTACAAAAGTTGGTTGAAAAAAGAGATCAATTTTTTTTGAATTATCATACTTGAATTGTTTGTACGTCAAACATTTTCTTGATGTGATGCATATGGAAAAAACATACGTGACAGTATTCTCAGAACACTGCTAAATGCCCCAGGAAAAACAAAGAATGGAATTAAGTCAAATTTGGACATGGTTGACATGGGAATACAAGAATAGTTGGCTCCCATGAAGGGTGAAAATCAAATGTTTCTTCTTCCATCTTCTTACACTCTTTCAAGGGAGGAGAGATATCAGTTTTTCAACTTCTTCAATGATGTAAAGGTTACAGATGGGTATTCATCAAATATCAAGAACATTGTGTCAATGAATGATTTGACGTTAAAAGGTTTGAAAACACAAGACTTACATGTTTTGATGCAAGATTTAATTCCTATAGCTTTATGTTGCATTTTTACCAAGAATGTTCATCATATGTTAACCAAACATTGTTTCATTTTCAAATCTATATGTAGCAATGTTTTAGACCCGGTGAAATAGCCAGCTATGGAAAGAGAAATTGACATCATATTATGTGAATTAGAAATTTTCTTCCCACAAACATTCTTTGATATGATGGTTCATTTGATGATTTACTTGGTGAGAGAGATTCAACTTTGTGGTCCATTTCACTATATATGGATGTACCCCGTTGAACTGTATATGAAGATTTTGAAAGAGTATGTCAAAAATCAAAGTCGGTCAGAGGGTTGTATAGTGGAGTGATATTTTTTCGAGGAATCCATGAATTCATTACCGAATACCTATATGATGTGGAAATCATTGGTCTCCCTAAATCTCATCACACTGGACTCATTGAGGGATAGGGAATTTTTGGAATAGATTTTGTGACAATCAATATTACAAATCGGGAGCAGGCCCACTATTATGTTTTGCATAATAGTTGGGAGGTTTCTCCATATATTGAAACCCACAAAGAAATTATTAGGTAGTTGAATCCATTAAGGGGTGAAAAATGGATATCAAATAAAAATAATCACCAGTTTATAGGATGGTGTTGGGACCATATTTTTAAGGATTTAGATGAAAATTTGAATTCAATTTCAGAACGACTTGGATGGCTAGCCACTGGAACAACTGTGTATGTATTATCTTATAATGGTTATTTAATTATTGGTTATATATTCTATACAAATGAACATTATGAAGATAGTACCATGAAAAATAGAGGAGTTACACTTGTGGCTGATGTGATGCATGTTTCTCATAGTAAGGACAGAAATCCAATTTATGAAAATATTTCATACTTTGGAATTATCAAACTAATATGGGAGTTGGATTATAAAACATTCCAATTACCGATTTTTCAATTCAAATGGGTTGATAACAATAGTGGTGTTAAAATAGATGAATTAGGATATGTGAAAGTTGATTTTAGTAAAGAGGGGTACAATGAAAAACTGTATATAATGGCATCACATGAGGTACACGTATTTTATGTTCCAGATCCAACAAACTGGAATTGGTCAATTGTTCTCTTATCATCCAAAACTAATGAAGGGTCGGATGAAAAATCAGTTGAGGATTATTATTTCAGTGGTATGGCGCAATGATTTTACAGCAGCCCCAATGTAGATGATTTTTTGTATGTTATAGGATACAATAATTAAGGGATTTGGATAATCGATAGAGCTATCAAATCCCTTCAGCCTTTGAAAAAAGGAAAGAGAGTTCAATAAACAGGTTATATTTGGTTTTTAATATAGATCTTGTTATCTCATGTTATTATCTTATCATTAGTGAATTTAGGTAATATAAATTAACTGTTCAACCCGTTTTGCAGATAATTATTTCTGCACGATTTGGTGCTCCTATCCTCGAGGCTGAACATGTCCCTCATGTTGTTGCTACTGATGATGATGCGCCTGCTCATAGTGTAGAGCAACAATAAGTTTATGAAAATGTTGATGCTCCTAGTGTTCAAGTCCAACAACCATTAGCATATGTCATTTATACCATTTCATGTGAACCTATATATGATTTAGATATCGAAGAAATGGTCGGGGATGAAGGACCGACATCGCAAAAAACATAGGTGCATCGTAGTTTGATGGTGTCAGCAAAAGTTCTTAAGGTGAAAAGAAAAGGCATTAAATTTTATGTCAGATGGAATTCATGAGGCCAACATATGAATCCCAACAAGGCTATGTTTAGTTGTTACATTTGAATTTTCCATTGGAAACGTGTGACGATTGACATAGATTCATGGCACTATGTTGTGTCCGGGCTGAAGGTTGTGATCTATAAAGAAATTACGGTAACATGTTGATATTATTTTGTTAATTTATATGAAAATAAAATAATAAAACAAGGTCTAGCTCTTCTCAATCTTATGGAGAGTACATTTATCGTAGATGATTCACACAATAATTATGTACTAAGGCTTTTTGGAAGGATTCATCAAGGGTTTTCACTATTTTAACAAAGTTTCACTTGAAAGATTCCAAATGAAAAATAATCCTGCACCCACCCCTTGTCTATGCTCTCCGGATATTCCAAGAAGCATGGGATGCAGTTATTGGTCTTCATGGGGATGAGAAGTTTCAAGTTCATTGTCACTGATAATATGTTGTTTGAGGAAACATGTATTCATCACTTTGATTATCAATATCTCATTTCTGTAGGAGAAACTCAATACTGAAAATAAAGAACGTTCATAAAAACCAACATACCCCTATTGTAAAGCAAGGATGGGGTACGCATCACTAGAAAAGAAAATGGAACGTATTTTAAATTTATAGTAATATTGTTAGGTTTAAATAAACAACATCATAATTATCTTTCTATATTTATATGTAGATTGATGTGTCTAAAACCAAAGAAACTTTCATCCCACGTCATGTGCTATGGAAGGAGGAATGTGTGAATAAGGAGGGGAATCTAGTATACGAAAAAGCACAAACATTCTGGGAAATATGAGTAATTATGACATGATAGAAAGATTTGTTTTAAATTTATATTACATAAAAATAATTAGTTATGTTCTTATATTCGATAGTCACATGAATCAGCTACTCCTGTAGCGGATACAGACCGATTATCGATGGATTTGAAGTGGCCTGAACAATACGGTCATGTCAGAGGTGCAGGGTTTGGGGTGACACCCAGAGTATATTTTGAAAAAAAAAACAAATGGATGATAGAGATGAAGAAATAAAAAAAAATTGAGCGAAAGACTAGAATCTCTTGAAGAACGATTTCAATGGCAGGGAGAGTTGATAGAAACTTTTATGGGTGGGATGCATGGAGAAGACACAACTCAGGAACAACCAGCATGTGAAGATCCTACCCCACCCCCACCGGCTTTGAGGCGACCCATTCCCCTCAAAGAGCTATCTTATCCATGGTAATCAATATTCTAATTATTATTCCCATGAAATGTGAATCAGAAAAACACTAATACTTTTACTGTTCTGATCTTCTATAGGGTGATAATGACTATGATTTATATCTGTCAATACCCACCTATCAATTTGTAGCGATGGCTATGGTGTTCAACATCCCATAGGACAAGCTTCATAATAAACCACATCTGAAAGATCATCTGAAAGTGATGATTACTACAGCTCGTGAGAAAAAATCAGAGCAACCTATTCCACTTGATGATGATGATATTCATACGGTCAAAAAGGATATTGGGACATTCATTTCATGACTGTTAGGAACTTGAAAGAGTACATGTGTACAAATAGGTAATTATTTCCATTTTTTCAAACTAAACCTTGAACAACTGATGAAAAAATGGTCTGAACCAATGAATGTTATTATATATAGAGAAAGGTAAGGGGGTGATATGAAACGTGGGCTCCAAAACATCCAATGGATCGACCAACTGATCCCAAAGAGCTCATAAATGCACAATAACACATCTTTTCACTATCCACATTTACTAGCATTGAAGACTCATGGGGATACCAAGCTAAGAGGTGGTAGTAGTCATATAGTGGTATTTGAAAAGAATATATATGGATAGGAAATTAAAGATTTCATTTCCCCAGAAAAGGTAAATGAGATCCTTGAATACAGTTGGCTAGGATTTGTACTTGTAAATTTATATATGAGGTATGTTTTCATGGATTGATTTTCAATAATCTGATATAACGGGAAAATTATGACTAAATGAATTTTATATTATTAGAAGACGTATATATGAAAAAAAAGTTGAAGGAATTTTCCCATGATCCAAATTTCGGTCTCGTTAGTCCTCATAACACATCAACCCAAAAAATGAAATTAGAGCCATCAAAAAAGGATTAAATAGTGAATAGCTTGCTGAAAACATTTAAAAGAAATATTACAGATGAAAGACTCTTCCTAATACCAACCATGCAGGGGTAGAACTCTACGATTAAATCATATCAATTATATTTTCACTTATTTTATTACTTATTCCTTTTTGGGTTTTTGGGAAACATTGGATACTAATTGCAGTGAACTTGGATAATCCAAAGATTTATTTTCTAGATTTAATGCAAGGATATCCAATAAATTGACCACAAATGATGGAGTTTATGATTCTGTAAGACACTATATCCTACGTTTTAGGTCTAAACATCAAGTAAAATAATTTATATTATCTTTTACTGAGGATTATGTTATGATAGGGAGGTTTATCATTATCTTCTAAAAAATGAATGAGGACAGGGGCTAAGCCTTAGGAGGCGAGCAAGTACTATGTCTTGAAAAATATAAGGGTATATATAATAAAATTTCACTATCCAAACAACTATCAAAACAAGTTACTTATTCTCCTAATGATCATTTTTTTTCATTGTCAAAAATAAACAAACAATAATGATTGTGGTTATTATGTTTTTAAATTTATGAAAGAGATCATTCTTCATCAACAAACTAGCCTCCCTAAAGAGGTATTTTCCAAAACAACTACTATTTCCTTTAAATTATTTATTAATTATTTATTTATATATTTTTTAGTACTACTCTGACTGTTGAAAAGCCTCATTCTCACAAGAAGATATTGATTTTTTCATAAACAAGTTGGTTGTATACCTGATAGATGATTGTACACAACTAGCATTAAGATCTGACTCGGGAACATGTACAATTGGAAGTAATTTTTGAGAGGGGTTAAGGAGATAAAAAGATGATACATTGTTATTTGTAAATGTTCGTAGGAAAATTATAATTGTTATTAAATAAAAAATTCTTTCTCCAATGAGTCATTTTATCATTTTAACAGATGAAATGCACTAGCAACATCCAAGAATTATGAACCACTTTTCATTGGGCTTTGTATAAGAAAAACCAATAAAATATCTAAAATACCATCATATCAGGAAAAAGACATTCGGATTATGTTGAAACATTAAGATAAATATACATGGGTCGTTTGTGATGTGTACGAGTAAACCCCGCCTCAATCTGAGGCACGGTGTGGCCAGTTATCACTCAAAGTGTCTCTCTTTTGTTAAAAATGGACAGAATTTTAAGTGAAAACAACAAATGACATACAGAAGTCCGACCAAACACTTTCGGATTGTGTTGATACTTTATAAGAATGATACATGATCCATTTTTTATTTTTATGAGTCAACCATGCCACAATCCAATGTATGGTGTGGCCGGTATCACTCAATGTGTCTCTCTTTTGTTTAAAATGGAAAAAATTTTAAGTGAAAACAACAACTGACGTACAAAAATCTGACCAAACACATTCCAATTAAGTTGATACTTTAGGAGAATGATCCATGGGCCATTTGTGACATGTACAAGTCAACCCCGCCTCAATCTAAGGCACAGTGAGGCCGGTATCACTCAGTGTGTCTCTCTTTTGATTAAAATGGACAGAATTTTAAGTAAAAACCACAACTGAAGTATGGAAATCTGAAGAAATGCATTAGTATTGAGTTGATACTTTAGGAGAACAATTCATGGGTCATGTTTGACATGTACAAGTCAACCCAACCTCGATCTGAGGCACAATGTGGCCAGTATTACTCAAAGTGTCTCTCTTTTGTTTAAAATGGACAGAATTTTAAGTGAAAACTACAAATCACATACCGAAATCTAACCAAACAAATACATATTGTGTTGATACATTAGGATAATGATACATGGGTCATTTTTGAGGTTCCAAAGTACACCCCACCTCAATCTCAGGCACAGTGTGGATGGTATCACTCAAAGTGTCTCTCTTTTGTTTAAAATGGACAGAATTTTAAGTGAAACCAACAAATGACATACGGAAATCTGACCAAACACATTAATATTGCATTGATACATTAGGAGAATGATACAAGGGTCATTTATGACGTTCACGAGTCAACCTCTCCTTATTCTGCGGCCCAGTGTGGCTGCTATCACTCAAAATGTCTCTCTTTTGTTTAAAATGGACAAAATTTTAAGTGAAAACAACAACTGACGTACATAAATCCAAAACAAACGAAATCATATTGTGTTGATACTTTAGAAGAGAGCTTTATGGGTCATTTTTTATGTGTACGAGTCAAATCTACCTCAATATGAGTCATGGTGTGGCCGGTATCACTCAAAGAGTCTATCTTTTGTTTAAAATTGACAGAATTTTAAGTGAAAACAACAAATGACGTACAGAAACCCAACCAAACACATTCAGATTGTGTTTATACACTAGTATAACTATACATGGGTAATTACTGATGTGTATGAGTCAACCCCGCCACAAACCGAGGCACGGTGTGGCTGGTATAACTCAAAGTGTCTCCCTTTTGTTTAAAATCAACAAAATTTTAAGTGAAAACAAAAACTGACATACAGAAATCCAAAAAAACACATTTGGATTGTTTTTATACATTATGAGAATAATCCATGTGTCATTTTTTAGGTGTATGATTCAACCCTATCTCAATCCGAGTCACGATGTGGTCGGTATCACTCAAAGTGTCTCCCTTTTGTTTAAAATGGGCAAAATTTTATGTGAAAACAACAACTGATGTACATAAATCTGACCAAACACATTCGTATTGTGTTGAAACATTATTAGAATGATCCATGGGTCATTTTTGACTTTTAATAGTAAACCCCACCTCAATTTGAGGCATGGTGTGGCCGGTATCACTCAAAGTGTCTCTCTTTTGTTTAAAATGGACAGAATCTTAAGTGAAAACAACTACTGGCGTATGGAAATATGACCAAAGGCATTAGGATTGTGTTGATAATTTAGGAAAACGATAAAAGGGTCATTTGTGACATATACGTGTCTACCTCGCTTCAATCCTAGACACAGTGTTTCTGGTATCACTCAAAGTGTCCCTCTTTTGTTTCAAATGGACAGAATTTTAAGTGAAAAAGACACCTAACATACAGAAATTGGAAGAAACACATTTTGATCATGTTGATACATTAGGAGAATTATCCATGTGTCATTCGTGACTTGTATGATTAAAAACTGACTCAATCTAAGGAATGTTGTGGTTGGTATCAGTCAAAGTGTCTCTCTTTTGTTTAAAATGGACCGAATCTTAAGTGAAAACAACAACTGACGTATCGAAATCCGACCAAACAAATTCATATTGTGTTGATACTTTAGGAGAATGATCCATGGGTAATTTCTGACATTTATGAGTCAAACTCACCTCAATATAAGGCATGGTGTGGCCGATATCACTCAAAGTGTTTCTCTTTTGTTTAAAATTGACATAATTTTAACTGAAAACTACAACTGACGTACAAAAATCCGATAAAAAGCATTCAGATTTTGTTGATACTTTAGGAGTATGATACATTGGACATTATTGACGTGTATGAGTCATCCCAGCCTCAATCCAAGGCATAGTCTTTCCAGTATATCTCAAAATATACCTCTTTTGTTTAAAATGGTCAGAATCTTAAGTTAAAACAACAACTGACGTATGAAAATCCCCCTGCCTACCATACACACCAAAAGCATTCATTTTTTCCTAAAGAAACACATACTATTAAAATAAACACTATTCCAAAACCATTTTAAATATCCCAAAGATCTTAAAATACGTGAAATTCATTCCATTAATACCATTGAAGCCCTCCCACCCCATAGACACCACCCCACCCCCTGGAAACCACAATGGATAGCCCCCCACTGCCCCACCTCCCAGGACAACCCCCTAGACACCCACCAACCCCCTTGAGGCCACCACCCCCAAGATGGCCCCCACCCATCCTAGACACCACCCCACCACCTGGACACCACCACCCCCTAGACACCACCACCTCCATGGACAGCCACCCCCACCCACTGGAATGCTACCCCAACCCGCTGGACACCACCCCACCCCCATGGACAGCCCCCACCCAGACACCCCCACCCCCCTAGACATCCACCAACCCCCTGGATGGCCCCCAACCCTCCTAGACACCACCCTACCACCTCGATTCCCCCCGGACACCACCCCGCCCCTTGGACTATCCCACCAAACCCCTAGACCCCCCCCCCACACCACCTTGGATAGCACCCCACCCCCTGGACACCCCACCCCTCTGGACATCCCCCCACCCCCTGGACACCCCCACTCCCTAGAAATCCCCCCCAACTGCCTGGACACCACCCACCCCCCCTAGACACCCACATGGATATCCCTTGGACAACCCACCCCCCCCCCCCCGGACACCCACCAACCCCATGGACGACCCCCACCCCTTATAGACACAACCCCACCACATGGACACCCCCACCACCTAGACACCCCCACCCCCATGGACAGCCACCCCCACCCCCCATGGACACCCCCACCCCCTTTGTACAACCCCACCAACCCCCTGTAATGCCCCACACCACCCCTGGACACCCCCCTGGACACCCCCACCCACCCATCTGGACACCCCCCACCCACCCATCTATATTCTTCTATGTTGAGAATATGGGATGAAGAACCTAAGTAAACGTCTCAAATGAATGGAAATATGTATTGTGTCTGGAAAAGAAGGATATGGAATAAATAATTTATAGGGGAAATTAATAGTTAAAGGAAGGTAAATAAATTACATCCCATGGTACCATTGACAATTCAATGTATTATTTTTGGGGGACATGGGAATTATCCAAGAAAATTCCATAATATAAAGGATACAAATCCAATATTTTAATAGTAATTATTTCAGTGTTTATGTATTGTGATTTAAAAATCATATTTCATAAGTTTTTTATTATTTATATGCTAGTTATAATAACAATTAAACATCTAGGAATTGTTCCATAGCCGTTTTCATTTATTGGTTTATAAGAAAACCATGAATGGTTCCGATATCCTAGAAAATTATAGTACTTTTATGGTGATGTTTTTGAAAAATAAATTATTCATGGAGAGACAAACCTTAATATGTGCATGATTTTAAGATAATTATGTTTATTTTTGATAAAGACATAAATTATTTTTATAATGTAAATTGGATATTATTTTTTTACTAATAAATTGATTATCGATTCGACGAAGAAGTGATATATGTTATCATTGATAAAGATTGTCAAATTTTATTAATTTATGTAATAAAATTTTTAGTGGTGGATTATACATATGAAATAAATATATAGAAAAAAAATTGGATTCATATGTGTTTTCGTTGAGGTTTTATAGTAATTCATGTAATTTTGGAAATGTATTATCTTGTTATAATATAATATATGATCATATAATACACATGTTTGGTACGTGATATTAAGTGATAAATTATGTTATTTATGGAGTAAAGATAAGATGATTTTAGAAATTTAGTGACCTTTTTAAAAATTCAATGGTTTTGAATTTGGTTACAAATATTTTGGAGGAGCTTTCAAGATAACTATTTATGGAATTGTTTATGTCAAACATTGGGGGTTATTATTGAGGTTTTTTAGAATAATGTATTATTTAATAATATAAATATTTATCTATATTAGAATACATGAACTAAAAATTTAGGTATTTTTAAATATCTAGAGATAGAAAAAATGAAATGAAATTATTTTATATATCTTATGATCTATTAAAAGTTAATTTATTTCTTCAAGGATGAATTTTTTTTGAATAATCATTTCTTTGAGTAAGATGTGACATAGATGTAGAAATTAATTTAAGATCAACTAAATGATGAAACTATAATTATTAAATAGAAATAAAAAATTAATATTTTCACATTATCAAAGGTAAAATAATTTCTCAACTCTAGGAACAGGCTCTTGAAAATGAACATGTTTTCATTTTTAAATATATTTCTCAGGAGTTGATTGTCATTTTCATCACTCAATAATTTATTATTTAGTTGTTATTAAAAATATCAAGAGCATGATATCAATCAGAATTTCTTATTCTTTATAAATTATAGTCCTCCTCTATGTTTATATTTTCACTTCTCGATAATGTTCTCCATATCTTGGAACTGATTATGTGTTATTTTAGATAACATTTATGTTTCCCAATCCTTCTTCCAAATGAAGATTGATTATTCATTTGTATGATTTTAATTTTCATAAAATGTGCTTTAAAATATAAAAAAATAAAATATAAATATTGTGTGGATGGAAATTATTTAAATGGAGTATAACGTAACATCCAAAAAATTTAGTTTGAAGGAATGTGAAGCTCGATATATTTCATTATACTCAACTGCAAACATAAAATGTTCCATGATATGTTATAACCTAGGAATTTAATCAGTTTAAATAATAGTAATATACGCATTTTGAAAAAAAAAAACTCTATGTAAAGAGGTTTAATATAATGAAATTTTACTAATTAATGCATAGAAAATAAGTACAGAATTTTAATTAAATTCGGTCGATGCTCCAAAAAATATTCTTTATTCAAAATTTCATCTTATAAAATTTTTTTCACAAAAATTAAAATTAATTTATACCAATTTTATATAATTTATTTTAGTAATTAAATATTATTTTTTATATAATAAATATTATATTATCTTTGGATGAATTTTTAGGATTTTCTCTAACAATATTTATTATTATGTTAATATTGAAGAGTACTGATTTTTGTAAAAATTATAGTTTATTTTCAAGTAAAATTAACATATGTTTTTAATTTTCTCTTCGTGTGAAATATTTAGAATTTAATCATAAATAATATAATTAATTATATAAGAATAATTATTATAATTTATTTTAGAATAAGTTTATATTTGGGTTTAAAAACACATTTTTTTAAAACCTATTTTTATGCATGCAATATGTTTTTATCTAAATAATTTTAAATGACCATCATTAATTAATTTGTTTTTAAAAAATATTGATTATATATTCAATTATATATTTTAAAATTTATTTTATGGTTTTTATGATGATTTTAATGTACGTAAATTATGTTTTTTTGTTTAATATTCCTTTTTCTTAAAGAAGTTTTTGTTTTTGACTGTGTGCATGATTAAAATTTATTCATGCCACTTATAAAAATTGTATCTGGTAAAATGGAATATATATTCCTAATCATAATAATTAATATAATACAAGATGGTTAACATAATATATGTACATATTGAATATTAAAAACATTCAATTGTTTTTAGATTTTATGATTAAAATTAGGTTATCGAGTTGTTAAACCAATAGTAAATGGTAGGATTTCCACCCACACTTATAAAATTATTATTTGATAAATATATTTAAACCATATATTCTAATTAATTCAAATACCTATCAATTTGGATCCACTTTCCCTTTAAAATGACATTATATAATTGTGATATTTTAATAAATTCAATGTTGGTCTCTTCCCTCACTTATTAAAGATAAGATATCCTCCTCCATTATTTACACTATTTCAGCCTTATATTGTGAAAAATACCGACTAAAAACCTTATTAAATACCTAAAATTAGACACATATCTTTTTTCATTTCTTAATAATAATTATTCAATGATTAATGTGTATTCAAAGGGGGTATTTTTAAAAGTGGTATAAATCTTATCCAATATCTTTATATTTTGTTTCCTTTTAAACCTTCTCAAAACATGATGTCTACATTGGACCCTAGTTAATTTTGTACCATTAATATATTAAGATTTTATTATGATGCTGTCACAATTATTATCAATCAAAAGGGACATGAAAGTATCACTAGTGCGTACGTGTGGGCTACTCCCTCCACATAGTGATACGATTCCTTTTCCATTACCATTTCTCATGGATAGAT
Organism: Viscum album; assembly: GCA_963277665.1. NCBI lineage: Eukaryota > Viridiplantae > Streptophyta > Magnoliopsida > Santalales > Viscaceae > Viscum > Viscum album. The sequence continues at coordinate 204,190,830 of OY728167.1, read as the reverse complement.
ATTATGACATTTTTAATGTCTTTATATTATAATTATGACATAATTATTTTTGGTTAACTATAACATAATATCTACCTTATTACCTTATGATCTATTATTAAATGATAACGTCACTCGTGAAAACATGTTGACTACCACCCTTATGAAGTGATGTGATTTTTTTATCATTACCACAATACTTGGTTGATAGGATTTTTAGATTTAATGAAAATATATATTATTAAAAACATAATAGTTACTCTATATATCTTAATTATAATTTAAAATTTTAATTCAATCAATCAAAAAGTGGAAACATTTCTTGTGTGTACGTATGGATTACCGTCTCCATAAAGTGATATAAAACATTTTTCATGACCACTTAATATGAATTATTTAAATATGTATATAATGAATATATAGGATATTTATTTGATGATTAAAATTATATGGATTGAGTAACCATTATCAATGTGCAAGGACCATAAATATTGATCTAAAACATATAAGAAAAACGATGTAGTTGACACCTCAAATGACAAATTTATTAGATAATTGTTAATAAACATTTGAATAAATGTTAAAATATGATCATATATTACATTATATGTATTAATATGGTTCTTAAATAAAATTAAAATTGTTTATTATTTATTATAATAGTTTTTAGGGAACCTATGAATATAGATGAACATTATGTTAGGGTTTCATCTCAGTTTCTCTTCATTATGAAATGTTTTAATATTATTCCACAATTACTAATTTTTCAGGTATATATACTTCCCAAAAAATTAATTTTGAATATTTTTTTATTTAATTAAATGTATTTATAGAACCATTTTATTTTCTAGTTTATAATTACGTTGAAATAAAAAAAATACTGAATTCATATGGGCTCTTCGTCTCAATTTCATTTATTTGGGTAATGTTTGATATATACACCTATCATATATTATGAGGTCTAGCTACTAACCCACTAATATTTTGTATCATTAATAACATTATTTTAATTATATTTAATTTTTAATTATATTTTTTTATTTCATGGGGTTTATGATTCGAAATATACCATATTGATAAGGGTTTTATATTATAATCTCATTTTCACCATGATTGTTTATCATTTATTTCTGATGTTGAAATTATATGATCAATCTATCAGTAAACACATTTATTTTATTATAATCTATTTGAAATGTCCCATGTATTTATAGAATAATAATTTTCCATATCCATTATTATTTGTGAAGTTAATTTTAAAATTATTTTAAAAGGGATACTATGTATGATAGAATACCTGACACAAAACAACGAGTTTCTCTGACATCTTAAGTTGCATACAACACAGAGTTATGCCAAAAAATAATACAATAATATTATTATTATTCTAAATGGTAGTTAAATCCTAACCATTGTATTGGAGGGAATGAACAGAATTAACTATATTATGAATTTAAATATTTTTTATATTTTTTAACGTTTATCCTATGAATTTTAGAGTCTTAAAATGATAATGAATTTAATTTTAACCATAAAATACACTAATATTTTTAAAAGGTCATTTTACCGCCTTTTGATGGTGAAATATTTTTAAAATATTTTTTTCGCTTTTATATGTTTTAATTGAAATAATAAACATCTTCTTTAGAATGGGGACATGAAAATTTACTTAGGTTTAATTTTTCGTATTTTTCTAATAAAATCGGTATTTTTATGAATTGTGAAAAATACAACATTTTAATTCAAAACTGCCTTTTCATATAATATATTTATATAGTTGAATTATCCTTTTAATTGGTTTTAATGTGTATTTTTAATATTTTTTAATCATTTAATTCAATTATGTCCATTGTAAGTAATTTAACATTTAACTTGGTCATAAACATGTGTCATTATTTTGATATTTTTACATCTTTAAAACATGCTTTCTAGTTTTGAAAAAGGGAATTAATTTTTAACTAATTAACTCATCAAAAGTGTTTTCCATTTGGAAAAATGGACTCAAATATTTAATTATAAGGTCCAGATTTTGTAAATATGTACCTTGTTTTTGGCATTATAAATAGTAAATTCAGTAATTTTTTTATTTACCATAGTTAAAGGGTAATTTAGGAAAATAAGTGTAAAACAATATAATAATAATATACATATACCCTAACACATGTCCTAATACTATTTTATGAGATATGACCATCCATGGGCATCCTTGAGTTGATTTTTCTACACCTTGAGCCACATGGGTGTGATAAAGACCTTTTATAATTATTAATTTAAATAAAAGGGAAATATAACAAAAACAAGTATATACTAAAAAAAAAATTATTTTGGTTTATATATATTATCTATATTACTATAAATATTAATAATAATATAATAAGATTTCCAACATCATGGTATTTTATTTATAATTTTTACACATTAAATAAATATATTTCTTTATGATAGAATGATGATGTGTTGATTACCTTGTTAATGAATGATTCAAATAAATGATATTATAAGTTTTAAAATAAATGTAATTTGAACATTTTTATGTCATCCATGATTTTATGGATGAAATGGAAATTTTAGGGATGATTTAATACATATATATAGAATTCAACAATTTTGTATGACTTTAACAAAAATCAATTACTAAATATGGTCAAAATTGAAATAAATATGTTTTTAAAACAAATACATTCTTTTTAAATGATATAATAGTCCTAAAAATAGAATATTTTTCCAAATGAATAATATAATTCTACAAATTTCATTAATGATCCACTTTTGATTATATTGGTATTTTATAGTAACTATAGTAACCACATATTATGAAAATACCAGATGACATGGTAAGAGTTAGTGTTTTTAACTAACGGATAACGCTAAAAGTTAAGGTTACTTTTGTAAACTAAACATGTATTAAACCAATTTGTTGAGGGTATTTCTACCCATAATCATCTTATCCTTAAAATATATCACTTTTTAATTTTTATAATTAAATGTAAATTTATAATAAAAATTTATTTCAAGTCTTTCCTAAAGTTCCCCTCCTCCCTCTTATAAAAGAACACAACCTATACCCACATACTCACACCTCTAAATCCAATTGGATCATCCTTATTCCGCTCAAATAAATTCCAAAAATCCATTCCCTCCTCCTATAATTATTAAATTTGGTATAAGCCAATTCTAGAAATCCTTTTGTCACAAATCAGAAGGAGTTACCTGATTTAGAGGTAACATCTTCTCTCAATCTTATTTAATTTAGTTTTCTTCTCCACCCCTTATGCTCTTTTTATTAAATTATTTTATAGAAAAACCAGTATCCTAAATTAACTAATATGATTTTATGATAAATATTTTACCTACACTTACAAACACCATCATCTAATGGATATAGAACATATTGTTTCTATGTACGGTGAACTACTACCTCACGAAATGTTGATTGTTCAATCCTCTCCTACCACCTCTCATGGTGGCCATTATGATGGAACTATATTTATATATGACATATATTATAAAATTATTATCTCTATTATTATAAAACTCATACTTAAAACATACCATGATGCTTTCCATAATGTATGAATATGATAATTTCATATGAGGAAGTGTGGACTATTGCCCCCTCAAAGTGATATGACTCATTCATTCCATACATGTAATGTATAAAGGATAGAGTTAATGAACTTATTTAACATATATAACATGTATATTACAATGGAATTATAATATACCTATGTATCATTTATTTTTCATTCCTTTAATATTACAATGAAATAAAAGTAGCGTTCATGCGTACGAATGACCTACCGTCTTCATGAATGATGAATTTCAGTTAATATCCCCAAATGTTAAAGAATATTATAAATAAATAAATACATATATATATATATATATATATGATATTTTTGATATATAAATCATGAATATAATTCTATAGATAATGGACTTATGACTGCATGTATAATTTGCATCAAAACAAGTTCATTTTGAACTCAAGTACAGAACATCGACAAAACGTCTGATATGAACATAAATTATTATGTAATTTATATAAATTGATTTAACATGAATAATAAACTTAAAAAGTTTTTTTTGGAAAGTATAAATTAATCATTTTTTATTATTCAATAAGATAAAGAACAAATGATATAGGTCAGACTCATGGAACATGAACTTTTTAACCTAATTTCCATTCTCTGGGTTAATATTTAACTTCTTGATTATGATTTTCTATGATTATATGACAATTTACTATTGATACCCTATCTTTTATTTATACATGTTTATATTTATTTATATTTAATACACACAATCATTCAATTTTATTTACAAAATGAAATTTCTAAGGGAAATCATAAATGAATTTCCTTTCATTGAGTTAACTATCCATTTCATTAGTTTTCTTTTTCAAAAATATTTGTGATTGATCTCTGATTTTTTACACTAAATATCCAATTATATTGGGTGTATTTATATTTTTTACACATAATTATGTCATTTATTTTTCCTTAATCTAGTGATACAATATTTTTAAGGGACTTCTCCTCAATCTCCTTTCATTGGGGAATATTTTAATTTTTACATGACCATCATTATACAGTGTATAATAATCCTCTATGACTTTTAATTTCTTTCGAAAGTAATATTTTTCTATTAGCTTTTTAATAAATAAAAAAGGGGTTATCTTTAACGTATATGTAGGAAATGACCTTTCTTTCACTATAACTGTTAATTGAAATTTTCCTTCCTCTAAAATTCTTAATGTGTTTTAAAAGGAAAATAAATCCCTTATTCCATTATTTGGTTATATGGGTAATTAAAATGGGTTCTTAAATGAAAATATTATTTTTATATGAATTTTTTTCATATGGGATTTGAAGAGTTTTTTAAAAGGGTTTTGTGAAGACTATGTTTTTGAAATGGTATTTGAGAATTATTTAAAATAGGTGAGCCTAATATAGCTTATATGAAGGGTTGATCCCATTATATCTCATAGCTACGCCTGATATATCTTATATGAAGGGTGATCCCAATTATAGATCTCCAATTCGGAAGTCAACCATATGTTTATTCCAATTGTAATATTTTTTAAATTATTTTATTTATATGATTCTCTAAGTCACCTAAAAGAGTTTTCATTTATTTCTATTGGTTTTAGTTTTTTCGTTGAGTAAGCATTATGACTGTTATTCATGAGAAAATTTTTTGTTTCATCCACCCAATAAACAGTAATTGGGTTATCCGATTTTAACTAGACTAATGGTTTTTCTTTACTTTTATTTCCCTCAATGATATTTTTTTTATTATACCATGTTTTGGAAATGTTTTTTTCTTGGTATAAGGAAGGGTAAGAGAAAGGAAATATTCAAGAATATTTTTATCAATAAAGGAATTTTCTTAAAGAGTTTTATTGTTGTGAAAAAAATTGGATTGATTAGTAGTGTCAAATTTATAATATTTGAGATGTAATGTAATAGTTATGTCCATATTATCTAAAAAACCTAAAATGATCCTTAATGTGAATTTTTGACATAACTCAAGATAATTTAATGTTGAAGTTTGAGGCCTTATAGTTGGTATCAGATGATTGTTTAGACAACTTTGGAGATTAAGATGTTTTTTAAGGGTTAGGGATATCGTTATGGGTTTATAATTTTATGGTATATCATATTATCAATGTCCTAGAAATCCCTTTTTTGGATTTATGATCATTAATATTATGGGGTATAATTGTATTTTTTATGACATTCACCTTTGAGGAAATTGAGGGTTATTAATTTTTGGGATGCAAAATGCTTGGTATGAGATAACCATAGAGGTTAAAATATGTTATGGTTATTTTTGAGGTTTTTATCTCATTTTTTGGAATTTTATAAAATTATATTGTATTTCAAAAAGGACAACACACAGACCATGTGTCAACCCATCACATCAGACAAAGATGCTGGAGTCAAACTCACAACCGAAGTGTGTGTGGGATGTATCACTTACCACTGAACTACATGAAGTCCCCAGTTAGTATGACATATTATTTTTAGTTAAATTGTTTTATGGACCAAGAATTAGTTGATTTTGGGAAGGTATGTTATATCAAATGGATATGCTTAGTATAGGAAATTGATTTGGTGATTAAGTGATAAATTTTATTTTGGAAGATGTTTGATATTTTTGAAACGCTCTATGCTAAAGTAAAATAGAGTACTATGGGATTTCATTTGAGGAGTAATGGCTGAATTTTATTTTGGGAGAGTTTATGTTTTTGTAGTGGACATATGGCGATTTGGGTTTTTTTTAAATTATTAACCTATCATAGAGAATATGTGATTTGGTTAATTACTTTTAATAATTAGACTTTAATAGTACTCTATGTTATTTGGATATAAATGTTAAGATTTATCATGGAAGACTACGTTATAAAAACATTAAAAATTTTGGGATTCAATCTGAGTTTTGATTATTTTGATTAATTTTAAGGACAATTGTTAATTGAATGGAATTTTATGAACTTTTGGTATTGTTTTATGAAATTCGGATATTAATTATAGCATTTATTTTTATAAAGGATTATTATTTGTGGATATTATATGATCTCTTACTAACAATTTTGGTTTTGGATAATGTCTAAAGAAAAGGGAAATATATAAATCTTCTTTTTGAGATTATTTGATTCTATAGAAGGTAATTCTAGTGCTTCATGTGTGACCAATCCCTATTTATTACACATCATTTGGAGAAAATATGGGGTTGTGGAAGATATTTATTAAATGATTAAACTCAAATTGACAAGTAAGTATTTCATTATGTTCTATGTCAAGCTCATAAATAAATTCCTAAACATTATGGAAGTGATATTAAAACAAAAATAATTCCTTTTATTTTTCATACAGGGAAATCAAAGACTATTTAACCCATCACATGTTTATGGTTTTCTAGTTGTTTACTATCTCCTGATCATGTTTTATATCACTCTACATCAGAACAAGATGGTTAGTTTTTCTTCGATGTTAGTGTTCTAAAACATGGAATCCTTTTATGTGTTCTCTCAGGTGACCTTTTTACTCCTAATTCATTGTATTAAAGTGAAATTTTTATTGACATTTCTTATGATGCGGGATTTTCAATAATGTGTCCGAGCCCAGTTTTAAAATTGTGAGGATGCAATTTTCAAAAGGGGGAATGATGTAACATCCTAGGTATTTATAGAATAATACCTTTTCATATTTATTAGTATTTTTAAATTTTATATTAATTTTAGTTTAAAGGGTACACTATGTACGATATTGTACTTAACATGCAATAATGGGTTTCTCTGAAATCTTCTGTTTCTCACAACACTGAGTTATACTGAAAAATAATAAATCAATAATATTATAATTTTTAATGGTAGTTATTTCCTATCAATTGTATTAGTGGGAATTAACAGAATAAAATATATTATTTTTTGATATATTCATTAATTTTTTTTACAATTATCCTATGAATTTATGCGGCCTAAATGAGAATGATTCCAATTTTAAGAATAAAGTACTCTAATATTTGTAAAAGGTTGTTTATCGCCTTTTGATAGAGAACCCTTTTTAAAATATTTTTTTTCACTTTAAAAGTTATATTAGATAAAATAATATTCTTCTTTATAAGAGGTTTATCAAAATTTACTTTGATTGAAATTTTGGTTTTTCTGATAAAATCCAAATTTTTATGAATAGTGAAAGATACTCCATTTTATATTAAAACTGTATTTTCATTTAATTTATTTATATAGTTATGTTGTCCTTTTATTTGTGTTTAATGTGTAATTGTAATTTTTTTATCATTTAATAAAGTTATGATCATTGGAAGTAATTTCACATTTAAATTGGACATAAAGACATGTCAATTTTTTGATAGTTTTACTTCTTAAAAACCCTCTTTCTGGTTTTGAAAATGGGGATTACTATTAAATTAATTACCTAAACTTCTATGATTTGAATTTTAAATAATTGTATTCCATGTTTTGAATTATAATTTCAAAATTATTTGACTAGGTACCTTTTAATATTTTGGGAATTATGAATAATCACTTCCTTAATTATTTTTATTTACCATGGTTAAAGGGTAAATCAATAAAATAAGGGTAAAAATAATATTATATTAGTATAAAAATATCTTAACATGTGTCTTAATCTTATTTTATGAGATATGGACAATTATGGTCATCCTTGGGTTGATTTAATGACCCCATGGAGACACTTGGGTTTGATAATTACATTTTATAATATTTATTTTAATGAAAATGGTAATATAACATAAACATGTATCTCCTAAATAAAACAAATTTAATTTGGTTTTTAAAAATTATATATTATACTATAAATATTAATTATAAATATAAAAATATTTCCTTCATCATGGAATTTTATTTATACTTTTTTTACATTAAATAAATAAATTTATTTTTGACACAATCATGATGTAGTGATTAATTCATTATTGAATGATTCAAATAAATAATTTTACAAATATGAAAATAAATTTAATTTTAACATTTTTATGCCATAAAAGATATTTTTGGACGAAATTTACTTATGGGGGATTATTTAATACCACTGGTGTGAAGAAATCAGTTTGTTATGACTTTAACAAATATTAATAACTAAGTAGTTTAAAAATTGACAGAAATGAATTATTTAAACAAATACAATTTTATTAAATGATAAAATAGCACTAAAAATCAATGATTCAGAAAAATGACTTATATATTGTTAATAATTTCATTAATTATCCACATGTTGTTTTATTTGAATTTTATAGTAAATATAGTAATCATATATTATGAAAATACAAGAAGATATGGTAAGAGTTAATGTTTTTAACTATGGGTTAAATATAAAAGATAAGTTTAATTTTGGGGCCTGAACATGACTAAAACCTATTTTTGGGATAATTTAGAACCATCCTCATCTTTTTCTAGAACATTATCACATTCACAATATTATAATTCCAAAATAAATTTATAAAAAAAATATTATTTCAAGACTTTTGTAAAATGCCCCTCTTCCACCATATAAAATTCCACCACCTCCACCCAATTACTCACACCTCTAAATCACCTTTAATCATCCCAATTATGCTCAAAAAACGTTCCTGACATCCCTCCCTTCCTCCTAGAGGCATTAAATTGGGAATAATTCAATACCAGAAATCCTTTTGGCTCAAATCAAATGGAGATTCCCGATTTAGAGGTTATGTATTCTCTCAAGCTTCTTTCATTTATTCTTTTTTTCCACCCCCTAAACACTTTTTATGCTATTATTTTATAAAAAAAATATTATACAAAAAATAATAATATTTTTTATGATAAGGTTTTTAACTACACATACACACACCTCTAGGTAATGGATATAGAACATACCATTTCAATGCACGGTGAACTATTGCCTCATGAAATAATGATAGTTCAATTATATCCTACCACCTCTCATGGTGTCCATTATTATGGAAATATATTTATATATGATATATATTATATATATTTTTGTAGTATGATTCAGTAATTTTTATTTACAACATACCTTTTTCATTATGTAATGTGTGAATACGATAATTTCATTACAGGAATTGTGGACTACCGCCCCGTCAAAGTGATATAACTCATTAATGCAATACATGGAACATATAAATAAGGTATTTAATGAACGTATATAACATATATAACATGGATATTATAATGTAATTATAATATAACTATGTATCAGTTATTTTTCATTCCTTTAATATGAAAAAGAAAAGAAAGTAGCGTTCATGTGTTTGTAGGGCCTACTGTCTCCATGAATGATGCATTTCTTTTATTATTTAAAAATGTTATGGATTATTATAAATACATATATATTTTTTATATGTGATATTTAAATCATGAATATCAGTTTGGAGATAATGGACTTATGGAGAGATGGATAATTTGTATCAAAACAAGTTCATTTTTGACTCATGTACCGAACATCAAAAAAACATCTGATATGAACATATATAATTGTGTAATTGTTATAATGTGATATTAAATGAATAATAATCTTAAAAAAGGTTTTTATTAAATTATAAATTATCATAATATTATTATTCATGAAGATAAATAATGAACGAGATGATTCAGACTCAAGATGAGGGAACTTCTTAACCAAATTTCCTTTATTTGGGTTAATCTTCTATTTTTTGATTATGATGTCCTATGAGTATGTGATAAATTTTTTTATATCCTATCTCGTATTTATATTTGATTTATTTTTATTTACAGTTAATATAGATAATTGATCTATTTTATTAAAAATATTATCTTTATAAGGGAAATCTTAACTCAATATCCTTTCGTTGAGTTAAATATCCATGTCATTGGTTTTGTTTTTCCAGAATATATGTTAATGCACTCTGATTTTTTACACTGAATATCCACTAATATTGGGTGTATTAATATTTTTAACACATAATTATGTCATTGATTTATCCTTAATCTAATTATAAAATATTTTTAAGGGACTTCGTCTCAATCTCATTTCATTGAGGAATATTTTAATTTATACACGACCTTATTTATATGGTGTATAATAAACCCATTTAACATTTAATTTATTTCAAAATGTATCATTTTCTACAAATCATTTTACTAAATGAGAAATGTATTTTTTTTAACATATGTGGGTGACAATAACCTCTCTGCTGCCATAACTGTTGTTTGATATTTGGCTTCCTCAAGAAGATTTAATGTATTATAAAAGTAAAAATAAATGCCTTATTCATTTATATGGATATCTGTGTATTTCAAATGGGTTCTTAAATGAAATTTTTTTTTATATGGAAATGTTTTTTATATGGGATTATATGAGTTTTTCAAAAAAGTTTTTGGATGAACATGTTTTTGAATAGGTGCATGTGTATTATATGAAACTAGTGAGCTGATATAGATTATACGATGGGTTGATCCCCATTATTGCTCATAGTTGAGTCTGATAGAGAATATATGATGGGTTGAGCCCCATTATAGCTAATGTATGAGCCTGATGTACCTTATACAAAGGGTTGAGCCCCATTATAGCTCACTAGTCAGCCCAATATAGCGTATACGAATGGGGATCCCGTTTATAGATCTCTAATTTGGATGCCACCCATATGGTTATTACAATTGGAATGTGTTTGAATTTTATATATATATATATTATATTCTATGTCATCTATAATAGTTTTAATTTTTTTCTATTGATTTTAGTGGTTTTCAATGAGAAAAAAATATGACTGTTATTCATGTGAAAATTTATTGTTTCATCTTCTCAAATAACATTGAATGGGTTATTATGATTTAATTATCCTAATGGGTTTTCAATATTTTTATGTCCCATACTAGGCTTTTGATGCTCATCCCATATTTTTGATATATTATTCATATGTTATAAGGAAGGGTAAGATAAAGGAATAATTAAATATGATTTTCATCATGAAAATAATTCTTGTGTTTTAAGGAGTTTAGTTGTAGCGAGAAAAATTGGATAGAGTAGAGATGTCTAGTTTGTAATATTTCAGATGGAATGTAATAGTTATGGCCTAATTCTCTAAAAAACTAAACCTAAAAATATAATCAGTGTGAATTTATTACATAAATCAAGATTATGTAATGTTTATGGTTGGGGCCTTATGTTATTTATTTATGGGGTTGACCTGTTTTTAATTTATTTCCTCCCTTTATGTTCTCATGAGTCCAAAAGATTGTTTTTAAAGAAAAGCATCCTTCTATTTATCTTCTATTGGGAAACCTTTCATCCATGTCCATATTTTCATTAAAATGTTTTAAAGTATGTATTTAAAATTAAAAAATGATTATTTAAGGTCAATTTTAACTATATTTTACTTTTTATAAAAAAGTATAGAAAGTTTGTTCTTTTCATTTTCCAAATGTTCCACCTTTTACATTATCATGAAAATATAAAGGAATTTTTGTTTTAAAATACACCACATGAACTTCATTAAACACCCTAATGAATAATATTTTATTTAAATATTACATTTTATGATTCCTTTTGGTATTCATATAAATAAAATTTCTGAATGTATTTGGAAATTTATAGATTCTAAAATAATTTTTTTAAGTCGAAAATGTATTTTCCTCAATAATATTTCTAGTTATAATTTAATTTTTTTACCTCTAAATATATATATATATATATATATATGTTTCTTATGGTTTAATAAATAAATAATCCATTGTAACTCTCGTTATTAATTTATTGTCTGTTTTATGATTACGATTAAGAAAATTTTCAACAACCCATATCCTTTAAGAGGATGATGATTATGTGGTTTGGTCAAATATTTTGAGACCTTATAGAACACATATGTACATTTTTTATTCTGTTATAGGTGGGATCAAAATTTTATATCCCTCAAATTCATTTTATAAAGATTGATATCTCATAAGAGAATAAGTACTGGAGTGGGAATTGAATACAGTTTAGTTGGGACTTTATCAAACATGATAGTCCATGGAGTGAACACTGGCTACTAAAATAATTGGAAGGGGAGTGAGACCAATCTACTATGATAGTCTTTGTTGTTATCCTTGACAAAGATGATATGTTTCTATTCTTATGTGTATGCCGAAAACAAATGTATTATTATTTTGATGTTTTATCATGGTTTAGGGTTGATTATTGATGGTTCAAAACTCTTAAGTTTATTTTATTTTAATTGATAAATAATTATTCCGTGATTCCTTATTATGATCAATAATTTTTTTTAATAGTTTCTAATACTAATATCTTGTTATCATATTCTTATAATTATATTAGGACCACTTTTCATCGTTGATTGGAAAATCATATGACTAACCATACTCAAAGTCTTATCTCACCCTTTCATATGTTTCCCTTCCACTATTTAGGGACAATTATTTTATGAATGATATTTCTAAGAAGGTTGGTAGTTGTAAAGAACATAGTGGGAAATGATATAGGTCAATTATGTACCAGTTTTTGTCTATTCATGTACCAAAATGCTCTAAACATTTGGGGTTCTATTATAGATCATATTGATGTTTGATGAATATATTAGATAATAAGATGTTGGATTTATATATGTACTATATGAGTCACTATATATGATATCATCAACTTCATTCTCTCGATAAATTATAATGATGATGATTTAAGTATGGTTTTTTCAGACACATCTCTTTTCCACGACTTCATTAAGACATGATGAAAAATTTGGGAAACTAATTTATATTCCATGGGTTATGCTATAATGTAATGATGAAATGTTTATATAAAATGCTTCCTATAATTGGGTTATGAAATTATTTTGGGATAATATAATGACATGATGTATTTTTTATGATCTTGTGGAACACATAGTATACTTATAAATATATAAATATTTGTCTAAAAATTATCTATCACTCCAATAAATTGGTTATGTTGGATATCTAATGAAATAATAATAATAGGAATGGGGAGTGAACCCAGATTAGTAACATACTCTTCCCAACAAGATAGTCTTGGGAGTAAACCTTGACTGAATAAATGATGGAATGGGGAGTAAACCAAAAGCTCAATTATATTCTCCATAGTGATCCTTAACCTAGGAAATGATTATTCCATTAATAGGTGTACACCACTAATATTTTCATTATTCCTATGATATATTTTCCTATCTCATGATTTTATATTAAAGAGTTTATAATCCTATGATGACAAATCCGTATACAATGATCTGTGATTAATGATATTTGAGTGAATGGGTATTATTATCATAATTTATGATAATGTTCTCAAAAACATATTATTATCATATGATCACATATGATTATTTATTAATATATCTTCAATTTCCCCTAACTGAATAAATGAGATCACACATTCTTATATTTCCTTTCATTATTTTATGATGAATAGTTTTTATTAGGGTATGTCTCAAAAGTGTACTATGTGAGAAGCACATTTTATGGGATATTGAAAATTATCCATGTAATATCCAAAGTTACAAAACCATTATAGTTCTAGGTAATGTATTTTTATGATATATATTTAATATTCATCTTTAATGATGTAATATCAATTAATGAAATTATTTTATTCCTCAGTTGGTATCAAATAAAGGGTTTAGTTATTTTCGAGACTTGGATTACAATATTTTTTTAAATCCCTAGCAATAAGACCAAATATAGGATAATATTATTCATATTTTTCAACTATATACTGTGTGGTTTTCCTATGAAATGAATCCTTGTATGGAAACCAGAATATGGATGTGTGTGAGGAATAGATGCACAATGGGGTAACAACTCTAAAAAGGGTGGATTGACTATTAACTCAATCATCACTAGGCATGATGAAAGAGCCTCGTACCAAACACAAGGCTAGACACTCTTGAGGGATATTCCTGTGTTAATTCCCATTTGATTTTTGAATTTTTATAAAGGATTTGAATTGATGATTATAATGAATAGATTAGTTTAAACCTAAGGTACCATATATTGAAAAGTGTGTGTCATAATTTAGACCACCAATTAATGGTTTGTCATTATTATATGATTACTCACTTTGATTATTATTCCTCATACTATTCTTTTCATTCTTTTTAAGTGGATTTATGTATTTGGAATAATGTTAACGTTCAATTCCATATGAAATAAATTAAAAATCCTCATGAGAAATGAAATAAAATGTGAGAGGTGACGCAAAATATTGAAATTATTCTTATGAAACTCCCCCAATCTAGGAATTTCAAAACTTATCATGCTAATATTTCAAATGTAAAAAGGAAGGAAAACCTCACGTTATACTCTTTTATATGGAAACAAACACCTTATTCAAATAGTTACTTTGATCCTCTAATTACTAATAAGTTGATCAATACCACTAAACTTAAATGTTCTATTCTCTAGTATTAATAACATGAAACATTTACCTGACATTATAACATTTGGAAGTAAAATAATATCAATAGTCTAACATCTTCTATAATACAAGGATATATGTGTAAATTGACTGCATGTAATGGAAAGAGTTGAAGAATGTATTTTTCAATAAATATTGTCCAACCAATATTTTTACTAACTTGGATAGGTAATTCATAGAACTGAAATATAAGGATGACGAATTTAATAGTACCAATGAGGATGTTTTTCATCACATGCAAGGTAAGCTTAGGGTATTATCAGTAATCTTGTTATCAAGATTGATTTATTTTTTAGTTTCCTGAGACCATGCCTCGAAAATGAATTGGCTATATGAGATTGTGATAGTTAAGAATAAGTTGTTTAATGTGCACTTAATATTGAAATTGAGATTAGATAATCTCTATATTTTCATGGTTTTAGGGGAAAAGGATGATGTAATTTCAATTATGTTCCATAAATAAAACCCTTGGATAAATGAAAATAAAATTTCCTCCATTTTCAAATTGTTCAAGAAATCATGGTGGAAATTTCCTTATCAAGTCAAATAAAATATTAGTATGTAGAGAATAATGTAATCAATAAAAAGAATCTATATGTGATTTAAAGAGGATATGCGATGAAAGGAAGTGTGAAAAAGCTCATCCAAATGTCTTACCCACACTCATATACTACAATTACATGGAGTATACAAATTAGTCCAGTACATCCATGATAATAGGTTTCATGATGAAAATTGGCATCATGAAATTATTATGACCAAAGGAAATGGTATTTCTCTTGGGATCATATGTTTTGAATTGGGTCCTATAAATGATGTGGGGAAAGGTAAAATTACCATCTACTATTGAACTATAAATGTTTTGTTTGAATATAGATCTACTACCCTTTTATATATGAACAATATTTTAAGGGTTTCATTTCCCCACCTCAAATATTAGATGTTGGGTTAGTTCTATAAACTCTAAATGGTAATGTTTTGGGAAAGGGATTCATTTGTTCTCAATGATGTGTTAATTTGTGTTTAGGTATCTAAGATAATGTTGTCATTTTTGGATAATTTTTGTGGAATCATTTAATGAAATTGGATTTCATGCTTTATAAATTTTACATGAAACAATTATGATTGTTTTAATGTTATTAATATCATAGACATATATCAATAAGGATGTCACATTATTTACACAAATTCATAGTGAAGATTAAGAATCCAAAGAAATTCATGTAAAATGTAATAATATTTTTCATAAAGATTCCCTGAGGATGGTTTGGAATTATATTATATACAAATAATTATTCTATGTATTTTATGATAGGACATATAAAAAAATATAGATTCCTTAGTTCATCCAAGGACCATGTCAACCACACTTGTGGGACCCTCTGGTCAAACATGTGGGACACAATCGACATACCTAGCCTAAGTAAGCATGATTGTTAGCGGTTAAGTGCATAATGACCTCATCAAGCGCACAAGTGATCACATACTAGATGTGGACCAATGGGATAGCGTATTTATGGCTCAACATATGATGCCCATGAGTCTAAATAGTGTTTCTTATGTCGAACCATTATTCTAAGTCATAGCAAAGATAGCACATGATTTTTTATAAAATATAATTTTATTATTCATGAATTTGATGTGGGATAGAAGAGGCACAAAACATTGTTTATTTGAAATTTTGTGTAAAATTCATCATCTACCTAATCTGATCGAATAGATCCATTTGATGAAGGTCCTATCATCATTTCCATGAACCTTATCATATAATTATATGTTTTTTAGTGCCTTTGACAATCTGACTAACATCATAGAACCCAAGGTCACTATGGATTTTCATTGATTGAGATTATGAGGTGAGAATGGTATGAAACACCATGAATGGAATCTCTATCTCCCATGCATGAAGATATTCAAAAAAGTTATCTTTTCCAAAGGAAAATCAATTTTGGGACATTTTTGGATTCATGGATGACATCATTAATTTAAAATCATGTTCATTTATCATTTAATGTGACTAATTATCATTAAGGAAAATATGAAATAATTTTTTCATCCAATAGTTCACATGAAACCTAAAATGATTAATCATACGTGGTTTAAAATATTAAGATACAGTGATATTTTCAGCATGTTGATGATTCTATCTAATGCGGCATAAATATAAAACCTGGTGATGTTCAAGGTTGAGGTAATACTTATTTATAGAATTAGCATAACCAAGCCGTAATATGTTTTTCAATATCATGAGAGAAATAATCTCATTTTTCCGAAGAAAAATAGATCATCATAGAACAACTATTTCATGAAAAATAGAATCTACAATTATTTCTTCTAGTGTGAAATAGAAAAAAAACTCATTCCCTCTTGACTTTATAATCTCTAACTATAGTGTTTTCATGAATATCATTCTTATGTGAAGTTTTATGGATAATACAAAAAAATATAGACACTCCATCTTCAAATATATGGTATTTTCCAATGCTACCTACTGTGTTAAAGTTTATTACATGATGAAAATGTTCTGGAATAATTATGGAAATTTTGTGAAGCCTAAATCTTTCTACATATAGCGTGAGAAAAGAATTATTATTACTCACATGAAGAAGAATAACTCACACACATGATCCATTTTAAATGAGGTTGTTATTGTACTCATACATTAAGAAATACATTCAATTCTATTGCACAATTTGATATACTCGAACATGGTTTTGTGCGAGGTTGTGTGAGTTGAATTGAAATAATAGACCAAAATGATAAAATGAATATAATATAATAATGAATGAAATTTTATGTGTACTAGTTTTTTTATGAGAATACCATGAAACGTATTCAATATTCAGGAAGTTGATAAAATGATTTATTTGAGGCTCGAATAAAGAAATAATGAAGAATTTTTGTGCACCACTTGACCACATTTAAGTGAGGTCGGGATATAAACATCAGTAGGAAGAATTTCTTGAGTAGTGTCTCAAAAAAACGATCATATACAAGTGATCAAAATTAATTAGGAAACCCACAAGACTCAGTCAAGGGATATTGAAGGCACTTAAAGTGTACACGAGTAGATCTAATCATGCATGCTCATGGAAGAAGATCAAAAGATAATCAAATAGAGTATCAAATAATAGAAAGGAAAAGTAATCCTAGTCAGATCTAGGAGAAGATAATTATTTTAGTTGGAATGAGATATATGTGAAATCTCGTAGTTGGAGTTTATAATAGGATAATTTATTTCGTTGGAGCCAAAAGTATGAAGTTTCTTATTTGGAGATGTGATAAGGGTAAGATTTTCGATTGGTATTGGGGGAATTGATAATGTCTCTCATTTATAAGTATTCACAATGTAATAACATTTTTTATTTTGAAGATTTTTTTATTGGGATAATAATTAGTTGTTGTAAGGATTATTTTTTTTCCAAACCTTGTAAAAAAAAGTGTTTTCCACTCCTTTATTACAAATGAAAAAATGGTGATATTTAGATATAATATTGAGTAGATTTAGAACCAAAACATGTTAATTATTTAGAAATCAACAAAAAAGAATTCGTAAAAATTAAAACCAAAATTCACACTCATCTCAGTGATCAATATGTCATGGGGATCTAAAAGCACAATCAGATGAAATATTCTCTATAAATTTAGATGAAGTATTTTGAGATATATAAAATATCAAATCTATAAAGAAACTGGGTCTTCCCAAATTCAATGCGAAGAACTATCACAACTGTAAAAATAATATTATACCTTATGTCATATTACTTGAACTGGAAGTGATCAATGTTGTCATAGTGGGTTTTCCATCCATTGGTGACAATGCTTCCATGACATAATATAGTAACAAAACTATGGTGTTATAAGGAAATTCTCAATAATACATCTAGATAGATCTTTCAGATAAGGGTTACACAAATTTCATGCATTTCCAAACTACCAATCATGTTTGAAAAATAATTTATAATTCATTATAATGGTTCTGTCAAATTCAAGGAACTCAAACTACAAGTTTAGATTAGTATGTTTGAGGACATAAAAATGAGGAATTAAATAAATATTGATGGTTATTTAACCAAAATAAATGAGATAGTAAGAAACATTTGAGGATTTTGTGAGGAACTAGAAGACTTTATCACCTACAAAATATTGATGTGTAATTTTCATGAACATTTTGATTCAAATATCTCAACAATATAAGAATGAGTTGTTTTTTCTCCTGATAAAAAACACAAAATTATCATTGATTATGGGATGAGTAAAATTATAAATTCCTGGAAGATTCAAATAACTGAAATGTACACTGAATATATAGTAATGGGTAAAGTAATAGAATAAGAGGTTTAATAATTTAAACATTTCCATAGTGGTGAGACTGATGATGATATCAATCAATTTTTTCACTATATCAAAAAAAATCATAAAGAAAACATTGAAGGGAAAGACTAAGAGATCACCAAAATTATTCAATAGTGGTGTCTCTATTTAAATTTCCATGATTTTACCTATAAGTAATCTTAGAGAATGAAAAAATAGAATTAGAAAGAGATGATAACAGACTTCATAAATATAAACTGTTTTTGGAGAATAAGAAGAACCTCAGTAGAAAGAAGAGAATTCATATAATCTAACATAATCATGATTCATCATAAAGTTGTTCTCCAAATAATGAAGTTGGTTCCCAAGATCATTTATTTGATGGAACTGATTCATTATATGGTAGGTATGATGGAGAATAATGAATAGAAAATGGGTTGAAGAATTAAGAAAAATCGAAATTTTTAATGGGATAGAGACAATTTTCATGAATTAAAAGATGAATCTTGTTAAAAAAACTAGTGGTTTATAATATGGAAGAGATAAAAGAGAATTAAGAGTACTATATTGGTGAGATCAATAAGTAAACATTTATAGAAGATAAACATGAAGATAATTTCTTAGATCTCAGAAGAGAACTTGCTACAATTGAAGGATAATTTCCTATGAAAAAATCCATATTTGTAACAATACAACATTAGTGGAATAATTCTAAAAAATAATTAAAATGTATAAGAAGTTAATATATATTCCTACAAATTTAGTGAGTTGAAGTGTTCTAAAGTCATGTATAATTGATTCCATTTCATGGTTGATCTATTTAAACTAATAATTCCGACCAAAAAAACTACCTTATAACATGTTGGCCCATGTTTGATGAGAGGAAATCTTTTACATCAAATGAAGGGATTAATATACCAATAAGGCCAAAACTACTTAATCTTTGTGAATCTTGGATTGAAATAAAACAAAAAAACTCAAATATATAAATATGTATAACTAAAATGGATGATCAATGTTTCTGGGGTTCTTATAGTGTAGTGATAAGCATGGAAAAATATTCTAAACTTGTTGGTACAATAGGTAATTACTATGAATAAGGAAAGATTCAAGGTGGAGTTTCAATCAATTTCTAAGGAAAAATATAATATAAAATTAACTATTACATGATCGATACCAAAATTATATAAAGAATAAAAAATTTCACATTCTAGGAGAATATTTTCATATATGAGATTTGTGAGGCCATAAGGTTGAGATATTCAAGAAGGGGATAAGAGGATAGGTTTTACAAGCTGTGAAGTGGAATTGGTTTCAAGAAAATAACAATGACATTTCCTGAAAAGATTTTTACAGTATTTATAATTTCAAGAATAACTACACATTTTCTTGGAAAAATAAAATGTAATTTCTTAAACAATTAGACCATACTAGAAATCGTGCTAAGTATAATTGAATAATGTTTTTTTAGTAGTACGGGTAATGTTGATGAGAATTTATCCAAAACTAGAAACATGAAAGCTCAAAAGAATGATTTGGAAGCATATATTCCATAAAAATAATATGTTCAATGGAATAATCAAATAGAATTGTATCATAGTTGAAAGAAGATTCCAAATAAATCCTCCAATACTAAGATTGGTAGAAAATAATGGATCAAAATTAAAGGAATCTCCCAATTATAATGTTGTTCCTATTAACCCCACAGGTCCCTTATTCTTCCATATTATTTTGTAAATTTTTGAGTAAAAACATTTCAAATTAAAGGCTATGTTTAATGTTGTCACTTCCGGGCCGTATGAATTGATTTTTTATCATAAAGTCTATCAAATTCCATGAATTAGATGAAAATAGTTCATCCATTATGTTGAATCAAATATGAGACTAATTTATTATTTTACTAAATTATAGGGAATTTAGAAATGCAATATATATTTCTAACATGATGATTGAGGTGTTCCAATCACAATTTATCCATTCATTATTAATTATATTAACAATATCAATTAATGTGGAGTTATTGGATGATGAAAAGATGAGACAAATAGGTAGATATATCTTTTACACTAGAATTTTATATTGGGTATTTTGTGTGTGTGTGTATAATATTGAATTTTATTGATAATTATGATTACTTATATCCCCTAAAATGAGAACTAAAAATTTCAGAGCCTGATTTCATTTGCACGGTAGTTTAAGGATATCATAGACCACCTTGGTTATATATCTATCGATTTCTACACTAGGTTTTCACAAGAAGACTAAATGTTTATTTTTTATAGGCTCTTTACATTAGAATACCATTTAAAATCATCCCTCTCTTATAAGTTATCAAGAAAAAATCATTTATGTCAGGGTACCATTTTTTGGAGAAATGATGAGTTAAGAATACCCCACTTATAACATCATTTGACTTTCAATGTGGGGGAGCTTTTTTGACCCACATATTAACTTTTTTAATATGAATAGATATTAATAGAAAAATGAAATGGGGGATATATTTATTACCAAGTTTTTAATTTATATTCAATGATGTTTCAATATCTGTTCAGTGAGCTAAGATGATGTAGTGATGCATAGATAATTTTTACAAAATCAATGAATGAAATCGGATGTCATGCATGAACAATTGTTCTTATAATTATGTCAAGTGATGGAAAAATATAATGTTCCTAAAAAAGTGTAAATAAGGATTACACATTATTTACATTAATGTTTGGAGAATAATAATAATATAATGATGTTCATTTATATTTTATATACATTTTATATGAAGAATATTTGAGGATGGTTTGGGAACATATTCTATACATAAAATTGTTTGATGTATTTTATGATGGGACTTATAAAAAATATGTAAAACCATAGAAAAAAAAAGACAAACACATCCAAACATGTGGTCCTTATGGGAAACAATGTGGGAGGAAGTTAATATGGCCAGTCCAAAGTAGAAGGAGTATGAGTGGGTTGGCGCAGAAAACATGCTAGATGCGTGTAAGAGAGTTTGTTCTTTAGGTGGGTTAGTGGGTTGCATAGGTGATGAAAAACCTATGAATCCTAGGTGTGTGAATTGTATTCCATGTGTTAAATTCCACTATTGGCCCATAGTGATAATGGAATTGGGATGGTTTATATACTATCGATCGACTCTATGTGAGTTCTATTTAATATTAGTGGGTCAGTAGACACTATTGTCACATTTAAAATGTTATGCACATTTCATTAGGCATATAATCCAATTGTAGAGATCCATTTGATCAGGACTTCCACTTCATCATACTCAACCCTCATTGGGGATGTTTATATTCAATAGAGTATTCAATTTCATGAAATCCATCACCAAACTCAAGATCTCTATGGCTATTCTTCGACATATATTTTGAGTCAAGGAGGTTCTGATCCTCCATTCATTCAATCACTTTCTTCAATGCATAGAAATTTTTGAATAATTTAACATTATTAAATTAAAACTCAGTTCTATATGGTTTTTTTGATTCATGGATGACTTCAATGATTTATAATAATTGTATTTTATCATTGAATATGAGGTGTCATCATAAAATAATATATGACCTGATTTTTTGCATCACATAAATCATGCAAAGATTAAAATTAAGAATGTAAAGGGTTGTAAAATCTAAGGTGTACTAATATTTCTGGCTAATTGATGAAACTTTTTGAAAAAAATTTCAAAGAATAGGTTTTTCAAGGAAGTGGTAATCCATTCCTATATTTCCGAAGAAACAAGGCATGATATGGTTTGATTCCACTTGAGAGAAAGGTTCTTTTTTTCTAATTCTAAATAGGGTGACATTAAAAACCTTTTTTCATATAATAGAATAATATAAGATCTATTCTTTTACAGAGTGGAATGAAATCCCATGGCTTCCTGATTTGAGAATCTCACACTAAATGGTTTTCATAAATAACTTGTTGACATGAATATTGTTGGAAAACACAAAAATGATAGGCACTCACTCTTCATATATTTGTAAATTCATGAAGAACACTATTTTGATGAAGTAATTTACATGAAGATAGTGATATTAAATCCAAAATACAATTTTTCAAACCCTAAATCAAGCCAAATATACTGGAAAAACCAATCCTCATTAATTACTTGCATAACATTTTTGGAATTGGATGAGGTAGTTCATGCATTCATGTATGAAGAAGTGCGCCCAATTAATATGCATAGTTTGAGATAGCAGAACTTGGTTCTATGAACATATTTTTGAGTTTAAGTGAAATAATAATCATAAAATGTAAATATTATATGAAATAATAAACCATGAAATATTATTTATGCTAGGTTTTTTGATTAGAAGACCATGTAAAGTATTAAACATGCATGAAGTAGTTAAGAACCTTCATTTCAGGCATGATTAAAATAATACGGAATAATTTTTGTGAACCAGTTGAACAAATCCAGATGACACTAGTAAATCAATATCCAAAGGGATAATTTCCCTAACCATGTTTCACTAAGACAACTAATCATTTATGGGTGATCATAATTAAATCAGAAATACCAATAGACCCAATTAGTGATTGATCAATGTACATGAAGTGTACATGAGTAAGCAAGATCTTGTAATCTCATGGAGGAAGATAAAAATATCATCATATAGTGGATGAACATAATATAAGGGATGGATCTACTTTGTTGGAAATGGGAGAATATAGGTATTTCAGCCAGAGCTGTATGTAAGAGAATTATCTTAGTTGGAGATGGGAGCAAGAGAATTATTTCAGTTTGAACAAAAATAAATAAGTTTTTTGTTTTCATCAAGGAGTATTATAAGACATTCAGTTTCTAGTGAAAAAATGATGAAGTCTCCCAATTTGATCTAGGAGTAATGTAATAAAATTTTGATTGGAAAGAATATATAACTTTGAGGAATAACCAGTTTTAAAAATAGAATTATTTTTTCAACCCATGTATATAATGTTCCTTTATCTCTTCGTTATTACAACTCCACATGAGATGATATTAAGAGATAAAAAATAAAAAGTAAACATATGATTCCCCCCACTCTGTAGTGGTCAATCCATCTTGATGAACTAGATGTACAATGGTCACGTCTCATATCTATAACTCCTCTCTGATAGAAGTGTGTCATAGTTCACATCCCGGTATTCTATTGATTACCAATCTATTATAATTTGAAATAATTTTTAGAATGGATTGGATATTTCAATATAGATCCCATATCAATTGATGACGATGGTATGTCATGTTTGATTTTTAGAATCAACATATCATCATCATTTATTTCCAGGATGAATAGGACTTTCCAATGGAAGGTATATGAATTTTGTGGTAATGCTACATATAAATGGGGGATATTTATCTGAACTTTTTTGGGTGAAAAAAACATCAACTATTTTCCTATTTTTTATACTATAATGATGTACTTCTATAATAATTTCATTTTATACCCATGAATTTTTATATAGAGCTTTAAATAGAACATATATCTACTACTATATATGTTTCAGTGACTCAATATAGAGTGGAAATGATTGAGTTGTATGTATTGAAGATGAAACATTAATAAGATTTTAATTTTGATTTAATACACTTTAGTCCATAACCATTGGGGTACCTTTTCATTTTATTACAATGTAAGATTGTTCAATGCATCATTTCATTGATTCATGAGAACATAACAATATCAATATCAATAACTAGTATTATCTTCCAAATATTGATGGCTTGTTTGATCAAATTCATGTAGTTCAATACATTTCCAATGATGACTTTCACTATAGATGTCACCAATTTATGGAAAATAAGGTGGATATAGCCAAGACATCCTTCTGTACTAGTTATGGACGTTAAGAATTTATTGTGAGGCCATTAAGACTCACCAATATCCGCGTTATCGTCATAGATATAATTAATAGGGTTTTTATATATTACCTCAATCAGCATGTGATAGTCATCATATATGATATTTTTATATATTCTAAGAGTATGGAAGAGAATCATCATCATTTAAAGATTGTGTTGAAAACCATGAGTAAAGATATTTTTTATTCTATATTTAGAAAATGTGAATTATGGTTAGAAAAATACTCATTATAGGGTCATATAAGATCAAGTGCGGGTATATCAGTGGATCTTTTGAATGGAAAGGTTATTGAGAATTGGCCTGACTACCAATGATAACCAGCATCCAGAGTTTTCATGGGATAGATGTAGTGTATAAGTGATTTGGGGGTGACTTCTCATAGCTATAAAATCTAATAACAATTTTATATCAAAAGGGATTGGAGTTTCATTAGAATGTAAATGTGAGGAAAGTTTCATAGAGCTAAATGGATGAATGTTCCGTCCACCTATACTAAGACTACCCTGTAGTAGAGAATGGTTTCTTGTCATTAGTTTTGTTACATGGATGGGACTATGATGTATCCACATGAAAAATATATTGTGATATATTATGAATCATTAAAATTGAAAATTAATGAGAAAAATTACATGCCTCATGATTTGAACCTTTAAACAGTATTTGTTTATTGAAAATATAGAGGCATTTATGTTTTTGGTGAATTATTTGATATATATACTAATCATAAGACTTTTATTTATATATTCACATTGGAAGAGTTATATAATCACTAAAGGATATGGTTAGAGATTATTAAAGATTATGAATAATCTATACATTATGATACTGGGATGGTAGGAAAGGTTGTTGATGCTCTAAGTCAGAGAAAACATGAAATATTTTTCTATTATATGTATTGAAAGAGATCTAATGTTTAGGGATTTGAAGAAGTGGTATGTTTCAATCATGAGTTAAATGGGATAGATTATATCTTTCTCATATGAATCATCAACTATCCATCCATGTTATGAAAATAGGTACAAAAAATGTTACGATACTAAAGAAGAAGGTGTGAAACATTCCTAATTTCAGCCATGATTATGATGGAATTATAAGTTTTTTGAACAGATTATGTGTCCCATAAATACAATAAAAGAAGGAGTTATTCAGTGAATCCCATAGTCCATAAATATCAATTTATACTTTTATTATGAAGATTTGTGGATATATAAAATAGTATTTATGGTGGGATAACATAAAAAGTGATATTTCAGAGTATGTATCTAGAATCCTAGTATATCGTCAAGTTATGCTAATAGATAGAATTCAAAGGGTATTATATAACCATTCCCAAACAAAAATTTAAATATTGAAATATTACCATGTATTTAATAATCGAACTCCCAAAAAAATTTAAATGGAATAATGTTATTTGGGTTACATTTAATAAACACAATGAAATATCAAATTTTATTACTATTAATGAATATGTATCTCTTGATCAATTTTCCATGAGATACATTAATGAAGTAGTAATATTATTAGGATTTACACATTCTATTTTATCTTAATGATATCTGAGGTTTTTGAAGAATTTCAATATAATTATTCAATATGATTTGACTACTAGATTGATCTTTAGCACTGCTTTTCATCCTCATATAGATGGTTAGACTGATATGAATATTCTAAACAGAGAGGATATACTGATTTCCATTTATATGGATATCAAAGGGGGATGGTATGAACAGATAAAATTGGTAGAATATTTTTAAAATAATAGCTTACAATCGAGCATTTTGATAGCTCATTATGATTGACTCAATAGAGGGATGTGAAAAACTCACTTTTTCTTTGATTAATTTGGAGTAAGAATAAAATTAAGAATAACAAAAGCTGGTTAAATTATAGAGATCGTCAGAGTCATTCAACAGCACGCTAGGGAATCTCTCATTCAATTGAAATGTTATTCTTATAAGCATCAGCCACATCAAGAGATCAAATTCTGTGAAAATATATTACTAAAAATATCGACATTGAGTAAGGTTATGGGTTTTGAAACTAATGGAATAATATTTCCTTGATATATTCCCCACTTATAAATTCCTGATCATAGATTTATGGAAACTAATTTCTTATCACATCCACACAACCTCTCTCAAATTAAAGTATCTCTCATTTGGAAGTACATACATAATCCTTTACATTTACAAAACATAGAGGTTGTACCACTGGAGAATTATCTCAATTATAAGAAATAACTACTTGGGATTCCAAATCAATGAAAGATACAATAGTGAAACAAGATAATTCAACTAGTAAACATTTGGTAGAGAAACCATAAATTTAAGGAAACAATCTGTGATGTAGAGGATGTGGTGAGGTAGAAGTATCAATAGTTATGTGTATTAGTGTCACATTATCTAAAAGGATAAATTCATATAAATGTTTAGAATCAAACACCCTGATATTTAATGATATTTTTCACCTTAAATAACTTATATTTCATGATTTTATTCAATACATTCTACATCAAGTTTAAATGGACCAATATATACTAATGAATTATTTAAATTTAATGTGACACTTATCACCTTACAATTAAATTTTCATGTATGAGTAAGACTTAATAAATTATGGAATAAATATATATGTGTAAGATTAATTCATTTGTCTTCACATTGTTATTATTTAAAATAAAATTATTTTAAGGTAAAAAATAGATATTTTCCTAAAAAATGGTTTTTATATAGACAATGTGTTTTTATCTTAATAATTTTTTTGTTAATATATATTTATAAATATCTAAATAAAATTTATATATTATATATTTTTTCAAATTTTTACCAATATTTTAAATTTTCTACTATGAAAAGAATCATAAAAATCATGTTTTATAATTAAAATCATTTCTCTAAAATCTATTTTGTTGCATTGGTGAAATTAGTTTAAAATTAATTTCAACAAATTATAGACCCTAAATATTTCCAAATGGATCCGACACTTTTTAATAAAAATTATTAATATTATTTAATATATTAAAATTGATTTTTGATCATTATGAATAGTATATTTGGTAAGAAAATTCAGTTATCTTAGTAAGAGTTAAAACATGATAAATAGATTTAAAAAAAGGATCAGTGTTAAACTAACCCAAAAAAAATTATAAATCCTATTTCATTAACATATTTCAACTCTATATCCTATCGTATTAAAATATTATCCATTTTATATACATTTTCATTGTGTTATTCAAAAATATATTTTAATAATATGAAAAATTCTATATGTATCATCCCCTAACCTTATAAAAGAACACCCTCTCTACTCGCTCACTAACACATACAGATCCTATATTCTCAGCCAAGTACTACCCAAATCCAATCAAAATACCCATCCAAATGTCTTATAGTTTATCTTCTAATCAGAATACCATCCTTTAAAATATTATGTAATATATAAAATGAGGTTTCTCAACGGATAGGTGTAACTCTATACCGAGTAATTTAAATTTTATTTCTTCTTCTAACACTTCGAAATATATTTTATCCATTATAAAACAATGAGTTTTAAATATTCAATATATTTATATTTTATTGTGATGATGGAATAACAATTTTTAACCTCCAGTCTATCAAATGTTAAATGAAAATATCGCTCATGCGTACGTATAGACTACTACCCCCAAATACCGATATGAATAATTTTGCGTCTCCATCTTTCATGGTTTATTATTATAATGAATTTTATGTTTATATATGATATTTATGATATAGTTATTCTTTTATAATTATGATATCTTACATATATTATTACCTTTATATCTGTTGGAAAAAGATAATACAATTTGTGCATATGTGTGGAATACCACCTCCACACAGCCACGTGAATGTTCTTGCAGCATTTCATTATATGAATAATTATAAATTTTTATTAGATGAATAGATATAATAAATATAATAATTATGTTATGGTTAGTATTATGAAAATAATTATACCATTTCAACACCCATATATCATAATATATAATTATTTTAAATAAGTTGATGTGTTAAAAATCCTGCTCCACACACACCACCGATGTGAAACAAAATTTTAATATATTTAGACCATTATAAATATTGTTTTTGAAATAGTTGGAATGCATAAGTGTAACATTTTTTTGACTTGTAGTTAAATATAAAATAAATAATATTTTTAATATTAATTAAATTTATTTATTTTCACTAAAATTACTAATAAGATCATTTATTATTTAGAAATGTATTTTTCATAAAAAATTATTTTTATACAATACAAATTTCTATTTCAAGACAGAAAAATATTAATTTTAAATTATGTTTTATATTAATAATTGGTTGACACAAATCTATAAGGTATGTGATATGCAATATAAATAATAACAATTAGTATTTGAAATTTTCATTTTCCATCAAAAATAAGTTTTCATTATATTTTAAGATTTTATTCAAAAAAAGCATTTGTTATTTTTTTAATTTTCAATTAATAAAAAACTAACATCATTTTAGTATTCCTCATATCATATTTTTCATGGAATATATTTTTGAACTTTTTTGAAAAGGTTACTCATTATTAAAAAATACATTTTTCTAGAAACATGTAATTTTATTGTTGTATCATTATATTATAATGATATAGAATATTTAAAATCCATTAAGGTGTTCATATATGATTCTATAATAAAAGTATGCATTTTAAAATATTTTTTGTTCCTTTTTCCCTATGTTCATCATTTTGATAAATAATTAAGATTTTACATTAAAAATACATTTTCATCCTTTTCAATCGGTCAAGTATTTTAATGGGATATTTGATTTTGGATAATATTTAAATCGCCATACAGATTTTTCATTTTTATAAAAATATATTTATTTCATTAAAATTAGTATCAAATATAATTTAATATTATATGTAAATTTAATGTTTAATAATATTATTTCTCTAAAAACTAGTTTTCAAGGTTAAGAATGTTGATTTTAAAATAGTCATTTTGCACCATTAAATAATTTATTTTCTAAAAAGATTTTCAAATTTTAAAACTTCTTTATCAAGTTTCATAAATGATCCTATCTTCATTTATTAAAAAAATTACTTATTATGTTTATAAATTTAATACAACGGTAAAAGTATATTAGGGTAAAACATAAAAGTTAAATCCAAAATAACTAAAACACAAAATGTTGTCAGAAAATGTAATTGTTTAAGATGATTTCTGACCCAAACTCACTAGATCTACCTATTTTTTATATTTAGTGTATTGACCCTTGAATATTTACCTTAAATTATAGAAAATAAAAGGTTTAATACAATCACTACCAATCTCCTCATTTATAATATGGTAAAATATACACCACTTAAAGACTTACCTAACCTTAGACATTCATCTTGATACAAATAAAAATTTATCATCATATAACACTATTAAACAATAAAAAATATTGTTGTCAGTATTATTTTTCATAATTCCTTAATTTCCATGGATGCTTTTAAGGAAAATTCAAGTCCCAAATGTGATATCCCATCCTTTTTTTTCTCCATGTACATTTCACTCTAATTATTTATTTTGAGCCTTAACGTCGAAGTCTTGTATGTAGATGAGGATCCTTTCTTAGATAAAATGAAATAAAATTTGATAATTTATACTTGTTTGAATTAATGGAGTCTACTTACAAATGGGATTTAGTGTAACATAACTTCTAGGTATGTTGAGAATCATTTAAGGGAAGATGGGCTAAAAATCAACTTTAGAAAATTTACACATTGTGTATAGGTATTACACATCGTATAATTGTTTGTGGGAGTCAATAAAATAAATTAGTGGTGGTGGGTTTTCTTGACAGATACCATAAAAAACATTTACATGACCTGAAACCATTTTATACGCCACGTAAATTCTTGTCCAATTATTTTAAACTTGTTGTGCACATGAAATTTTTTCTATTTCATTGTATCTCACTTTCTATCAACCCTAGGGTATCCTCGGGGTTATTTTTTCGAGTTCCAAACCCCTTTTTATACGTTAATTTAATATGATTAATCGCTGAAATCTCTTTGAAATAATTTCCAAAATCATCCTTTTGGGGGCCGGCTGTTAGAAGCATTGTGGGATCTTCGCTTTAGGGTATGGGGTCTAAATATCAACTATATTGTTGGATATATTTCCATGATATAAAATATTATGATATCGCCAATATAGTGTGCACCCAAACCAATTAAATATATATGTATTGGATAATGTCTTATGGTATGTTTAGATTGACATGTGTCCTTGGGTGATTTATGGTTATAGTATCCATAAATTGTTGCTTATTGCTTACTGATATAATTTTTAATCAATTGTGATTTGAATTGAAAATGTAATATGAAATAATAATGCTAATTCACAAAATTGACCATTGAGATATATGATGTGACATTTTGATATCCATGAGGTATGATAAGAATTGCATTCCATGTAGAGATTCTTATATAATGTGAAAGGCCCAGGCACTTGCACATTTATATATTGTAACTCTTATAGTGAAAGGGCTCGGCCAAATCAAAACTATAATGCTTATAGAGAGCGGGATATGCTGAGTACCTTTCTATAATAATTATAGGGATTTGACACATATTTTTATTGTGAATTTACTATGGTTATACGGTGTTGGTTGTCATGGTCATAAGACCTAATTAGAGACATTCCATCATTTTTTCCAAAGTAGGTTATTTACCATGTTAATATGGTTGTTCTTGGTATGGTTTAAAGACGTGATATGAGATATAACTACAAATAACTGTAGTAGAGTATTGTATTTATTTAATTATTCAATTAATTATTACTCGTATTTATCACTTTATCGCATACACTTCTTATCAGACTGGTTTTGTTTAGACATGGTGGTGTTAGCCTACTAAATTTTATTCACACCATATTTGGTCTACCGTTTGTCACACGAGTAGACTTCGTGGATTCATGTTTGGTCAAGGTAAATGGACATTTCTATTCATTACTTGTTTTTTGTTCAGATGATGTTTGGAGATGGGACAGACGTGGGGTTTGGGACCCAGGACGTTGAGTCTTTTATTTGAGTATTAAAGTATTTTTCTTGTATTTTTAATGCATGAAATTTAGTTTCATTCCATCAAGACATTACATTATTCTTTATTATTTATTCGATTATTAAATTAAATTTTATTGTTTTCTTCCACATTTTTTTTACTCAGATCATTTTTGTTTTCTTATGAATTAATTATTTTTCAATGACACTTAAAATATTGGGGGTATAGTCCTCCTAGAGACTATCTGACCACTGCTGCTTATCAGTGGATTCTAGCATATAGGGAGGCATGCTTGAAATCCCATAACCATCCTTTTCTAACCATGTGAGAGAGTTCCGGATTGGGGGATGTTACAGAGTTGTATCAGGGAATCATGTTTTCTTTTATTTTTCATTACTATATAGGAATGTTTGAGAGGATACTAGGTTTTTTCGGTACTTGGTAATGAGTTTGAGTGTGGGATCATCCAACCCATGTACGAGGGAACATTCAAGTACTCAGGTATGGGATAGTTTTTTGTGATGTGTTCTTGTTACAGTTGAAGCTATTTCGCCTTGAGAGATTCACATGTTGTGTGAGGATTATTGTTTTGTGAAGCTAATTATTTTTTGATTTTTTGTACTCATGGACTAGTATAGCATGAAATGAGAATACATTCATCATAATAGGAACATAGGGATATATTGATAGTCATTTTTCATGGTAGGCGAATATCTATTTTCTCTTGTAATATATACATGTGTACTAAACTATAATACGATACTTATGTTTAACTGGATAATAAAAATATGGTTCATGTCATGATAAATTACTTTTCATCCATTTATAGAGAGACAAATAGTTATTGGTTCTTTATTAAATTCACACGTTATTTTGACCTTGTTATAAGATGGTTATCTAAGGTGTGTTTTTCCTTGTAGGGAAAATTCCTCCTCATTTTGGCATGATCATTATGAGAGTGGAGATTAGAATGCTGATAACCTAGATGAACTAGAAAATCATGTACTTCTTGAGGAAAATATGGTTTTTCAGCTATGAAAAAGCTTCTTGACGGTCATGTGATTCATTGAAACTGAGACTGTTCATACTATTCCACTTATGTCTATCATGAAAATAGATTTTCAAATTCAACATCAACCATTTTTTACTAGGGAAGGGGGATTTGAGGAAGCCTAGTTATAGATTGAGTTAGTCCATACAATCTTAAAACATCTTGAGACACCCACATATGTGAGGTTGAAGCATAGTATATATATGATTCATGAATCATCCAGACATTTTTGGGATATTCTAAAAGAAGTTGGGCAGCCGGATAACCTATCTTAGAAGGAAATCAAGTAGAAGGTCCCAATCCATTTCATTCTTAAGACCATAAAGGATGAAAAATATTATGAGCTCATGCATATTACATAGGGGGCATTGTAATTGTTGGATTAAGCTAGATATTTTTCAAACCTACAACAATTTGTTCCATACTTAACATCTAATGAGATATCAAGGGAGATACATTTCACGAATGGTCTTTACTATGAGTTCTTCTCACAAATGAACATTTTCAATTTAAGAATCATTGAATATTGGATGAATCAATCTCCCATCACAGAAGGGAATGTAAAATAGGTTCTAACCAAAAAGGCTATTTCTATTGGAAAACTTATGAGTTCTTCATTTAATGGTATAAAATTACATTATGATAGTTTCCACTAGATAAAGAGTGGGAATAACATTCGTGGTTGGCGAAAAATCTCAAGATCGTGTTTTTTTCAAGTGCCATCAGTGTGGAATGATTGGTCACAAGAAACCATAGTGTCCATACAGAACATTTTATTTTCCTAACTAAGATAGACTAGGTCATATTTAGTGGTTATATTCAATCATTTCATAGAATACTAGTGGAAGAGGATCCAAAGAAGAACCAGAATCAAGGAGGGGATCATTTACCACTTAGCTGGTTGGTAGTTATAGTTGTACATGCCGTTTAGGTCGAGGAAAGGGATGTGGTACCCCAGTGAAAGATAAATTATTCCATATAAGGAAAATATCTTAGGGTACATAGACTAGATCATAGGGTAGTGGGATAATTAAGTTGCATAGTATGCATACTACTCTTGCAAACATCGCTGCAAGACCATCTACTTTCAGTGGAATGATTCTTGTATTATCCACCATAGATCATTTTTTGATTGATACAGGTGCAATGAATTATTTTTAATATTATCTTTTTGAAATTTTTTTTATCTCGGATGTTGAAATTTGGGATGGTGTATTAATCATCGACGCACAGTTCAGATTTTGTTCATGAAATATCAAATGATGTGACGCATGTTATTGAGAGATTGTTCATTACCATTTCATTTAGTAACCATTTGTGATATAAATGATTGTATTTTACTTGATTCTTAGTATGGATTTTATAGTCCTATACTAGGCTCATATTGACTATTATAGGAGGAGAGTTAATTTTATATATCCAGAAAAAAAAGTTTAATTCTCACCATGTGGGATTGGGATCTTTAGCTTGGTCATGTGGGACCAATTTAGTGTAGGATGGATTGTCTCACAACACATATTATCATTATTTTTCTAGATGATGGTGGAATGTAGAAGTATTATTTTCCTCTAGTTTTAGACTCTCTACAGGATGTTTTCTTGACATGTTCTATGGCATACCACTTGAGTGAGATATTGAGTTCATGATAGAGTTGGTGCTTAGAGCATAGTCAATTTCTATCACGTCTTACCAAATGGCACCAAAAGAGCTTTGAAAGTTGAAGGATTAGTTGGATGATCTAGAATATAAATCCTTCATAAAAATGAGTACATATCAATATGGTTCTTAAATCCTCTTTACTAAAACTATTGATGGATCTTGAAACTTATGTGTTGACTATTAGAGGTTAAACCATATGATGGTGATGAAATGGAAAACTCTACAATGAATTGATGATCTTTTCGATCATCTGAGTGGTGATAAATTCTTCTCCAAAATTCACATGATACTCATATATCATAAATTAAACGTTATAATATCATAGATACCTCATAATTATTTTTGGATAAGGTATGGCATGCATGAAGTCATAGTGATGACATTTTGGTTGACTAATGAGAATGTGATATTCAGGGCCTTAATGAATATGATCCTTTATCTATTTCTAGATCAGTTTGTGGTATTTTTTGTCGATGATATCCTAGTGTAATACAAGTCAATATAAAATCATTCAAAACATCTTGACATCATCTTGAGTACATTAAGATAGCATCTGATTTATAACCGGCTAATTAAATGTAGTTTCTAGATAAGTAAAGTGAATATCATGGGTCTTGTCATCATAGAGGGAGGTGTGCAAGTGGACCTAATGAAACTCGGGGCCACTATATCTTGCGAAACCCCCATGAATGTCTTTAAAATATGGAGTTCTCTGGGTTTAGTAGGATATTACAAGTGTTTTATACAAGATTTCTCCTATTTAGCACAACCGATGTATGAACTGACTAAGAAAGGAGTGATAATTGTTTAGTCTAATGCTTCAGAAAGATGTTTTTATGATATAAAAGGTAGTATGTCCTCATAACCTATAATCAAAATTCCTATTTTGGGTAATGCATAAATAGTGTACTCTGACACATCTAGAATTGAACTCAGAGAAGTTCTAATATAGGATGATTGTGTGGTTGTTTATGCCTTCGGGCAACTGAGAACCCATGAGAGTAATTACTCTACTAACAATCATGAGTTAGATACAATGGTACATGCCCAAAGATGTTGGATATTTTATCTCAAGTGTGAGAGGTTTTGGTATACACAGATCTCAAAATCCTTAGGTACATCTTTTCTTAAAGAGACATTAACCTTCAGTAGAGGAGGTGGGTTGAGAATTTTTAATAATTCGACATTGAATTGTCTTATACAAAAGAAAAGGGAAAACTAATTGCTGAACCATTGAGCTTAATGACAAAGAAAAAAATCAATACATGAGTCTTGTGATGAGTGGTGGATAATGTCCCACTTACCAGAAAAGCATATAGATATCCCAGAATATTAGGGGAGAGTAGCTCTGACTTCGACATTAGTTTGGTCTGTGATGATAAACAATATTATAATTGAGAATTTATCTAATCCTAATCATTATTTTATAGAGACAAGTTATATGGTGCGGATATTCCATCAGGATGGTCTATCGACAATGGAAATTATCTTATTTGTCATGTCTATGTATCGATTCATAGGGGCATGTGAGAGGAGTTTATTATCATGTTTCATTCTTCAATATGGGTAGTATATATTGGTTTAACTTGTTTGTATCGTGATCTCCGTAGACATTACTAGTGATTAGGAATGAAGAAGGAAGCGGAAAGATTCATGGAAATATGCTTCACTTGTTAGTAGAAGAAAGCAGGTCATCCAAGGATAGCTTGTATTTTGAATCAATTACCTACTCAGAGTGAAAGAAGGATGATATCACAATTAATATTGTGACCAGACTATCTCATATGACCCGTAAGAATGAAGTTGTATGGGTTTTTTTGATCGACTGTCTAAGGAATCCCACTTCTTTCATATCAGGGAATCCATCACTAATGAATATCATAGATGTCCTTACATGCGTCACGTAGTTCAGTTGGACGATGTTTTAAGGAGTATTGTTTGGATATAAATCCTTGTTTCACATAGGTTTTCTAGTCAGTTATTTAAAAATACCTAGATTAGAAGTTATTTTAACCATATCTTATCATCCATTGATTGATGCTCAATCAGAGTAGACTATTCAACTTTTAAAGGATATCCCTTAGCCTATATTTTTTATATTGGGGGGTTCATTGGGGAAACACATGTAACTCATGACGTTTTCATATAATAATAGCTTTAAGATATAAATCCATGTAGAACCATTTTGTGATTTTTGTGGAAGTTCATGTTGTTCCCCTCTTCAATGATTGGAAATAGTCTATTCAGCACATTTGGGGACTAATCTCATGTAAGAGACATCTGAATAGGTTAAGTTGATCAAACAGTGGTCAGTTACCACACAGAGCATGAAAAAATCATATCATGACCATCAGAGACAACCTCTAGAGTTTTAGGTTGTTCAACATTTGGTCCTTCACATTCCCCCTAGTTTGGGGAAGTTCCATATCAGGAAATAGGAGAAACCACAACCTAGGTTTATCATGATTTTTGAAAAATACGGAAGTGTCAGTCCAATTTGGTACCTTCTGGCCCTTCCACAGTACTACATTCCCTTCCACGACGTGTTCCACATATCGCAACTATTATTATTCCATCCATAACCTTCCCATGTAATAGATTTATCAAAGTTCAATGCTAGTTATAATGCATATTTTGAGGATAATCCTATATAGTTGGTGGATTGTTGTGAGAAATATATTTGGGGCCAGACTGTATTGTTGGTTTGAGTGTAGTGGAAGCATGAAAAAACTGAGGATACCTGGGAAAGGGAGACTAATGTGAGAACAAAGTGGCCAAACTTGGTTGCTGGGACCAGATAGTGATTCTTGGGGAATCTCAGAGATGAGTTGTTATAAGGTGGCGAGGTTATGATATCTTGTTTGGTTTTCTCCCTATAAATTTATATCAGAGTCCATCATATGATCCTTAGTACCCTGTTCTTGTTCATAGATGATGTGCCTTTATTGGAGAAAAGGACCTAAACTTTGGAGATGTATTATTATTTTAATTAATGGAGTCTAGGTACAAATGGGATTATGTGTTAAATGGGTTCATGGTAAGTTGAGAAGCTATAGATGGAATATGGGATGAAAAACTCAACATTATAACATTTAGAGGGTGATTAATGGAATTACAAGCCATGTAATTCTTTGTGGGTTTTAGTTAAATTAATCTGAGGTGACGAGTTTTTCATTGAATAACATGAAATACATTTAAATGATGTGATCCCATATTACATGTTGTGGAAATTCCCACCCTACTATTTTAATTATCCTGAATGGTGGAAATTTGTTGTATTTTTTTGTATGTCCTCTCCTCTCGGCCCAAGGGCATCCTCCAGGAAATATTGTAGTGACAACCCACTTTTTAGATGTCACATTCATGCTATCAATCCCTAGAACCTCTTTCTAATCATCCACTCTATCGTCTCTATGGGAGTTGCCCATTGTAAGAATTGTTGGATTTTTAGTTAAAGGTAGAGGGTCTAAATCTCAACACTATAGGTTAATATATTTCCATGTTATGCAATATCATGATTGAACCAATTTATTGTGCACCAAGAACAATTAAATAAAAATTAATTGTCTAATGTATTAAGTTATGTTTAACATGACATGTGACCTAGAGTGATTTCTTATTATAGAATCCATAAATTTTGGATTATTTCTTATTGATATAATTGTTAATCAATTTTTAATTTAATTGAAAATTTCATATGAAAGAATAATTTTAATTCACATAATTAAAAATTTAGAAATATGATTTTATATTCAGATATCCATGATGTATGAAAGGAATTGTGTTCTATGCTGGGATGATTTTATAAAGGGCTATGCCCAAGCACTTTCACATGTATATGTTGTAATGGTAATTATGAGCATGATTGGCCCAATTCATGCCTCAATTATAATAGAGAGCGGGCTATGCCCAATCCCATTTTTGTAATGGTTATAGGGCTTTGTCCTAGATTGTTTATTGTGACATTACCATGGTTATATGTTGGGGGTTGGAATAGATGTAAGACATGCTGAGAGACATTTTTTCATGGAATCTATGAAATTTATTTTCTTTGGTTATATGGTTGTGGTTGGAATGGTTATAAGAAATGTAAATAGGTATTATGGAATGGTTCCAAAACAGGTTGTTGTATTTATTTTATTTTTGAAATAATTAGTACATTTGTTTATTTATATATTGTATACATTTCTTATCAGACCAGTTTTCGTTAGACATGGTGGTTTTGACCTACTAAGTTTTAATCACACACTATTTTGGAATTTTCTTGGATCCCAAGTAGAATTTGTGGATGAATGTTTGTAGAATTTAAATGGACCATGTTATCTATTAAATATTTTTTTATTGGGTGAGAGTTCGGATATGGGACCATCATGGTGTTCCTGACACAATACACTGAGTCTATTATTTTAGTATTTTAGTAATTTTATTGTATTTTTCTAGCATGACATTTAGTTATATTCCATCATTTCATTAAATTATTCCTTGTTTTTTATTGGATTATTAAATTGTATTTCTTTATTGACTTATGCATTTTTTTACTCTGATTTTTTTAATTTTATTATGATTTTTTTTAATAATGAAACTTAATAAAAAGTAGGTATTGTCTCCCTATATTACCATCCAATCCCCAGTTTCTAGTCAACAGCCATTGGCACATGGGTAGGCATGCTTGAGGTCCCATAACCAACATTCTCTAACTATGTGAGAGAGTGCTTAACTGGGGGACATTACACCAAACTTGAGTATTATCAACTACTTATCATTTATTCTTAATTATAAGTTTTCAGGATTATTAAATTCATATAAATATAACAATATTATTATCATTTATATGTATCAATGTTACAATATTATGTTTATTATCAATGTATATTCATCTAACCTATCCATTAATAAAACTGAAATCATCATCTGAACGTACGTGCAGACTATGACCACCCTAAGCTATGAGATTCAATTTTCTTGAGCACCCCTAATTGATTGTTCTAGAATGGGATTAATGAGGGGATATGATTTTTATATTTTTATTTTGGTTTGGGTATGATAAATTCAGGAACCTATTAATGATATGACTAGTAGACGATTATTTTTAATTCAATCGTTTAAAAAAAGTGAACTAAGATGAAAATGATCTATTTTTTAAAATAATGACTTCATATAAATTATCATCTATTTATAACTCATTAAAAATATGATATATCATAGTAATAATAATTAAATGATATCATTTTTTATAAGTATATTACAACAAAATCATCTCATAATCATTCACTAATCATGGTAGGTTCGGGTATGGGTCTCTTTAACCACATAATTGAACAATAATATAAATTTATGTCATGGGTGACTATGATAACATATTTAGTCATAAAATTATATATGAATATATTTTTTCAGGTAAGTTAATATAAAAATTTTACTCATTAATTAAAAAAACATTTATTTCATTAAGAATCATCGAAACATGATAATTATCTATACCATCATCTAGGTTCATAAGAAAACAATTATCTGAAATGAAATTATATCATTATAAAAAATCAGAGAACATATATTATTGTACAATCTATTATATAATATTGATTTATTTTATAGATATAATAATTAAAAACATGAATTTTAGGAAACTATTTCATAGGGAAAAAATATTACTTACACCTGGTGTTAAAAATAGGTAATGGATAGCTCTTATATATATATGATGATTGTAAATACAAATTATAAATGTTTCTAGTTACTAATAAGCATTTTGTCTATATATTTAGTGATTATAATTTAAATATTCCATATATTTGGTTTATGTGAAAAATGGAATAGTACATGGTATGGCTTTTCATATCAAATTCCAGACATTGAGACATATGTGATATAATGAACCTAAAATCATATAGGTGTTGTATATTTCTTATTTGAGATATAATATCATGAATTTTATTTTATTTAGGGAATTTAATTTTAAATTTGAATACCTCACTATCATGAGGATTGGATTCAAATGTTTCCAAAGTCATATGGATTTTCTTAGTCTCAATTATGATCCCTTATGACATATTACACAGTGTGAACTATATATTCCTTTAATAGTGTATTCAAATCTCATGGAAGGTTTTTATCACACTTTTTTTATTTAATATGGTTTAATATCCACATAACATCCCTTATTCAAGTAGCTATTCACTTAGTCAATTCCCTAGTATTAATGAGTTTTGGTAACTCAAATTTCATTCATTGAGTTTTGATCATTCTTTGGGCATGTTTCATACAACTTGGGTAAACTATAAAATGTAATTCAATTTGGTTTTATTCTAAAACTAATTTCAATGAATATATATTCATATTAAAAAACTCTTTTCAAGATATTCCTAACTTCATAGGTTACACTCTTCTGAAATCACACACATTTTTTTATGGAAGGTTAATGATCATATTATTCCAGTATTGACTTAGATATATAATCCTTTATATATGGAGTATGATTATTTTATATAAATCTTATTGGATGATGTTAACCTGTAATTAATTTTATTATATTCTCATGGAGATAAGTAATGGCATTCGATATTTTTCACTTCCAATATAGATTATTATTGGCATGTTGACTATGTATTGTTTAACGATCCCCCTTATTTCTCCAGATGGGATATGTTCATGTTTTACCTTTTATTTAATTTTGGAAAATTATTGACCTTCATTAAGATCATTTACTACTAATACAGATTGATTACGTATTGATATTATATATTATTCATTATACAAATTTCAATTTTCCATTCAGATTAAGGATCCTTAATGATCAATATGAAATGTATTATTAACAATAATGATGAATGAATTGTACTTTACCAGGTAATGGGTGGGGAAAATGATTATATATCTCCTAGATGTATCTATAGATTTCATGATACAAAATAATCGTTGGTATTTGGTGCATTCCTTCCAAATTCTACAAGAAGTATTGATTGTGGTTTTAATGATAATTAAATTTCATAGAACATAGCCTTGAAAAAAAATTGATGTCCAAAATTATTTATCCCACTAGGATGAGATCATTATTATTGATATCCATTTTCACTTATTATCATGGATAATTAATGCTCCCTATTTACTGTTGATTGTGGAATCAATTTGTTTACTTATTCCTACCATATTATTTTTCCATGTTTATTCCATTGTTGCCTCAGTAACTTGTTTCCCTTACTGAGTATATATTCTCACCCCTTACTGTATTTCTATTTTCCCATGTTATGATGAAAAGTATTACACATGATATTCCTAAAAGGATATATTGTGTAGAATAATTTATGGGATATTTTGTAGACTTATTAGGAATTATGTGGTTTCATATATAGTAGAAAAAGTTATTTTTTTGATATGAAGAATATTGGTTTTGTTATATTACTATTTTTACTAATTCTCTAATCCTATAAACCAAAAAATATACTTATAATATAATAGATTTATTAATAATTTTTTATTTTATAATAAAAGAGTGTCGTGTCAAAATTATATGGTTTTTATCAAAGTGAGTTTTTATAGTATGCATTTATGGAACTAGATCTGTTATTTTTTAGGTCTAGGTGTCACAATTGGTATAAAGGTAATGTTTTAGAAAAAATTATTGGTTAGTATGTTTTTTGAGGATAATATAAGTGATGATAATCTAATGTAGAGAAAAATTATATTAGTATAGATTACACTATGGGAAAATATATGACTACACATTGAGTTAATAGTGAATATTATAATTTGATATTATGAAGATAGGAATATAGTCAAAATCCTCAGAATAAGTCTAAGTCATTGTTGATATCTATATCTTTTGGTAAAACCTTCAGTATTTGGTTTTCTATGAAATGGAAACCATGTATGGATTTTGGAATGTGGATGTGTTCTGGGAAAAGAAATACCTTGGGGTAATAACCCTGAAGAGGGAATGATGGGTAATAACTCTTCCATGAATTGGTGAATGTCAAAGACCCCTTAATACCCACCTAGAATGATACTCCCAAGGGATAATTTTTAGATAATTGAAATTATACTTATGATCCAATATGAGGGATTTGAAATTTTTCAGGTTATACGACTAATAGGTAAATTACAATAGATAACTAAGGATTGAACACATAGAGTTATTCGTTGATCTAAAAGGGTCAAATTTTAACAAAAAGGGTTCCATAAGGTAATTCATATTTAGATTTATTATTTCATATTAATATTTTTGATGTTATCATAGCCATTTTGGTTTTAGTATTTTGCTGAAATTTTATCATGAAAATGAAGATGAGTAAGGAATATTCTTAGAAACGACTATGTCTTATAACCAAATAAGGGAGCATACAGTAATGGTTGGATATAATATAATTTTCCGATTATTAGGAAAAATGTGAGCCTCCAAGAT
This sequence comes from Viscum album, assembly GCA_963277665.1. Lineage (NCBI taxonomy): Eukaryota > Viridiplantae > Streptophyta > Magnoliopsida > Santalales > Viscaceae > Viscum > Viscum album. The sequence goes on along the minus strand of OY728167.1, from coordinate 204,147,618 downwards.
TTACAGAAGGTAGAGGTGTTGTTATTTTAATATTCATAAAATCCATATAATTTTTCAATAATCAGTTATATTTGTTGATGATATTCAAGTATATTATTAAATTTATATGGATTATGTGAGTACTATATGGGTTTTTCTTCAGTAGTTTTACTTTAATCTTGTGGATAGTTCCTATGTTAAATAGACACGTGATTTGAGATAATAATGGGTGACTAGATTTCGAATATTTTTGTTATATAGTAATTGGAAACAATGTAATTAATAATTAATTGATGAAATTTTTTGAGAATTTATTCTCATTTAATTGATTATGATATATAGTGATCAATTTTTTGGTCCTATGAACTAGTGGTTAATATCATTTGAGGTTGAATGATTGATTTAAATTTTTGAGAAAAATGTAATCTAATCATGGTTTAATTTATTTTCTATTGAAATAGGTTTTGGTAAATGTAGTTTTCTGGGATTATATGGTTAGGGAATATAGATACGTGGGTATATGGCAATAGAAATGATTCAGGTTCTTTGAGGAACGATAAGTTTAATTATTGAGTGTAAAGATTTCAAAGAATGTGTATTATAGAATATTTTAGTAATGTTCAAGTTAATTTATGATCTATAATTTAAGGATTAGTTTAATAACATTTAGATATCCCAACTCAATTTAAACAGGTTAATTAATGATTGATATAGCTTAAATTGGGATTGATATAATTTTAACTGAGTCTTATACAAGTTCAGTTGTAAGAACTGTTAAAAAACATGATAGTGTTATAAAGTGATTCATATTGAGGATAAATTTTATTGTAGTTATTTATGATAATTATCATTTAATGATCAGTACTCATGTTAACTCTCTTTTTTTAGTAATATTACAAGCCTAATTGAGCTTTGATAACAATGGATACCATGGACAATGTGAAAACTATCCCAATGAACCACCTAATGGGATAAGGTCTAGAGTGATAATTCGTATAGTAATAACAAACCATCAATCATGAATTACTATAATAAATGTGAACATAGTTTAAATCCTAAACCCATGAATAAAGGGAATAGGGGAATTTCATTTAAATTTTAGTGAATTAGATTTTAATGGAAAGATGGTTCAATTTTCTATATATCCAAAATGTAAGAAGATACATGGGAGTAAATTATGTATGTGATTAGATGAATCCTATCATACTCACATGTGTTATTGAAAAATAGAAGCTGATAAAATTTGTTTCATTAATTGAACGATATATGTTAATTATATGACTTGATGTCAAAATTCCATTGTCTAATGAGAGAAATATTCAATAACAAAAATGTGAAGAGTTTAAAGCCTTTTCGCCTACTACTAATTAATCTCATATTGAGGATTGACACATGGTTTTTTTGTATCCTATGCCATCTACGATTTCACTAAGAGCTAGATATTTATTGACATGATTTTCATATAACTCTTTTTCATTGTTTTTGGTAAGTTATTCCTTATGGATATAGATCTTTTTATCTTTGTGTAATTCTCTTTGAATATAGGAATTGTAAAACTCTCTTTATAAATTGAATGTAATAATTTTTCATATAGATTAATCTTATTCCAAAACCTAAATAAACCCATGATCATCAAAGATTATATTGTTAGTTGTGAGTTCCCTATAGATGTTACATTGATTCAAATTTTTAATGTAAAATATGCTAAAGGTGTAATGAAACACCCCAATATCATAATATATTATTTCCATTCAATAGTCAATGTGCTAGATAGTTTGTTCCACCCACAACATTGGAAAAAAACAATTCCACAATACGAGTACACTATTAGAAACAAAGTCATTAAATTATCAATAATATATAGGTGTAATCCCTTTATGAATTATATATATTTGGAAAATAATGTATACTTTTGAAATGAATGAAATTCAATTAGTTTATCAAAAATGACCAATAATATCATTTATTATTTGGAAAAGTATTTTTAAAAAAAATCAATTTATGTGATACATATCTCTATTTCAAGAAATATATTGTTAGTGATAAATTATTAATGATGTTAAAAATTATATAAAATTGCATTAGTTGAAACTGATATGAAATATGAATAATAATGGTTACTATTACAAAATGTCATTTTCCAATAAAAATTATTACTCATTATATTTTATGTATTTATTCAAAAAAATAATTTATCAATTTAGGAATTTAAAATTAAGGAAAAATTATATTCAATTTTGAATTCATCATATGAAAAGTGTCGTATTACGAATTATTCATCTATTACTAAGAAGGGCAGTTTTTAGTTGAAAAAGACAATTTCCGAGATGCTTGTTTTGCAACTTCTCTCCTATCCTCTTTGGCATGACAAGGTGACAGAACATTACCTGGCCTCAAAAAACATCCCCAATGTTCCAAAGGCATGAAATAAATTTCATGGGATTCCTTAATTGATGGGGGATTATTTTCTATTTAATAAATAAAATAACCCAACCAAACATTCCCTAATAAAGACTACTACATGATGCATGTTAAAAATGTTGAACAACACCAAGTAAAAATATTAATATCAAAACCAAAATACATCTAAGTACCTCTACAGAAGACTACTAATATGAAAGTTCAAATTGGAAGAATGGATTAGAAAAACTCAAAGAATCTAAGAAATAACTCTTTAACTCCAAACCTGATCCATTCTACAACTCAACAAAATAACCCAAGTATCACAATGTATCACTAAAGAAGTGTGATATATTACCTTTTCATGTGTCTTGATAAACTGTATATGTAAAATCATTAATGTTCCAAAGTAACGGTGTGTAATGAAGGAACTTCATATCCCTAACATGTCCCTTTGATGGTAGTACTTCACTACCATTATCCATCCCATTTAACTCGCGCTTAACCATTTGATCCAACCACACACGAAAACCATTTTTACAAACCATTTTTGTAAATAAATATCATTTATTGAAAACATTTTTCCATGCATAATAATCAAACAACCATTTTAAAATCATCTTTTTAATGTCATGTTACCAATTTAAATTCATACCAAACCACCCAGTTTTTCTCATTCTATAAATCGTTACTGAAGAATGTTTCCACCAATAAATTGAAAAAAATCACAAAATATTTTAAGAAAAACTCTCAATTTTAAAAAAACCATTCGTTTTATAATAAGTGTAGTCGAGAGTAAATCCACCAACCTCATAAATTATATTGAAAATGAAGAATGGTATGGAAATGTCCACAAAACCATGTCGAATATACAAAAACGCACCATAGACCATATCTATAAACATAAAAAGGTCCAATAATACCATAATTAGAATCAAAAAAATATATCTATCTTCAACAAACTATATCTAAGAAAACGATATAGGAGAGAAATAATATCTATGAAATATGATGATAAATGACCACAAACGATGACATAACAAGGGGTGTAGAGCTAATCCGAACCTATATCCACTTTTGTAGGATCTAGATTATAAACAACAAATTATTATAAACAGCACATTGTTATAAGGATGGTTAGGGAAATTGTGTGATAACTTTCTTCCATCCTCTACCACAATGAGGAACATGAATGGTTGGACTGTATATTTAGAAATATAATTCCCCAACCATTTTAAATATCTTTAATCAAATTTTCATTATTTTTCTTGGATTTCCACAAGCTTTGGCCAAACTCTTTGACTAATCGTGCACCTTACCATTATCCCTCATCTCATTGTGCATGGTTTTCTGTTGTTGTTTAATAATTTTTAATAACCAAACACTAACCATGAATCTTTAGAAAAGTCCAAAAAATATTTTAAAAGTCTTCCAAACCCTCCCAAACCTCCTCCATACACTTTATAAACATAAAATGCATAAAGAAATGGTTACATACTTGAAAACAGGGGTGCTAAATTCTCCCCAACAATTAGCTTTTTATCCTAAGAATGTGGGTATCTAGCATTTCCATGAAATATTTTGGGCTATCTCACCCCAATGTCTTTCTCCATTCTAATGAATCATCTCAATCATCATAGGATTCCACAAAACCCAAACTAAACTGATTTTTTTTCACAAAATACATTCTCTTTCCTACCCGCGGACTACACTAGCACATTAACTAATAATGCATTAGGATATATGCCAATATGATTCCATATTATCAAATGGACATGATCTAAATGATTCTTTTTCAATGGAGATACATGAAACACTTTATGCACTACACTTAACCATGGGACAAATTCCAATATATATGCCACCTCACCAACCCGTTCAAGTATCTCAATACAAATTTTGTATTGAGGAGATAATATGCCCTAATTCCAAAAAATATGATGTCCACACATTGGGGAGACCATAAAAAATACATGATCACTCAACATAAATGAAAAAGGCCATCTATGATGATTTAAATACTGTTTCTTATCGAATATGATCTATCTATATCAATTTCTTAGTCAACTGAATCTTGTCTATTGATTCGTGGACAAGGATTTTCCTAACTAGAGAAGTCTCTCAAATTTCCACCCAAAAAAGTAGAGAATGAAAATTATTCCTATAAAATGCTTCAAAATGATCCATACTATTCAAGGTTTGATAGTTATTGTTATATGAGTACTCCACCAATGTTACATGATCTTCCCATTAGCCACCCAAATCCCTTACACAAGCCTGCAACATGTCTTCCAACATTTGTATCGTCCTTTCATATTTTCCATCCATATAAGCATGATACGCTATACTAATTTTCAACTGATTCCCAAGAAATTAAATTATGGATTTTCCAAAATGATACATAATACTTGGATCTATTTATGACACTATCGAAAATGGTACACCATGTCTCTTTACCATTTCTCAATTATATATTTTTTATAAGTCAGCCACCGTATGAGATTCATTATTAGGGATGAAATGAGAAAAAATTATGAGTAGATCCACTATCACCCATATGGATTCTATTTTCCGAAATATTCATTGAAAAAATATTAAATATTTAGGTCTGTTTTTTACTATTTTCAAATATAAATATGTAAATATTTCAACATTTATGTTTGTCGTAGATGCACAAAATTAACTTGTTGAAAAGTTAAGAATCTGGAAACAAAAAAACCCACATTTCATTTCATATGGTCCTACCAAAACCCTTTTTTAAACTCCTGATAAATCTTTTGTATTCTAGGATGTTCATCCCATCATGAATGGTGGTATGAATGAAGGAGTTTTTCATGTCAATACATAGGTATGACCATCTGATTTTTTAACCACAAAATTGAAATCTCATCCAGTTTTCATACCTAAATGGTCTCCCCACTATTGAGTTTTAAAATCATTGAAATAAATTCTAGATCAGATGTTTATGTCTCTTTAACCGCTTCTACCAAATCTAGAATGAAATAAATTGGAATGAAAATGGAGACTTCACCTCAGGATTCACAATCCAAGTGCATGTCGAATGGGACAGACATCAACTATAACTCATATGATGCTTCTTTTTTTCTAATCATAATAATACATTATGATTAATGAATCCACCAATGAAGTTCCATTGCTCTGTGTATACATAAATTTAAATTTGATCATTTGTAGATACCCCATCTACCTTCTTTAACTCATATTCAAATCCCATTGTGAGAAATATGTTTGAAACTGTTCTGATATGTAAACTCTGTAAATTTCTCCCCAAATAGATAATGATTCCATATCTTCAAAGCATGGACTATGACAAATAACTCTGAACCATGTGTTAGGTAATTATTCATATGATCCCATAATTTTCATAATCCATAAGAAACAACATTACCTCCTTTCCTAATAACACATCCCAAACCAGATGCTGAGGCATCAATATACACAATGTAAACTTGTCATTGTTTTGGAAAAATCAATATTGGTGATAATGAAATGATAAAATTAATATCTTGAAAATAATTATGACATTATTTATTTCATTGAAATGGTATATTATTCCATTTTAATGATGTCTTAGGTGATGTTGGTCAAGAAAATTCAGGAAAAATAATCAGTAATAACCCACTAGACTAAGGAAATTGTGTATCACATAGACATTCTTTAGTAGTATCAAAGAGATAAAAACCTTTATATTTTTTGGATCCACGAAAACTCGATTTATAGAGATTACAAGAAAATGGAAAACAACATATTGTATCCAAAAACGTAACTTTGTTAATATGGAATACAATGGATGTTCTATTATTATACCCAAAACTATCTCCATGTGTTTCACAAGATCACCCCTTGTCCCTGAATACACGAAAATTTCCTCCACATACACCACCAAAAAAGAATCTAGATACCTATGAAATACCCAAGTTATTAATTACATAAATAATACTGGTGCATTTTTATATCAGAAGCAATAAAGGAATGAAGTAAACTCGTATAAAAAATCATGCACATGTGTAGAATTAAAATCAATCATACCCCTCACTATCGATGGTCCATATTGGTTATCCACAATATCTCTATCAGTTCCATATTATTTCTTACTCGATGCACCTAGTTCCTTATTTTCCTATTGAGATTGTAATTGCTATGGAGTCATGGTAATAATAGAATAATCATGGATAACACTTTTCTATTTACAAGAGGTATTCATATAACTTTATCCCATAAAATTATATGATTTCTGTAATAACATATATGTTCCTCGAACAATAGACCTCATAGAATTGAAATTATAACACTGAATATGCCCAATATGGTTTTTGTTCTGGCATGATTTAGGATGTGTCATACACAGTCACTTCATGTGGTCTAGAGAACAACATTGTAATGATATTGGATTCCCCTCATGACTTGAAGGAATATTTATTGATCTAGCCATATGATTTTGAGTAATTCCCAACATTTGAAATAAGTGCCCCCCTTCTACTTTCTCCCAGAATTAGAGTTCCCACTATTTCTGGCATGTATAAACGTACTACCTCAACACATAGCACCTATAATTTCCATTTCTACTACTATAAATCTTTTAACCATCTTGGTATAATCTGTTATACAAGGTACAAAAATCATCGAGAGAATCTCCTGAATTTTCCCGGATTCAAAAATATATACCATCAAGGATGAACTAGTAACAAATTGGGTTGAAAAGCACACTAAATCAAAATATTTAGCCTCATACTCTATCACTAAGATACTCAATTTTTGAAATATAAATAATTCCAGATTTATGGATATTCATATCATGTGATGATAGAATTGTTAGTTGAAAAATTAATCAAAATCCTCTCATGCAAGGACATGGACTAATTTATCCTAAACTATTAAATCCCACCCTTAGAGTGAAAGATCCTCTATATATCGCTAAAATAACTTCCAAATCTAGTAGTGTGATAAGGAAAAAAATTTGATTCATCCAACTAATCCACACCTCTACATTTTCTTGTTCAGAATCGCCCCAAAGCTGGGTGGATTTTTCATCTGGAATTGGAATGACTGATTCAATTTCTTTGTGTCATTCCTCTTGTTCCCTCTGTTCAAATCCAAAAAAACATAAATTACACTCTGAAATAGTTATTAGCTCACCTATGGATCAGTTACAACCACATTTTAGTAGATTCATCTGGTTGGTTTATACATCACATAATGGTTGTCTTTTCCGATAAACATAGTAAACACCATAAGTATCACTCTCTTAAAACTAAAGGATTAAAATTTTCAAATTATATAACATAAAAATTATCATAAAAAGTTTTTCAATAAATCATCATTGTAAAAATTTAATCAATTTCAAAAATATCCTTATACTTTAGAGAATAAAACCATTTTCAAAATGAAACATCGTCCCATTTTCAAAATAAAACATTTTCAAAAAAAATTAACCATAAAAAATCAATACATTTTCACCAAATAATATTCTATTACTCAAAATAAAATATAAATTCATAGTAGTAAGTCATTTTTATAATGCATGTCATGCTCATCTGTTTTTCTAAACCCATGAAAATTTGATTAAAATCAGATAGGTTTCTTCTAAGTACTTATGTAACCAAATCCCTTGAAACATTATGTTCATCATAAAAAGGTAATCTATGAATTTTTATTCTCTACATTTCAGGTCCCTACAATCCAACTCATTTCTACCAACCCGAAATAAGAAATAGAACATAATGAATTTAAACTTCTTGATGGACAAGACGGATGACCACTATTTAGTTAAGGGCTGAAAAAGATGATGCTATTTGTCTCATAAAAATTTAGGCCAACCAAAACTAAAACAAATTGTAACATCTCTTCTCCCCAAACTAGATTAAGAAGGTGATGGAATATTAATATTCCTTAAGTAATATCCCCAAGGTTCCAAAGGTTATTAATAAATTCTAAGGGATTCATTAACCAATGGAGGATGATTTTCCCATTAATAAATAAAATAACCCAACCATGAATTCCTAACAAAATACCACTACATTATGCATAATAAGAAAAAATAAAATTATTACCATTAATATAAAAATCAAACTACAACCTACTACCCCAATGAAACACTACTAATATCAAAGTACAAAGAGGAAGAAAATACCAAACAACTGAAGACTCCAAACATAACTCCTTAGCTACAAATGTGATCCATGCTACAACTCCACAAAATAGCCCAAGTATCACGAAGAACCACTAAATAAGTGTGATACATTACCTTTTCCTATTTCCCGATAAACAATTTCTTCAAAAGCACCAATGATACAACGTAGGGGTGTGTAATAAAACTATGTGTGATTTCACCAAATGACATACCTACTCACATAACTAGGGTATAAAATTTTATTAAATATATATAAAATAATTTATACAATAAAATTTAAAATATTATATATCAAATCCAAAAAAGTTTAACACCAAAACAATTTTCCATAATAAAATAGTTCCCATGGAAAAAACCCAAATATGATATTTATCCATTACTCAAAATCTCATTTTTCTATTAGAATAACCCATTAAATTTCACAAATCCAAAAAAAGAAACACAACCACACAATCTTGGTGTTACCATTGACGGTGTAATATAATGTCCCTAATCCTTCCCTTTGATGGTAGTACTTCATGACCATTATCAATCTCGTTAAACTCACACATAAACGTTCAAGTGAACTAGATGAAAAACCATATTTTCCCAACCATTACAATAAAACCATCATTTTTATTGATTTTTTCCATGGATAAAAACCGAAGATCCATTTTAGAATCAACATTTTCAAATCATGTTAAAAATTGTACTTTTTACCAAAACACCCCATTTGTACAATTCCTGAAATTTTCTCCAATGAGGGTTTCTATCAATCATTTCCACAACAATTTCATGATAAATTAAAATCATAAAAAATAATTTGAAATGAAGACATCATGTTCCAAAAATAGGAGTCGAGATTGAATCATTATACGTTGGGAATTATGGTGAAAATGAAGAATGACCAAAAAACTCCCAAAAAACCATGTTTATTATCCAAAACCATTCCTTAGATCTCTTCCCCTAACATCAACAAGGAAAAACCTGATCATGATAGGAAACAAAAACCATATATATTTCTATAGATGATTAGATCTATGATTATTTGAGAGGAAGGAATGTAGATTTTAAAAAAACTATGAGAAACTACCACAGATGAGTACTCACAAAGGGAATTTGGCTTCAACACACCAAGAAACACCTACAGGTGACTTCCAAGTTGATGGTGAAAGGTTCGAAATCCATTGGGAGGAATCAATATCAATTTAGGATCTTAAAGGAGAAAAAAAATATGGGTATAGATCTAATCCCAACCAAGATCCACTTTATTAGGATCTAGATTCTAAATCGTGTAAGGTTAGTCACACGGTTAGAGAAACAATGAGCTAATTGTGTGCTAGACTCTACCTCAAGAAGGACCACACACTATTTTTCATCACAGTTAAAAAAACAGTACGTAAACCATGATAAATTCTCTATACCACTTTTCATGGTCTTCCATGGGTTTCATCATTGTATGGAAAAACTGTGTACCTAAATGTGTGCCTTCCCATTGGCCCATGTCTTACTATGCATGGTTTACTGTAAGAGTTTCATGGATTTCACCAATCTTTCATGAACAATGCGTCTTGATAAAAATCCCAAGAACATTATGAATTTATTCCTAACCCTCTGAATCATCAACCATACACTTATATACACAAAAATCATAAAGAAAGGATTACATAATTGAAACTGAGTGTGCTACATGTAAATTAAATGAATTAATAATTATATAATATTTATCCTAAAAACGTAAAAACATTTTAGGCAATAAAATATTAATACATGAAGCAATATTGTACATTTAAAATTATTATTTGAAGTTATAAACCCTATAACCTACATTTCTTGAACTATGTAAAATTTTATTTACTAAAAAATGGTATTTGGACTTTTCATTAAATAAATTATTTTGAAGGGAGATTTTGTATTGGGTGTGATTGAAAATAAATAATCACACCCTTTATCATTTTTTTAATTAATAAATTTTTTCATTATACTAAGTATCTGTGAAAATTTTATTTTTTAATAATATTATGCTTAAAACATTCATTTTTTTATGAGAATTTTTATATAAAAATGTATGTGTATATTTAAATTTACATTTTAAAAATTATGAAAATTTATTTCTTAAATTGATTTTATAATTTTAAATTAGTAATATAAAATTATATAAAATTTTCAATCTTAATAATTATCATTAAAATTAATTACTAATGTCAGAAACTAACTACCAAGGTAAATGTTTATTTGGGAAAAAGTTTAATGTGATAAAAAACTCAATGTTTTCTAAAATTGTAGTTCTTTTGGAGATATTTCACTCACACTCTCTATAACCACTTATTTTATCCATTTTTTGGCCATTCAACATTGAATAATAACATTAAATTTTTTAGAATTTATGGGTTTCTCCCAAAACCACCCTTCTCCTCACTTTTAAAAGAGTAAAATCTCTACCACATCAAGAATCATCTCTATATAGAACTTTCTCTTGAAAATTTACCAGTTTTTTACTCATAGAAACCTTTCCAACATTAAAAAAACTATATTCAACATTACTTAGTATAAGGAATTCAATTTTGAGGAGACTTCAATGTAAAATTCAAGTCCCTGATGTGAGTATCCTTAACTTCTTTTATTTTATCCTTTATTATCTTCATTAAAATTTATTATATCAACATAAATATAATGTTTTTGTATCATTTATATACATTAAATTTACTATATTAAATGTTTATTCATTTAATATTCCTCAATCCTATCCATTATGAGAAAAAAAATTCAATTCATGCATACATGTGGAATACCACCAGCACAATTAGCAAAATTCATTTTTCATCACCAAACATCATTCATGGATCATAGAACAGATTTAATCATATAATATAATGTTCTAGGTAGATTTATTGTCTTGTTATGAAAAAATTTGAGAAACTTTTATTAATATTATTATCAAACACTTATTTTTAATTCAAACATTTAAAACTACCATTAGAAGTGGAAAATCATCTCTTTTTTCTATGTAATGACAATATATAAATTATCTCTTCTATATAATTCAGTAAATTTATGATATGTCATAATAATAAAAACAAAAAAATACAATGACAACATATTTACTAGTTTAATAAGGTATATATTTTTAAATATTGTTTTTTTATTCAGATAAGGTTTTATTAACATTTAACTCATTAATTAAGAAATCACATTTTCTTCATTAAAATCAATGAAACATGTTCATCATCGATATCATCTTCATATGTTATAAAAATAAATAACCTTAAATTATATTATATCTTATAAAATACATTGGAACATATATTTCATTACCTTTGATGACCTAATAGTGTTGTAATTTGAAAAAAAATGGACACCAACATGAATTTTACAAAACTTGTTTAAAGTGATAAATTATTTCTTACTCAAGTGGTTAAAAATAGTCTAAAAATATTCAGTATATATATATGTAATGATTATAAATTTTTATGATTATGATTATGATTCTTGGGTTGGTATATTTTGAGTTTAACATAAATATTCAAGATATATAGTTAATTTTCTAAAAGTATTAAGATAATGTATGGGTTTTCATATCAAATTAATCTATTTGAGATATGCCTTGTATTATTTACCTGATATTATTTATTGAATATTCCTCACTTCTTAGGTTATTTTCTTTTGAAACTATCCACGTTTTCCCTCTAAATAGCTTATGATATTGTTTTTAATTATTAACTTAGTCATATACTCATTGTTCTATGTAATGTGAACATCACAATTTAAATATTTTTAATTCAATGTACTTCACCAAGAAAGAATATTTTCTTATTTACATAGGTAAATTTATTGGTATGTTGTATATCATTATTCCTATATGGATGATTATCTGAATTTTGACTGTGTAGGGTTTCACAATCTACCTTCTTCCTCTATATTGGTTATGATCATTACAAACCTCTTGTTTTCATGTGGAAAATAAATAACAATATTGATGATTATTTACATCTAATATAGGTTGATTCTTTATTGAAATTCTTTATTTTTCATTGAATACATATCCATGTTTTTATCCATCCTAAGGTTACATTGTGAAGAGTATGAAAGGTATTAGACTCTTATAGTGAATTTATTATACTTAATCAGGTGATATGTGGGTCCAAAAGACATATTTCCCCTCGATACGTCGACAGGTATCATGAGACTTTTTTTTTGTATTTTGTTTATTTCTATCCAATTAAAAAAGAACTCTTGACATTTTTATTGATGTCAAGTAAATGTCTTTTCATATGGCCCTAAATACATTTTTTAATGAATGTAATTATGAATTCCATCAATATGAGAACAACATTATTGATATGTATGTTTCTATTTAATTACATAGATATAACATGATATTTTTTTCATGTTGATTGTTTCTTCATGTAGTTTACTTATTCAAAACGTGATATTTATTCCATGTTTGATTGATATTTACCTTAGTTATATAATTCCATTAATGAGCATGTGAGATTATCGATTTTTATATTTACATTTTCCAATGTCATGATGAAATGTATTACACATTATGCGCCTAATTGTATATCCTATGTAGAAGAATTTAATGGAGATGTTAAACACATAACAGGAACTATGTAATTTTTTATATATTGAAAAAAATATCAATTTGATATGAAGTGAATGGTTTTAATTAGTTTATTTTTTAACTAATTATCTGATTCTCGAAACCTAAAAATATCCATAGAAAGCATAATATGCAATAATCTTTTTTTATTTTGTAATCAAGGATGGATATATCTATGAATTTATGATTAGTATCAAAGTGAGATTGTAAATTTTATGTTTTTTTAAACAAAATATTTTTTTGGTTTTGGATCATCACATTCATGGTTAAGTTGAATGTGTCAGAACCATTGAGAAAAAACATGTATGGAAAAGAACAGTTTTCACCTGAATGTTCGATTTAATGAAGAAATTGTTATCAAAAGGATATTAAAAAAGTATAGGGGAATTATTATAGTAGGTTATTATTTAAATTATTCTATATTATTTTTATAATAACACTATATTTATTATATAATCTATTTGAACACATGTGATCATGATAGGACATTAGATAAGGAATTATGTTATAATCAATTTTCTTTTCTGAATTTTTTTTCAAAAATTTCCATTGAGGGGAATTATAGGGATATTATAATATAAATCCCATGTATTTTATTATCCTTTGTTTTATAAGGGAATTTTTATATATTAATACCATATACAATAGTTTAGTACATAAAATGATATGGAAAATGTTTTATAAGTGAATATATCTATATTTCCTCTTTGGTAAATGATGATTCTTTCCATGTATATTCTATATAAAAATATTTTATGTAAGTTTTTACCTATACATGAAAAAATTTAAAAAATAAATTTTCTTTATTTTTTAGTTAATTTATAAACATTTGAAAATAATATTTGTAAACAAATGATTTTTGAAACAAATCATTTTTGATTTTTTTTTTCATAATGAATTTTCTCCTTTGATGTATATGGTATAAATGGATTTTGTATTGTTATGGTCCTTCTTTTCATTGATTATTACATCACTTGTTTCGATGGTTCTTTTAAAAAAATAATTTTCTCAATATTTATTAACTTTTAGATTAAATTGTGTCAAAAAATATATATTTTTATCATGTTTTAAAAGAATGACCTAAATGTTATTTAAATGGTGTTTTTCACCTATTTCAACAAACATTAATAATTTTTATGATTCGCTATGGATATGATATTATGATACCAAAAAATATCATTTTCTAGATGTATTGTGATTTTTATGATTTAGGGATGATTCTATGAAACTTGTTTCTTTCGGAATAAATTATTATGTTATGGAGAAAATATTATAAAACTAATTTTATTTCCATAAGTTATACTATGATGAAATTATGTAATTTTTATGAATCCAGTTTCTATTAAATGGTTTATGATATGATGATTTGATGATATTATGACTATTTTATAATATTGTGGCATGCATATATATGATCTTAGTTATTTTATGGATGAGAAAGAAATTATATATCTGTAAAATGTATTGGGTAAAGATGGATATATAATTAAATAAAAAGGGCTATAAATTAGATTGAGCGTGGTTCAGTAAGGGAATTTCCCTAATAATATAGTCTTGGTAGTGAACCATGACTATGGAAATAATGGAATAGTTTGGGAACCCAATCCTCTATTATAGTCTTGGTAGTAATACATGACAAAGGAAGTGATTTTTTATGAACATTTGTATGCCACAAACTTATTTCTTCTTCTTATGGTATATTCTTTTTTCTCTTGATTGATTATTGATGATTCCATGAACATACAACTTATGCATTATCAAATGAATAATCCTAATTCTATGACTTGGGATTAATGATCTTAGTTTGATTGTGTTTGATTATCATATGTTTTGATCAATTTATAAAACCATTATTCTTATCTTATTCTCACTTATTTTTATTTATTAATATCTTTCTCTTTACCTTCACTGGGAATATTAGGTCACCCATTCTTCTATTTTTGTTCCCTTTGTTGTAAATAATTATTTTATATAGGGTATGTTTATGAAGTGTGTTATGTGAGAAGAACATTAGGGTAGATGATTAATATCATTCATGAAATAATATGATTTTTTATCCAATCTCTGAAGATATTAAACATTTATTACCATGGAGTGTGTATTGTTACTATATTTATTTCATATTCAACTACATGAATTAATATATTTTTATACAATGATTCTGTCACTAAAAACAATATAAAAAATCCATTTTTTAATAAGAAATAACATCAACAGACAAGCTATTAATATGATAAATCATTCAATAAATATTAATTATTCATGGAAATAATTAAATATAGTCAAAAAAGTTATAATATTTATGGTATTTTAATATGAAGTAAATATAATAAAACCATTTTTATTGAAAAAGTATTTTGATAATTTAAATCGAAATTTCATCATTGTATCTCATTTTTTAAAGAATCATTTAAAAAACCATTATATTCAAATTTTATCACAAAACCTCTTGGTAATTATATATCCTTTATGTTATAGTGAAATTCAAGTATTTTGTGTTGTAAAATCATGAAAAGAACTATTTATAAACCATGTTTCGTTTTGAATTTAGGAATTCTACATTCAATATTATCATAGTTTTTTTCTTTTGAATTATTAGGAAAATATTTAAATATAATAATTCAAACCTCATAATTCATAAAATAATCATATTTCTTTATATATATCCTTATATATATTCATTACAAATTCAATAAATAAATAAATCATACACAAAAAATATCATTAATTATTAGAATACCAAAATGATATCGTAAGGAAATAAAATCAATTAGACTACTACCCATTTTTTTGTGGAAACATTGAATGTGTTTAGAATTGATATAATCTATTTAAAACATTTATTTTTTTATTAATAAAAAAAATATTATGTCCTGAATAACAAAGTCCAAGACACATCACTATAAAAAATAAAATAGTAACAAACCAGTTTAATGGTTTAAGGATGCTACTCAATCCTAGACATCTCATACTAACATGAGTTTCCACTATAAATGTGATGTCGCTGACCTGGATGCCACTAAAATAGTGCCCCGGGCCCAGTTTCCCATATGGTATCAAGAACATCTCCCCGAAATCAAGAGGCTACTAACTATCATCTAGGGATACGGTTTTGTCCATCGAGAGACATTTCCCTCATTACCATATTAGTAGAGGGGTATAATTAACAGATAAATCGAAGAAGTGGTATTACAATAGGTGAAACAGAAGTAGTTATAGAAAACCAAGAAACTGATATCAAATCCAAATACAGTAAACTAAGTCATATACAAAATGATGATTATGTATGTTGTGTATTTATAAAGACGGAAAACATGGATACAACCAACAGGTAGAAGAACTGTACAAAAAGGTTTAAGAAGGACAAAAAATATTTCCAGGATGTTAAGCTCCATCTAGGTCATATGGTAGCATCTCCATCCTATTTCATGTATGAATTCAGGTATCCACAATTGTATGCTTCCTCTTGTCTACACCTGTAATCATGTTGTTTCTTTGGGTACCCAAAAGCATTACAGATAGGGTGTGAGAAATAATCCCTGTAGGTAACCACCCAATATTCTATAAATATCTAGTCATGTATACAATAATTATGTTATTATATATAATAAGTAAATCAGAAATTAAAAATGTAAATGGTTTGACTATAGTTCATGAATGGACACCTGGCAGATACTAGATACTTCGGCCCATTCCAGAATAACTCTAAATAAGTATCAAGGGTCACAGTGCTTGGAATCACATTTATATGGGATTCAATGCCCAGTATCATAGTACTATATAGGACTCCATGCCTATTATCATAGTAGTATTACAAGGGATTTAATGTCCTTTTACTATCACAAGGAACAATACATGAAATTATCGCAATTTATTACATGGATGGTAGTATCAAAAGGGAGACAATGACAATATAGTATCACAAGGGACTCCATGAACATTTAATATAATAATTGATTCCATGTCAATTTTATATAATTATGAAGGGTCTACAAAACCATTTATTATGAAGAATAAGGGGTGTCATTCCCATTTATATTTATCATGTATATAGGAAAACATGCCAATTTACAATAATTACATTGGGTTATCACTCACATTCATTATAATTAAAGGGTTCATCAAGAACACCCATTCCTAATAATATACATTGGATTTAATATGAGCCAAGAAATAATTCTTTACTAATTATAATTTTACAAACAACAATTGGATTTAATATTTTCCAATTTATAATATATTACTCAATATCATTTTCTAAACAACCATTTACTTTAAAATGATCCAAGGTATAATATTTTACACATTATCATCTAATAATGAAAAGGATGTATACATTGTTCCATTTAAACTACATTATAAGGAATTACCACTCACGTATAGCCAATTCAATTCATTATAAAATTTTAGCCATGCCATAACATGTCATCCATCCATTCAATTCATACTATCATAATTTTGAAACAATATCAAACACTACAATATGTTCTTTGGATATATTCTCAAATATTGAATTTAGGCTTGTAGGAGGGAACAACCAGAGAGATGGCTTACTCTAAGGTGGTCGATATCAAGGGGTATAATAAGATCCTTAGGTTCCAAGAATGGAAACCAAATTAAAAGAGGTTCAATTTATATGAAACACAAATTTATACCGGAGTTCGGCATAATGAAACATATTATAAAATAAAAAACAAACGAAATTACTTATAAACAACTAACTCATACTCACATGTATCAACTTGTCTATTATAAGCCTCTAGTTTGTCATGTGTGTCGATATATCTGAAATATGAACCAACACATTGAAAATAGATCATGTTATCCAACATCTCAGCAACTCTGTCCAGAGGAAGGGCAAAAAACAATGGATAAAAATGAATCAAGATCTTACTATGAGGAATACAATCTGAAAAAATGGTGCCTTGATCTGTCTCTAGATTGACCAACACGGTCAATAACTAGCTTAGGAATGATGAGGAATCAAAATATATAGAAGAAGAGGCATCATATGTTGGAATAAAAAAAGGGGATAACAAAAGAATCTTAAATTACCTATGATAAAATGTCAATATTTTTTTCACAGGAATGCATCCCCTGTTGAATTGTTAGGGAAAAAAATGATCTTTTATTCACAACATTGTCTATCCCCATACTCTTGAGAGAGATCATTATGTCTAGGTCTCATGGTTTCTACCAACCATGTGTCTTAGTGTGATACTCCATGACTAGGGGTTCTGAGCTCCAAAAAATCCCCAGACACCCCCAAGTACATCATAAATTGATTTATCATCTTTATTTAGAAAAAAATAATGAATTGTATAGAATTTAAATGAATACATACATGAGATAAAAAAGGTTCTTATATTCTTCCCCAATAATGTAAAATATCCCTGATTTCACCTTCCAAGGGTGGAAAAACATCATCTTAGAATAACACTTAGCACAAAGCATATATGTTAGCCTACCGCTCCCAACTCTCATCTTGTACCTATCCATGAAGCCATATAACCTATACTAATGGTACATACCATTCTTAGAGATCCTTATTATTACAATCAATGATGTTAATAGGGTACTACTCAAAAGAGGAATCATCATATTTCTCAACATCTTCACGATCAAATATATGATTCAAGTTGTCATGATATTTGAAGAGATGTGAAACACAAAAGACGTCGTGCATGTAATGAAACCTCTTAGGTAAAGAAGAATGATATTCCATCAGCCGAACTCTATCACGAAATTAAAATGGCCCAAAATAGTTCCGATACAACTTCCCTTTCCACTGAATCCATTTATTCCCAAGTCTTTGTAATACCCTTAGGAAAACATGATCACCATCCTTACACTAGAGAGGTCATCAATGGTGATCATCATAAGATTTATATCTATCCTGAACATTTAAAATCCTCTTTCTAATAAGTTAAACCTTCTTTAATGTCTCATAAATTTTATGAAGACCTAGTGGAGTTGCCTCCCCTCCCTCTAAACCACACAGGCGTGAATTACCGAGTCTACCATATATGGACTCATAGGGATCCATTTGAATAATCACTTGATAATTGTTATTATAAGAGAACATAATAGGTGGGATATGATAAAAAAAGAACATCTGTAATAAAGGAAAAATTCTTAGAGAATTTCTTCTAAAACCTTGGTAGTTTTTTGTGAATGGCCATTGTCCTTATGGTGAATTGTTGTGCTCAAAAGTACAATTGTACCCATATCCTTCTGCAAACCCTACCAAATCCTTGATGTGAAATGACCATCCCTATTATAAATGATAGTATGAGGGAACTCCTATAGTCATATGATATCATGAAAATAAAATATTGATATCTCATCATCTATGAAAGTCTCATTGATATTAAGTTAGTGGGATACATTATTTATTCAATCCATGATTAAACATACTGCATCACTGCCTCAAGGCGACCTCAGTAATATGAGGAAAAACTCCATTGTAACATCCTCTAATTTGAATTTCAGAACTAGTAATGTTAGTAACAAGCCTGTAGGTAAATGTTTCTCCACCTTCATCTACTAACATGTTGATCACCTTTTCATAAATAATACTAACTGATGCTTAATCCCTGGCCACCAATATAGTCAGCAAAAATCATGATACATCTTAGATATAGAAAGGTGAACTATCCACTGTGATGAATGTGATTCATGAATAATCTCCTCTATCATATCTTTAGGAACCTAGACATGTACATAGATAAATAAGATGACTTCATCATCAATGGCCTTATCCGGATGAAAGTCTTTGTCATAAGTACTCTCTCATTGGACAAAGCCCTCAAGATCTGAAAACTAACGTATCTCTGCCTTCACTATAACTGAAGATGTCACTAATATCCATGAATGTAAAAACTATCCATTATGGTCTATAACCACTATTTTCATCTTATAAAAAAGTTCCATAATTTTCAATTTGATACTGGCATCCTAAACTACATGTGTATGATTCCCCTTACAGAGAACAAATACTGTGGAATTTCCCTTCCCAATTGTATAGGCTCTCTCAAAGTCAAAGGACTAAATATATTCATCCTATATTCACTACCTATGATTCTGTCTCATTGTGTAAAGGTATACCTGTGGATATTTTAGTCTGTAAACACCACATAATTTCCTCTATGTTGTTAATGCCTCCAATAATACAAGGAATTAACAACATCTTCTAACTGAATATCATGCATTGGGTAATTCCACTCATGAGGCCTCATATTCTATGAACCATATGAAATAAATTTATCTTCATGGATCAAAACTTCTTGGAGCTCAATACCTAATGTAGAACAATAGACTATATAGCTTCTTCCCAATTCTGGAAGAATCATGATTGATGATGAATTAATTCTCCCCTTAATCACGTAAAAGGATATCTCAAAGGATTTAGACCATATAAATATCAATCCATTAATTTTCAAGCCCTTCTGAGGTTCTTCTAATAAGGATAATTAATTAATAAAACACTTATAGTAACCATTTATCCCCAAGAAACTCTGTATGTCAAAGATTTTGTTAGGATACTCCAAGGTAACTATAGATCACACATTCTATGGGTTAACTAAAACTATTGCCTTTTATATAATGTGACCCAATAAGTGAACCTTGTAAATCTATAAATAAAATTTTCTGAGAATGGAATACAAATGGTGCTCTCTCAATGTTTAAAAAACTATCATAAGATGAGTGGAATGACCACTCTTAGTATAAAATTACACCAATATTTCATCTATGATTACCACAAAAATTGAATCTAGAAAGGGATGTAAAACCCTATTAATCAACGATAAGAATATGTATGGTGTGTGGGTAAGATCAAAAAACATCATGAGATACCCATAAAAGTTATACTGAATAAACAAATTCATACATGGATTATCTAAAGTCATGAATCGATCCTGGTGATATTTAATTTTGATGTCGATCGTGGTGAATAACCCTACTCCTATGAGATGGAAGATAAGATCATCTGTATCTAGTAAGCGATTCCTATTCTTTACATTAATATTTTTAAAATTAAGTTAATTCACTCAACGCCTAAGGTTTCTATTCACCATCTGGGAAAAGGACTCATGACCCCCCGGGAGAAGTACAGTTCCATTTAAAAACATTGTCCTCTATGTCTTCCAACTGTATCATGAGAAATTTAATCTCATTATTATCCATCTTGTAACGAGTATTGGATTTTAGTGGAGTTTGTGTCACAAACTTGATAGTAAATTATACATATCCCTTAGGTGGTAGTCCTAAAA
Organism: Viscum album; assembly: GCA_963277665.1. Taxonomy (NCBI): domain Eukaryota; kingdom Viridiplantae; phylum Streptophyta; class Magnoliopsida; order Santalales; family Viscaceae; genus Viscum; species Viscum album. Next base: position 204,126,230 of record OY728167.1, on the reverse strand, counting down.
ATTCATCGGGGAATACATCCCAGAATAAATCGTCTATAGGAGGGAGCTCAGTCGTATTTAGTTTCCAATCCACCATGTAAATGGTATAAACTTTGGTATTCACTATCCCCACCCTGAGATTCTCTGGTCCAACTCAATTAGCCTGGACATTCTACTAACACATTTGAATATATTTTCCACCATATGGTGATGTAAATGACACCCTCTAGATATATCAATCCACATATTCATTATAGGGAACAAACCACCCTAATAATGATGAAAAATATTATAATCTCAAGGATGTAGAGGTTCCCCAAGAAATGATGGATGCCTATCTCAAGAGTAAAATCCTTTTACTATAATACACTCTCTGATTGTATACCCAAAGGTGTATCAAGCATCATGACATCTCAAGAGTACCCAACATGAAGTCTGAGACTCTACACAACATAAAATGATTTTAAATAAAGTGATAAACCTGTATCTAATAGGGAAAAAACAATAGTAGAGGCCTCTAGAATTGTACATGGAATAGTATATGTCTAGTTTTCCTTCTCCTTTGGTATAGAAAGCACTAAATATATATGGCATGATCCCTGACCATGTTCTATAACCAGACTAACTATACCAATTTTTCTATATTAGTTCTTAAAACCAAATCATGTCTACCACAACCATGAACTCCTCCACAACCTATATGTGTAGCAGTACTCGGACTTCCTGCCTTGTAAGGTTCTTCTGAACCTACACCAGAAGGAGGAGCTAGCACAGATCCTCTCCAACAATAAATATATGAGAAGTTCCTATATAAACATTATAGATCCCTTAATATATGATGGACTCGGAACATGATTGGGTCTCTAGAACACTAGTGATTCTAATTCCTAGGACATACACACTGATGACATTCCACATAACTATCTGTGGGATTAAACTTACATCAAATACTCACATGTGTAAACTCAAATAATTCCTTCTGACCACTAGTAGAACCACTACTAATCTTAGGTTATGAACTTCCCTGGCTCCCACCGTCTTCTTCCATCAGGTTTTACTCTGTGATAAAGGAATGGTTCACTATTTTAGATATGTTAATAAACTATAAAACAACTACCTAAGAATGAATACGACACCTCATACCATCATTAAATCATCTCTATTTTCTGGATCATTACTCATATATGTAGGTACAAAGGATTTAATCTCTATAAAATGAGATGAATATTCTATAATTATCATAATATTCTTCTTCGGGTTCATGAAATCCATGGCATGAATAGCCCTCATGGTCTCTGGAATGAAATAATCAGTGAATATTGACAGGAAGTCCCTCCATGTCTCTTCATGATATTGACCAACATGATTTAGAATAACCCACCAACATTTCGTGGATCCTCTCAACATGTAAGTATCTAGTTTGACTCTCTTCTATATAGGTGTACCTAAATACATTAATGTAGACATAATAGTATTGAACCACAACTCTGTATCTTATGTTCTTTCATCCCCTAAAAACATGGGTGGATACTGCTGCGGGAACTCCCTAGTCAACTCACTCATATAATGGGAAAATCTCGTACCTCCAAAAATCGACTGCAAGATTTATAGAAAATCTAATCAAAATAAGGAATCATCACCATCATTGGGAATAAGTAGAGGTTACACTAAAAAATATATAGTTGGTGTCTCATGTACCACCACCTCTAGGGCGTGGTCATCACCACCCTCTAGGCGAATGACATGAGGACATCTTGGTGTAATTTTTCCAAAATTTCCAAGATCATGCCTCAGATAACATTCATTAATGGTATAAACCATAGATTTAGAAACAGAACTGGTACAATGACTTTCTATTGAACAGTATAATTCCATTTCTAGCTTAAGGATTCATGAATTGGTGATTGAAACAATTATATAGAGAAAAATAGATGCTACCAACCTCTCAGTACTATGACTGGGACATGGTCAACCTATGTGTTTTTTTTAATTTCAATTGCATTTAATTCATATTTTTCTGGCATTACTGGTTAAAACGGATAAACCAAATGGTTCACCAATTTTAATCTGTAAGGTCCCAATCATCTTATCAACCAAAATATAGTGTCTATTTAATCAATAAAATAAAATGATTAAATCCATGTGACCAATGGTCCAGGACTCAATGTTCCATAGTTTGCTACGTAGGGTGTCTCCTATAGACAATCAAGTAAATCACTATTATGTTTTGGCAGAAACTATAAGTATCATCTATTTTATTCTTAATAACTTTCAAGAATAATTATTAAATAGAAATTATATTTGTATCCTTCAAAGAAATTATTGAAATCATAGGCAATGAAAATCACACAATGATCCAATATAACAGGTCATATGAAGGGCATGTGAAATTCCTATAAAGTTACTATTATGATGCATATTTACTGCACTGTTTCTCTAATCTCATTAGGATAATGATGAATAATAAATATAAATTATATAAATATTAATGTCATAATTCAAGTGTAGCACCCAATGGTGGAATAAAATCAAATATAACAATCACAAAAAAGAAGATCGAAATTTCTATTCAAGGAAATTTGGATTTTCTCATTACATGGGTTAGCTACTCCAGGGATGTGATCATTACCAAACCCCATACCCTTATTAATCTCATGTCTATTATCTCAAAATACAAAGGAAATAACATTATGAGAGATCTGATACCACTTTTTGATGTCCCAGTCATGAAGCCACTTAAATGGTTCCCCAGCCTTGATTAGCCACATGGCCTCAAGGACATCTCCTTGAACACCATAGGCTGCCGACTAGCAACCATGGCCTGTGTTTTATCCATGGGGACACTATGAACTCATTTCCAATATAGAATAGTTGTAAAATCAATAGATATATTGTGGAAGGTGTATAAAAATTGGAACATCAGAAGAATATATAAACAACCATGCAACTAATTTCAAAACCAATGGAAGTAAACTTTGTCATATACAAAAGGATTATAACATTAGTCATTTATCTACAAAGAATGAAAACCTAGATAAACCCATAAAGTAGAAGAAAAATATAAAAAGGTACATAAGGACAAAACTTCTCTAGAATTTAGAGCTGAAGACAAATCATCTACTCTCATATCAATCATATGTCATGCAAGAAGTCACAAATCCATAATAAAACGCTTCTCGTTATCTAAACATGAAAGTATGTAAGTCTGTTTGGGTACTCAATGGTGGCACAAATAGGGTGTGAGATACAATCCCAGTAGGTAACCGCACAATGTTCTATAAATATCCAGTCATGTATAGAATATGTAAGTGTGCATATATAATAACTAAATAAGTAATAAAAACCATAAATGGGTCATCTTGGGTTCCTTAATGGAAACTAGACTGACACTACATTCTTCGTCACATGTTATAATTACATTGAATAAGTATCATGGGTCACAATTCCTGGTATCACATTTATATGGGATTCCATGCCCACCATCACAGTGGTATAGAGGATTCCATTTCCAAAATCATAGTACTATCATAAGGGACTCATTGCTTTTTTAGTATCAATAGGGATTCCATGTTTCATAGTAACAAAAGGGACTCCATGACTGATAGAATCAAAAGGGACTCCATACCCGTATAGTATCACAAGAAACGTCATTCCCTTTTAATATAACAAGTTATACCTTTCCCATTTAATATAACTATGAAGGGTATACATTCCCATATAGTATAAAGTAGAATAGACGTTATACCCATTTATAATTATCATGAATAAGGGACATCGTGCCCATTGAACATGATTAATAAGGGTCATCATGCCCATTAATTATAATTAAAGGTGGTCACCATGCCCACAAATTCTATACATATTAATTAGCTTTAATATGATCTAAGGAAAAATTTGTAACCCAATATCATTTGATAAAAAACTGTTGGGTTTAATATGATCCAAGTTATATTCCATTTCATATTATCATTTGATAAACAACCATTAGATTTTATATCAGACGTGTTATAATCCAATAGTCTTTTTCATCTAATAATGATAAGTGCAAAAACATTTTTCAGATTAAACTAAGTGACATGGTATTTCCACTCACCTCTACCTAAGTCAATTATTCATAATATTATTATTTATTATAAAACAGTAGATCCATAAATTCCATTCATAATATCACAATTTATAAGGAATAACAAAAACTACAATAGTTTCATTGGATATAATCTCAATTAATATATTTATTCATGTGGGAGGGCACAACCAAATGGATGACTCATTCTGAGGTGGTTGATCTTAAGAGGTCTAATAAGATCGTTGAGTTTCATGCAAGGAACCCAATTTAATATATGTTCAATTTATGGTCAATTCATGATGAAAACATAGTTTAGAACACTGAAAAATATTATAAAACATAAGAACATGAGGAATAACTTGTTGACCACCTAAATCACACTTGTATGACTCCCGTAGTAACGTATATGCCTCATGTTTTTTTAGGACAGGAAGACATCTGAAGAACCATCCCACATCCTTAAAATAAGTCATATGGGCCTAAAAATCAATAAATCCATTAGGAATAAGAATAATGAATAACTTTTTAAAAGGAATCAAGATCTTTCCGAGTGGAATCCTAATATAAGAATGATTCTTAGGTCAGACTTTAGACAAATAAATAAGACAAAAAACTATCTTAGGCTTGAGGAGGGTTCCAAAATGGGGGAAGAAGAGGCTCTATCCTCTAGAATGATCAAATAAGGAGAAAAAATGAATGTTTCAACATTTCATTAATGGATTATTTTTTATTTCATCCCAAAAAATAGGGGTCCCATGGTTTTTCAACATGGTTGGAAAAACCATGCACCAACAGTACGCCACATGCTATAAAGATGAGCACGTTGCGTGGTTAGGCCATACTTATAGAGAAATTGTGTGCCTAATGTTCAAAAATCCACCACTAAAATGTAGTAAGTTTTTATATGGAACGTGTGGCCCCTAACTCCTGGTTAGGGAAAAATGTATACACTACTTCACTCCACTTTCCAACCCCACACTGTTTGGATACACTATTATCAGTAGGACACATGGTTTCTACTAACAATACGACCTAGTGTTTTCCTCCAACGGTTGGGTTTTGGAGCTCTGAATTGTCCTAAGACACCCTTGAAACCTTCCTAAACACATTAGTAATCCATATTATGTCAAAAATAACGAATTAGATCAAATTTAAGAGGATACATAGATGAGATAAAATCCAGGGTCTTACAATAAATGTGTTTATCAATTTCATTAATGGATTACCCCTCAAGTTTTGACCATCCCATCTTCACATACCACTTACCAAACTACCCACTTTATCTCTTAATCCATTTTAAATCATTCCTGCCTCAATTTATAGCCACTATAAGCAATCCACCAAGCCAAAAACCTGAGGAATTTTCTTAATCACCCTAGTTTATCACATGTTCCAATGATATCACACAATAAAATATTGTACCTCTTTATTATTTATTGTGAAATAAAATAAAAATATAAAAAAACCAAAAACCATCCTAAAAAAGAAAACATTTTATTTTAAATTTTATTAATGTTAATTTCCATACAATTCACTTTTATATAGGAAAAATAGTTTAGGGATTTTGTGTGAACCCCTACAAAATCAAAAAACATTCTAAATTGATTAATTTGTATAGGACATCACAATATAATTCAAGAAAAATATATTAAATAAGGGAATGCATATCACTATGGGTCTCATAGCTATTCCCATATCCCACCACCACATCAAATCATAATTTTTTCATTTTTCCTAACCAAAGGAACCTTAGAAAATAACATACATACAAGATGGATCTTGAAAAATAAAATATCTAAATACACCCTAGACTATGTATGTAGGGTCTGATCCAAATACCATTACTACACAACTAATGACTCTTTGTAATTACTATTATAATAGAAACTCCATGTTGTAATTTAAAATAAATTTGAAGAATATAGTTTTGTTTTCTTATTATATAGAAAAGGAGTGAAATTAAATATCATTTTGAAAACCACCTTATTTCACATTAAATCTAGTCATCTTTACAAGAAAAAAATTATGGATTTAATGGATTCAAATAAAGAAAAAGATATAATATAATCTAAACTGAATCACTTTTTTTATTTATCTCAACATAATGAAGAAAATCTAATAATGTAAACCATAATATAAATCAATTCATAATTTAAAGAAGTAACTACATGTGAATCAACTTTGATCATAAAGAGGTAATCTTGGATGTCAGTTGTAGAACAATAATAGTCCTACGGGGAACTTCATATACCCATACCCTAACCTACCATCATGGTTTATTTAAGAAACATCCCCCTATTTAGAGATAAACCATATCTAGGGGAATATATCAATTGTGAAGTCATAGTTTGTGGAGCACCCATCCAAGATATCCCACCTAGTACACTATGTTCCTATGTAACTCAACATCCCCAACCATGCCCCGCTTTATCTACCCTATATCATTTTAACAACTTTAATAATTAAATATAACACTATATTTCAATATATAATAAAAAATAGTATACTTCATGAAAATATCTTATTAACACTAATAAGATGAAACATGACAGAGAATATTTAAGAAGGAATATCATAATGTAAATCTAGTGAAGTCACAATACAAAAAATAAAAACATCAAAACCCCATATTAAACACTAAACCGATCCCCAAAAAATCTCTTATATGTTTTACGAAACAACTTTTCTGCACAATGTCCATATTTTGAAATGTAATTCTTGAAAATCATTAAAATATCATTTATAGAATCAAACTTCATCAAAATAAATATTTTAATGATTAAAATTCAATAAATATAAACTATATTAATTCATTTAAACATTACAATTTTATTAAAAAATATTTATCAAACAGTTAGTTTCCAAAAGGGTCATGAGGGGAATTTTATTTTTAAAATCCAAAAGGATTCATTTGTATAGTATATTTTTGGAACAAAATCATAGAATTTCGTGACACCCACTAGTTCACAATTATATATTTAAATTGGGTTTTTCATTTGGTCATTTTATTATCATAGTGTTTTCATGATGAGTTTTGAATATATGATAAATGGGTTAAATAGGTTCTGGTGAGAGGTCTAATCATGGAGAGTTCTAATTTTTCACATCAACCATGAAGAATAGAGAGGGTTTTTCAAGTAAAGTTTAAATGGTTGGAACAAAGTTCTATAAAATGTGTGTCTCTCCTAAAAAACATGTTTCTAGGATTAATATATATGTATAGGTGGAACATTCAGTCCATAGCTTCCCTAATCATACATCAAAATCAACTAGATTTTCTAGTTTTCTAAATTGTCTAAAATTACATATAAAACCATGTGGATTCTAATTCAAAATACCTTAATTTCCCCAATTTAGAAATCAAAGCTCTTACAAGAACTATATACCACTTCCTCCATGCTACATGGTGAAATATTGTGGATTATTGTGAGTTTCATCAATGTAAAATCATGATTTCTCATGGAATTCTTCTTCTCCCATATTCTATTATAGTGTTCTTCCACGTTATTAAAGTTATATTTACCTAGTTTTCCAAGGTGGTTCAGACTATAACTGGGGATGGGTTTATAATTTGTAATAATTTGGTTTTTAGACTTCATTGGATCCCTTAATTTTCATTTTTAATTTGATAGAGGTTGTGATTTTTCAATATATTTTATGTAGTTATGTCTAAATAATGGACTTTTTACATTGTTATACCATTAAAATATGGGTTTTATGGATCCTTTGTGAATTAATGAAATTTTTTATGATGGATTTTGTTTATTAGTTATGTATTATTATCTATATTCATGGAAAATTAATTGGTTTTACTTACTACTGATTTAAAACCCATTTAAATGTGCAGACGGTTTTGTATAGAATTCATAAAATAAATTTCTGATTCCAAACGTGTTTTTATTGGAATTTTTGAAATTAAACTATTGTTTTTTATATATTTACATGATTTTTAAGCCTTGTATATAAGTTTATATTTATGTATTATGTGTTTATTTGATGTTCATTTGTTTATATAGAAGAATTATGATGGTTTCCATGTTATATGAGTTGCATTGATTTTCACTGAGTAACACTTGTTTTCCCTAGTTACATATTTGGGTGATTGGATCCGTTATCCATTAGTATAGTTTTTTCTATTACTATTTCCATATGAATGATTTTTATCTACTAGGTATTTCCTCTTGATCATACTAATATGGTAAATTACGGTTGAGTAGTAATTAGGTTATCAGAGGCTAACCAATTTTTAGAAGTGAGGTGCTAGATCACCCAAGTATTTTTTATGTATCCCAATGGTTAGATCCAATGTGAGATGTTGTTGAGAAATGATTTTGATAAATTTTCTACATGATGATACCTTCATTTTTACAGTTTACTTTCTGTGATCATTTTTTATACCTTAAACATGTCTTTTTTGATGAAAAAAAAAGTTGAATTGAAATTGCCTTCTAAAATATTTTTTAAAATCCCAAAATAAATTTATCAAATTTTTTTTGTTAAAAAACATTTTCTCAATGCTGTAAAAGTGGTTTTAAAATTTTAAGATATTTTTTATATTCATTGTGGTGTCCTATTGATATTTTCTTCAAAACCTACATACATCTGTTATATGTATGTATACTTGGTTGTGTCTAGTTCTAGTGAAGGGAAAACATTCATATCCTATCAAATCACTTGTTGAAACATTCATCATCCTTCATGGTATGGGATTGGTGTTGACCATGGGTCACATAGATATATCTCCTGTGGATAATTATGGGAGACCCTCTGATGTTGGTTTATTTTTTGTTCTTATGTACCATCCCTACCAACATTGAAATTATTTTAATTATTTTACGTATATGTTATTGTATTAAAATATCATTCGATTTATGAAGTGATGGTTGGTTATTTTGTTATTATATTGTGTTATAATCAATTTTGATTTCTTTTATTATTTTTTATGGTAATTTATTTTCATGGATGTCCATGTTATGCATGCCCCTAGTCAGATTTCATACTAGAGCCCACGTTTTTAGTTATGTGACATTGTTATGGAAACCATTCCCAAAGGTTATATTTGATAACCCTTGTGAGTTTACATTCCCTTTAGTGATCAAGGACATAATTTGGGACTTATGGAGAGCTAGATCAGGTGATGTGGTAGGTCAACCATGATTTGTTCATTACACAACCATTTTCAAAATCATTTTTAAGTATATTGGGGTCTAAATTTATTGATGGAAAATTATGTACAATTGATTATACATTATGAATATTTAATATAAATTGAATAATATATAGTCACATGAATAGATGTAAATGAAATCATTAAAACCATGACAAATAAACATGAATAGTAGTTATTAATGATACATTCATCCCTTTATTATGAAAATACCCATGATTATCAAGTGTTCTTACTTAACGTAGAAAACCACAAATATACCATGAACCCTAGTTCAAGGAAATGTTTATAGGGTTGCGAAAATATAAATGGGAAAGTAAAGAGAAGCGTAATTCAAAAACAACTCATGAGGGGATATACATTATGCTTTTATAAAAGTACATAACATCGAGGAGATGAGTCTATTTCATCCCCTTGGGTTTTGACCATAAATGTGATGGATGGTGTCCTCTCCTTTTATATTACACAACAAGCCCCCCGTAATTATATATTTACCATATTATCTTTTTATCATAATAAAATTCGAATTTATGAAAAATTCTAAATTTTTATTTACCATCTTCCTCAAAAAACCAAAATCTAAGTACCATTTTATTAATAATGTTTGAATAACAATGATAATAATAGAATTACAGAAAGGCTATATATGTAGTAACAATGACCCAAATTATACATGACTTGATAAAATACAGGTATTTTAATTAAAAAATAATCTAAAATACATAAAAATTATCTTCTAAATAATATATAGATAATATTGTTTCACAATTATCATTATAACATTGAATAAATCAATTTCCAAAGGTGTCATGATGTGGGGACATTAAGAATCGAGTTTCGAATAAAAAATTAGAGATAAATTGTTAGCTTTGATGTTTATTAAATAGTGTTCTAAACAAGATTTACTCATTATATTTACATTCACAAGGAACAAGTTTACTATGCATCATTTCTCATGTCATACTCAAACTATAAATATTTAAAATTTTAAAGAAAGTATTTATTCTAATTTTAAAATTATTAGAAAAATAATGTTTAATCGAAAAAGAAAAATATATGGAATAATAGAATTTTTTCACAAGAAATGATCTATTTTATTTTATTTAATTATTATTTAAAATAAAACAAAATAAATTTATGTGGTTTCTTAATTTGGTCCATAGTGTAATTTTAATTGTACATCTATATTTCGATGTAGTAATATATATTTATATAAATATAGTATATACTTTTGTATGTTTGTATGTTTTTATGTTTATGTGTATGTGTATGTATATATATGTGTGTGTTTGTGTGTGTGTTTAATGTTGTATTATATATAAAAATGAAATTTAAAAGTTGAATAGGGTTTCGCTCAACCCCTCTTCTTCTGCATATCAAGCCAAATGAAAAAAATACCATTATGGATTTTATAATTAAACATGGAGAAATTCGGAAGCCCCCACCACACACCAAAAATATCCTTATAGCTTTATATATATATATTAATATTAATATAAATCAAATAATTAAGAAATAGATTTTTTAGTTTTTGAGGGAACATAATAACTGAATGTGGAAATGTATAAATAATTTAAAAAAATTAGCTAAAATTTAGATGGATTTTAAGGATATTGCATATTGAAAAATAATGTTATATTATGAAGGTTCATGAGCTAGACTGACCAATATGTGTTTGAATTTATTTATTTTATATTATTTAATTGCATCGTGATTTAAATTTCTAATAATTATTAATTAATAAATATTTTTGATATGTGCATTATCACTATTAAAATTTTATAATGGGATGAATTTACACTTTTATCTCTTAAATAAAATTTTTGTTACCAAATAACCTCTCACTTACAAATGATTATACAATTAAAAAATAAAATATTTTTCAATGAGGTAGTATAAGTGAAAACTTAGTGTTAAATCCCAAAAAAAGTTGAAACATAAGAGAACAAAGGTTGATTCACCTTAAGTTAATCTAGAAAAAAGGACATACTTACCTGGATGATCATATCTATTTATTAACACTCAAAAAATCTATCATTAGATATGGCTTGCGATCTTGTCAAAATTAATTGTCACTATCTGTTTACTAATTAAATGTGATTTTGATCACATAGTTATTAATAATTAACATATTCATTTATAAAAAATGATTATTATGCATGAATTTGTTTTTATAATTCATTGTTAATTATTCATTAAACAATTCATATAGAATAATTAGATAACATTATAAGTATAATAAATTTCATATATATGTTTATTTAGAGTATCCAGAATTAAAATATTACGTTACAACCCCCATTCATCATTTGATTTAGAATAGAACTATATATAATGGTCCTTATACCTATATAGTTAAGGAATCATACTATAATATCTCATTTTTTTCATGTTTTTTCACCATGAGTTTTTTTCATTGAACATATTTTGTTGGGATTTCCATGATATCAAACCTTGTTGGTTCAGTCTTGTTCAAAGAAAAGGTGCATTTTTGGGTAAATGCCATAATGTTTGGGATCTATGTTTGTTCAAATTAATGTAGTAGAGGTATAAATGAGTTAAACTGGATTATAAGTATTTTTTGGTAGCTTGGATGGCTATAGAGGTGGTTTGGGATCTTTATGTTGAAATAAGGCTGGAAAAAATCTCCTTAGAATTTAAACACCATTTATATGTCACACAAACTGTGACTATTCCCAAGAATAACCCATGAACTTGGTTCATGACATGAAATTAACACCCACCAGGAAGCCTTTATAGATTGTCCAATGTTTGTATAATAGTTAAAATTAAGTCAAGGAAATGAGATTTTTTTAGGAATGTTCAATAAATAAGTACACTATGTGTATAGGAATTACACACCAAATAATTTTTGGATCTAGTGGTATTAATCCTATTGTATTTGTTGATTATTTTATTCTATAATGTGAATCCATCACTCACATAATCTAGTGTGATTTAAATAAAATGGTGTTCCCACTTCGCTTCTAAACATAACTTTTTCACATGTGATCCTAGGTGCGTTGTTATTCTTATTTTTTTCCTTATATTACATCATTACTTGTTGTGTCAATGTAGTTTTTTAGCACAGGTTCAACTTGGGGTTTTCGTCTTTATCTGGTATCATCTAAGATTCTTATTGCGATCATTTGTTACTTTGTTCTTATTTGGGATTCCAATTAGAAGTGTCGTTTGATCACCTGATATATGTTAGTGGTAAAAATCCTAACACTATGGTATGATTAATTTCTATTCTTATGAAATATTGTGAATTCACTACCACATTGTGAACATTAATCAATTGAATTAATTTTATAATAATATTCCTATATTAGATTCTATGTTGAATCCCTTTGGATTCAATTGATGTTGTGAGCTATATTATAGCTACATATTTGCTAAGTAGGAAATTGACAAATAATTAATTGGATAATGGTTAAGATGTGATTATAATGACATTGAATTACTGGTGATATCCTAATATAGAATCAAATTTGGTAATAGCTTACGGAATAATGATATGGTTGCTGATAAATTGATATATAATGACAATGTAAATGAAATAGTATTGGTAATTTTCATAATTTACCATTTAGGCTATTGATGTGATATTTTGATATCTGTGTTGTTAGGAAATGTGTGTGATTTATGTTTAAATGCTGATATAATGGGTTATACTGACAGTTTGATGCTTAAAAATAGATATATAGGTGTTTGTCCGGAGGCTAAAAGGATGATATAAGAGGCTAAGACCAGAGATTGATTTTTAAATTCTGATATATAAGGAAATTTCTAGAGGATGATATGTTGTTATGGTGAGCTATTCCCATAGTTCCGTGCTGAAATACATATATATGTATATATATATCTATTCATAGTGATTCTATGTTGTGTATAGGTATTTTCCTAGTTATGAGATTACTCCAAGCTTATTTTTATTGCGGGAATTGTTTTTGACATGCTATGAGGCATTATAGAATAGATACTATGTATATTGATTAATTTTTTATGTCAATAGATTAATTAATACTTCCTTTTATCACTTTATTACATGCACTTACTATCATACTATTTTAATTAGACATGGTGGTGTCAGCCTACTAAGTTTTACTCACACCCGATTTGGGATACAATTTAGTATATGAGTAGATTACATGGAGGTGGATTTTGAGAAGTGACAAGGACCCTGTGGATGATTGATTATTTTTTATTAGACTAGAATTTTAAAAGGAGACCAACATGGGGTTCGCGATAAGGGGTTTTTGAGTTTATTTGGGTTAGCTAATTATTTTATTTTTAATGCTTATGGTATGAAATTTAGATGCATCAAATCTTTCCATGTCACACACTAACCTTGAATTATTAATTTATTTCATTCTTTTCTTGATTTTGTATATTTTATTTGAGTTTCAGGTTGAGTTCATAGTTAAAAACATTGAATTTTCTTGGTTCAGGTAACATTTGGACTTATTCATAGATTTTGGGCATGGTTTTAGGATAAATTCAACATATTATTTAGGATGCTGGTGTTTTTAGTTCAATTAATTTTCAAATGGTTTTCATTTCATGGTATTTTCATAGTTTCAGCCAAATAGTGTGAGGTCAATAAGATACTATTCAAATTTGGGTTGGTTATTGGGAAATGGATCATGGATTGCGCATGAGTAGGAGAAACCATTTGGAAAGATGATGGGGAAGCTTTATAATTTGATATATCCAAATCACATAGTTGGCATAATTTTTCCCAAACCATATAGACAAACCATGTGAGATGTACCTCTTTTATACTATAGTGTGCACGGTTGGCACGTAGTTTCTCAAATCATGCGTCCAAACCATGCGACTTTCCTATTTCATTAAAAAAACTATTTTCCTATTATACCCACCCCTCTTATAACACCAATTCTTACCCTCCTCCACTTGGATCGATTTTGGCGCATGAAGGGGGTACCCAAACCCTTTCCCCTTTGACTCTCCTTCTCCCATGTATGCTTCTAAAAGATTACAAGATTATTTTTTATTGTTTTTGTCCATTTTTATCCACTTATTCTCCTTAACACTTAGTCCATTGATTTTTATTGTGATGGTCCTCTCCCAGCCAATCCCTAGAGGTCAGGGTTGAGATGATGGATCGTTTTTCTTTGATTATAGGTTTTGTGGATTGTACCTTGGCCTAGGTTATTCATTTCCCAATGGTCTCATTTTTTGTACACATCATCGTGGTAGGTGTTTCTATCCGTTTTCTTTATAGATCATTCCATATGATTCGTAGGTGTTTATAAATAGAAAATAAATGTGTTCTGTATTATTGTGATTTATAAATGCGATGGTGTGTGGTTTTTTCATGTTGGTGAATAGATAGGAAATGTATTTTCAATGGGATTTCTTAAATGTTCCTATTTATATATGTATTTAAATTGTTTGATGAATTTCCAATTTGTCATTTTCAATGAATTTTGTTATTTCGAGAGTATATTTGGAATTCGTTATATTTTAGTGGCTTGGGATGATTATGAATTGATTCGTGTGCATGATTTATGGTGATTATTATGGATTAGTGTTATGTGTATAGTAAAATATATGACTCATGAATTGAATTTTGGGTACCCCTATTATTTTCCAGGGATATTCAATTGGACCTTTTCATATCCATAGGTGCATCGGGTTCACATATGTTTAGGAACACAAGTGATGATTTTCATTTATACAGAAAATCTTGATGTCTAAATTTTTCTCCATCATTACTACTTCTTTTCTCCCCCCCCCCACTCCTATTATTATTCGTTAAAACACCCATTGGTTCCTAAAATGGTTTTTTGTTAATAACATTTATTAAACTGTGGTTTTCAAATTTTATTATTACTGTTTTCCCCATTTGGTACCTTGATGCTTTATTTATAATCCCATGACTAAAAAGGACTATTTAGAATATTGATGTGTGGTTTTTTCCCAAGTTAATGAATTCCATGTTTGGAACCGTTCAATCATGTCCTATTTTTATAATGATTTTTCAAAATGGTTTGGAAATATTTTTTTTAATAATTTTTTATTGGGAATTTCGATTGCTCGGTTGGAAATTTTTGTGTTTTGGGAAAGGGCATTCAAGGTGAAATTATGTGTTGGCCTACTTGGAAGTTTTTTATGACATTAAATGGTATGGTTCCCTCTATGGTTAAACCTATAAGATATGTTCATCACCTATGTTGTTTCATTGTTCGGGCTAGGCAAGCACATTGGTAGTGAGTTTCAGTTGAGCCACACATGTGAGGACTTCCCCATTAACCATTTACTATAATAATGGGATTCTTGTATGTCATATATATGTTTGACTAATGGGTCCATATTCTCCATGTTTATATGGGTTAGAATACCTTGGATTTGATATCAGGCAATGTGGGATATGCCACTGGATTGGCTAGTTTAGAGTGAACAATTTGTTATTTATTATGAAGCAGAACCATATGTTGGCAATTTGGAATAAAATAATTATTTCAAGTGAATTCATCTAGATAATTTTAAGAAATTTCCATGATTTTATATCAACATATTCTTTCATATTTCTATTTTTCTTACTTACCAGTTTTACTAGTATATCCATTATTTTATTTGTATTATTATTCTACTAAATCACCTTCTTGTTCACTTTCCATTAATTTTCAATGTAGACCTTTTTATTGTCTTTTTTATATTCATCTTTGGGATTTGGTTTTGTGAAAATGGTTTTCATTAAATTAAAAAATTATTTTAAAAAGTTATGTTGTGTCTGTTGTTTAGAATAGTGTATTTGTTCAGAAAGACGTATCTGGATTCTGAAATGATAAAACCACTTTTTTAGATGTACTTCATATTAGTTTTTTTGGACTTTTTCAGGAAATTTATGGATTCTATTTTGATTACAAACATATATATTTAATCTCACACCCTAGCTATGCCATATGGAAATTGTAGACCCGCGATATTTTTTAGGATTGGATTTCTAGTTCGGGTTTGACTTTGGATCAGGTTGGTCTTATGGATGGTGGTGACCATGAGGTCACATGGATATCATTTTAGTGTGGTTTGGTCTTTGTTTTGATTTTATTTTCCATTTTTGTTTTGTTGTTATAGTTTTATTTTTTATGTATTTATTTGTTTAGTGGATTTTAGTTGTATTTTTTCATCTATTTAGAATATTGTTATCCTTGTTTTTATTAGGAATAATATTTCCCACAGTGATATATTTGATGAATGGTGCTAGTCTCTAACCCAAGAGGATTGGGAACACCTTTTTGGAATTATCTCAGACCGGGTTGTGTGTCGGGCTGGATGGAAACTCAGATAGGTTCAATATAATGGGTTTTCATATTAAATTTTTTTTATTTAGGGTGTAACAAAATACTAGAAATTTGGACTGACAAGAATTGATAGGTACATGTAGGAAGGACATCATGAACCCTTACTTAATCTGATCCTTGAGATTCATAGGTTATTCAAGGATTTTTTTCATTGATTTTTTGTTGGTTTTCATGGGTAGGGAATGAAAATGGTTGTTAGCTGGTGATGTATGTTGGTTTTACTGGGAGTGGTCACCCATGTGATGTTGGGTGCATGACTCAAGATATTCCTTCTTAATGATTTTTTCATTGGGCATGCTCCACTGAAAAAATTTACTAGTTTTGTATCACTTCCACTTCCCTATTTCAAGTATTTGGTGTGATTCTTGCATTGTATTTTATTTGGATTTTGTTTCATTGATTTTGAAATGAAAAGTGTTATTTATAAAGTTTATTTTCGAATGGAAAATGGTTTCTAGGGAATATTGGGTCCTTCAAAAGAAAAATGGATTCATTTTGTGATTTTTTTAATTGGTGGCATTGGTGATTGAATTGGATTTGAATATTTAGCTTGGAATTTGGAATGTGGCCTTGGGGCCATGTGGTTTTTAGAGTGAAATGGAAATTGTGGCTTTGAAAGGTCATTTTTCTTTCATTTATGATGTTTGTCATGTGATCCTGTTGTTTTGGATTGGGTTGTCCTTCTGGTTGAGTTTTAGGTTCATGCTGACCTAGTTTTATTTCCTTGTTCTATTAAGATTATTCCACCCAGAAAGGTCTCCAAGCTCCCCAGTGAGTCTTCTCAAGCTGTCGGTCCTACCCAATCTTCCAATAGGGTGGAAGAGCTAAGATCATATTAATTTTAGACTGTTTTTATAGTGATTATGGTCCTTTAGAAGTTGTGGAGTGTCTTGAGAATGTTGAAGATATCTTTAGGTCATTGGGAACTCTTGATGTTGTGAGAGTGCATATAGTTTTTGGTTTGTTTGAAGGACATGCTTTGGATATGTGTAAGGTTACATTATCAAGATAATTTCAAGATGGGATATATTGTGAAGTGTTTGATACCACATTTACTCTATGCTTCCTACCTGATGAGGTGATTTTTATGAATCTTGAAGAGCTCATGAGTGTTTATCTAGGTCAGTGGATTTTGAATTCATATGTTAATCATATTAAGAAGTTGTTTGATGAGGAGTTTCGGGGCGAGTTGGTTCATACGGTACAGTTTATTGTGTTTAATGAAACTATTTCTCTTACAACTTGTGAATGGACCTTTATAGTGAGTAGTTCCTACAAGAGGAACATTTTTTAAAGAGACATCTATTTTGGTTTCGAATTCTTCTTCATCATAATACATTCTCATGTGCCTCCAGGGAAGTGTGTCTAGGCATTTGAATACATTCTATCAATATACTATGACTTATTATTACTGGTATGGTTGTTCGGGTCATCTGGATATGTTTTCTAGTAATCAAGGCTAGAAAAGTACGTCTCTATTGGTGAATGTTTGATCGTGACTGTAGGGAAGAAGATACTTTAGATATGAGGGATCTATGCATAAGCCCAATAGTGAGTCTCTTCACATTATTAGGAATCGTGGGTATGGTGGAGTGGTTTTCCTAGTGTGTTTTCTCTAACTTCATAATCGAGTCTTTTGAAATTTACCATTATAGTTATCTTAGTATTTTTAAGATTCCAATTTTTGTAAAGTGGTTATTGGTTCTGTTCTCAGGTAATTTTTTGGTTGGGCTCTTATGGATATGATTATTTATTTAGTTATTTATTATTATGTGTGTTTAGCTTTCTCATGGATTGATTTTGGTTTCTAGTTGAGTTCGTTTTGAAGATGTTAATGTCTTTTGGACTTGATTACTTGTGTTTTACCTCTGGTCTTGGTTTTGGGATCCACTCATTGGATTTCGCCGTATGATGGGGGGTTTTGGGATGGGGGGTTCCGATGTTTGTTAGTGAGAGTTGTGATGGGGGTTTCCTTGTTGGATATATCGTATTAGGAATTCTTGTGATCATGTTGTTGTGCTAGTTTGTTCTCAAATGGTTTCGAGACTAACCATGGACCATGTTTATGTTTCATCCTATTTTAGTTGGCGTTATTTTGGTTCTTATGGTGGGGAGAACTCTCCTCTTCCATTGGAACCTTATTGTTTTCATATTTCTACATTTTTTTAGGTGTGACTTGAAATGATAAAGGTCACACTAAAATTGTTGTTTCAGTTCACTTCATTTCATTTCAAGATTGAGTTTTGGTTCTCATTCAGCTAAGTGACTCTCTATGGGCAATTTTTTTTCCAAGTGAGGATAATTTTCATACCCTAATCTTGTATTTCATGTTTATTTTATTCTTTTTAAGATGTTGAATCTTTTGGTTGAAGTTCAGGTTGAGTTCATAGGTTAAAATTTTGAATTTTTGTGGTCTCGATCATGTTTTTCTCTTATGCATGGTTTTCTTGAATGTTTTTAGCGTAAACCGTGAATCTTGTTAAGGTATAGGGTGTTTTGAGTTCAATTTCTTATTTCACATATAGTGCATCATTTGGGTCAAATTGTGTGAGGGATAGAAGAAACTGTGCGGCTCTGGGTTGGTGTCTGGGACATGGAAAACAACATGTGCCTGCGTAGAAGAAACTGTGCAACAATCATTCGAGGAGGCTCTAAAATTTGACATAGCAAAATCAAATGGTGGGTTCACAGTTTCCCAAACCTTTCAGCCAATCATTTTGGGGTGTCTCTCTTCTCTAGTAGAGATTACACGGTAGGCGTGCAATATTTCAAACTGTGTGACTTTCCAAAGTCATCAAAAATTTGATTTTACTCTTCTTCACATCCCCTATGTTAACCCCAATTTGAGCCCTCCTCCATTTGGATTAGAATTAACACACAAAGGAGTGCCTAAACCCCCTCCCCATTGGCTCTCCTTTTTCCATGGTTTGGTAAAAAGGTTATAATGATGTTTTTTAATGTCTTTTTCAATTCTTCTCTCATTCTTCTTCTCCATCCTTAAATAATTGGTTTTCATTGGATGGATCTCCTTCAGATGATCCCCGTAGGCTATAATTGATATGTTGGGTTGTTTTTATGTAATGATATGGTTTCCAGATCATCCCATAGGCTTAGTTATTCCTTTATAGATTTTCTCATTGCATGCATGCATCGTTGGGGTAGGCGTTTCCATCCATTTCAATTTCAACACATTCCATTTGATTCTTTGGTGTTTATAAATAGATTATAAATTCAAATTTCATGCTTGTGATTTTTTTGTGTGACTAAGTGTTTTATTTTCATGTTGTTAATTTGGTATGAAATTGGTTTTGAAAGGGTTTTCTTAAATATGACTTTGTATATATTTATTCAATTTGTTCAATGAAGTTCCATTTGGTTTTGAAAAGAATTTCTGTATTTCGAGCATATGTTTCCCTTGGTTATGTTTTTTTGTCTTGGGTTGATTATGAATTTAGCTTTGGGTGTTAGTTGTTAAGGTGTTTGCTTATTGGTGCTATGTTTGTAGTGTGAGTAATGTCACATGAATTGGTTTATTGGTACCCCTATGGTCTTCTATGTATATACCATTGGATGTGGGAATATCCATAAGTTCATGGGTTTCACCTATAGATAGGAACACAAATGAATATGGTCATTCATATAGATAATATGGATTTCCAAAATGTTCTCCCTCGTCCCATCTTCTTTTTTTATTTTCCCTCCTCTTCCTAAAATTTTTCTTTAAAAAATCCACATTGGATCCAAAATGGTTCCATGGTAACGAAAATTCTATTAATGCGGTTTAAAAATGTGATTACTAAAGCTTGGCTTGTTTTTTACCACAAATCATAATTTGTAAGCCTATGAAAAAAGAGTCTTGATTGGAATCTTGAAGTTTTATTTGGTTCCCAAATCAGACAAAGGCCCATTTGGTTCCTTTCAAGTTTGTCCCATGTTTATACTGAGTTTTGGAAATGGTTTGTAAATAGTTCTGTAAATGTATTTGAATATTAAATGTTGAAGGTCTAGTTGGAACAATTGGTTCTTTCGGAAATAGGATTCAAGTGGACATGTTGTCTAGTCCTGGTTCGGAATTTCATATGACTTGACATGGGATGGGAATCTCATTAATTGACCCTCTGATAAGAGGATCATCACATAGCTGGTGTCGATGTTTGGGCTTGAGAAGAATTGTGGGGGTGGGTTTTAGTCGATCCATGCATGTGATGACCTCCCCATTCACCGTGTAATAATATCATTAGATTCATGGGAATCATCTAGATGGTCGAGTTATGGTGTCTTATCTTCCCTTATTAGAAGGTTTGTAATCCCATGGATTTGCTAAGAGGCCCGGAGGGACGTGGCATGATATTGTCTAGTTTAGAGAGTCGAGTTTTTTATTGACAATGGAGCTCCACCACATGTCGAAACATTAGTCCGAACTAAGTACATCTAGATATTTCTTCTAGAGATGTTTAGGAAATTTTGATGATTCTATATCTATATCTTATTTTTATTTTTTCTATTCTTCTCTACCAGTATTATTATTATCTACCTACTTGTATTTTTACAATTTTCTAGTATTTCACATGCTTGTCCAATTTCACTTCATTTTCATCATAGAACTTTTTATCATCCAGTTTGGAATCTTCTTTGGTTTTTTTTGTGAAACTGGTATTCTTAAAATTGATGACCTATTTTAAAAGGAAAGTGGTGTGAGTTGTTTAAAAAATGTATTTTTCTATAAATACATGTTTGGATTTTTAAATGATGAAACATGTTTTCAATATATACTTAAAATAATTGTTTTGGGAATAATTTTGGAATGGAAATTAATGGAATATTTAGTGATTACCTAAAGAGTTGTTTAGGATCACACTATACTTCTGCCACTTTGTGTTTATAGACTAGAGATATTTTACAAGATCATAATTTTGGTTTGGGTTTTCCTTTTGAGACGGTTGTTCTTGTGGTTGGTGGTTACCATGAGGTCATTAGGAGATCAGGTCAATGTGGTTTGGTCTTTATTTTGTTTTTTGTTTGGGGTAATGTTCTTAATTTTTAGTTTATTTGTTTATGTATTTACTAGATCCATGGAATTTAGTTATGTTGTGTGATCTATTTTGATTATTTTAATCTTGGTTTTTATTGGGAAAATTAATTTTCATGATGATATCATTGTTGACCGGTGCTAGTTGACAACCCAAGAGTTACGAGAACACCTCTCAAGCCTTTTCTTGGACCGATTCGGGTTAGAGGATGGATCGAATCCTATAAAAGTTCATGACATGTTATTACATGATTCATAGTTATTGTTTTATTTCTTCCTCCATTTACTTCAAAGTTTTATGAGATGTTGATTCCAGTTTTTCTGTTACTCTGATAACTATTTTAACTATGTACTTCTGATGTATTATTAACTTTTACCAAGGGGTATAGTCCCCCCAATATACTTATCACAACCCCATTTCTAGTTGACAGCATCTATCATACGAGAATGTGTACTTGAGGTCCAGTAACCATCCAGATTTGGTAATGTGAGAGAGTGATGTGTCATGGGACATTACAATGTTCTATCAGTTCTGTGTTTTTCTGTTATTTTTAATTACTATTTGGGAAAGGTAGAAAAGGAACTACGATTTTTCAAGCCTTGGTAATGAGATAAATCATGGGAAACACTAGCACATGTACCAGATGAAATAATAGTGCCTAGGGATAGTATTATTTTTCATGAGGTTTGATTGATACAATTTGATATTATTTTGCATTTGGTTATTAACATTTTGTGTGATGCTATTGTTTCATGATATTTATACTCATGGCATAGATTGGGATTGAAAGGAGTATGAATGCATCATGATAAACACATGGTGATATATCATGACGTGATTTTTTCATTTTATTGACATATTTATATGTGGGAGATATATTTTCCAATCTAGACTATGATTTCAGATTCATATTATATCACATAAATGGAATGAAAATAATTTTTATGCCATTTTAAACCACATTTACACAATGTTTCGACAGACCATGAGTTGGTGGTTCTATGTTGGAGTCACCTATTAAGGTTGAAAATTCATTTATCTAGTTTAATAAGGTGTGTGATTTTCTTATAGAGAAAAATACTTCTCATCATCTTCACATTGAGAATTAGGAGAGTGGAAATCAGCACACTTCAAACATGTTTGAATTAGAAATTCTAATATATCATGAGGATAATATGGATATTTATCTTCGTGGATGCTTCTTGAGGGTCATACTATCCATGTAAAGAAATAATGTTCACATTGCTACATAAATTACTTTGCTGGTGAGTGTTTTTTAGCTATAGCATTCACCTGTGTTCACTGGGGAAGGTGTACCCTAGGAAGCCGATTTCTAAAATATGTTGGTCCAAACAGTATTTAATCATCCTGAGACACTCTATAATATGAGGTTATAGTTTCTAAATTTAGTATTCATGGAACTGTCAAGCATTGGTTGGATGTTCTATCTCACGCTAGGAAAAAATAGGAGTTATCTTGGAAGGAAATTATGTAAAATATCCTGAGAAACTTTATATAGAGATGTTGAATGATGAGAAGGATCCTGAGTTCATGCATCTGTAATAGGAGGGTATGTTAGTGATGTACTATGCTAGAGGTTTCACTGACCAGCATCACATTACACCATCATTTTCAACTAATGAGATCTCTAGAGTTAAATATTTTCAGTATTTTCTTCAGCATAAGATAGGTTCATAGGTGAATTTTTTTCTTAGAATATTTTTAGATGTGATGAATCATGCACTCATTGTGAATAGAAATCTAAGAGAGGCCATGAGAAGTAGTGAGGCCACCTCAACCATTCAATCCAGGATCTCATCTTCATGGTGGAAGGAGTATACTTTATAACAATTCCCTCTAGGGAAGTAGTGGACCGAGTAGTTAGGTAAGTGTATAGCCATATCCGGACCATGTTCTATTGCGGTGCTATCAATGTGTCTATTCGGGCCACAAGAAGCCTTAGTGTATGTAACCTACATTAGAGTGTATTACATGCTACCATATTGGTCATATATAGAATTTTTTTTTGGAAATTCTCATAATATAGTAGTTTCATGGGATTAGGATTGGTACTAGAATTGAGAATGGAATATTTTACCCCTCACCGGACAGGAAGCTGGAGTTCCACAAGACATTCATGTCAAGAATGGGAATTTGGTACCCCAGTGCATGAAAAGTAGTACCTAGCAGAGGGAATAGCTTAGGGGAGTTAAACTATAGCCTATGGTAGATAGGCTAGTTAGCTACATTCTGTGAAGGCTGCTCAAGGTATTTCGGATTCAGGAACATATACTATCATAGGTATGATTCTTGTATCATCTACCCTTACTTGAATTTTGTTTGATATAATAGCATCACATTATTTTTCGTGTTCTCTATTTGAATAGTTTTTTATCTTGGTTGTTGAATTCCAGGTTGGTTTTTTTACAAATGAAACACTTTTGGTAGTGTAGTATTAGAATTTGAAAGGATTCAAGGAAAGCTCTCTAAAGATCTATGGTTACCATTTCTTGTGAGAACAATTTATGCTAGAAATGAATGGTCTTGACTTGATCCTTGGTACAAATTGTCTAGTTATATACCAAGATCTTGTTGACTATAATCAAATTAGATTAACCTTTTCATCTCTACATGGAAGTAGCTATATCCACTGGGGATATTGCGGTCTTCAGGATAGTCATGTAGGACCAATTCAATGTTGATTGGATTGTCTCATGGATTAGATAGAATTCCTTATTCTAGATGGTAGTTGAATTTAGTAGGATAAACTTCTTAAAGTGGTGGAATATTTTTGGTATTCATTTCATGATGAGTTATATGACTTACCACTTGTGCAGAAGAACATGTTCATGATCGAGTTATTGCTCGGAGTAGAGCTGGTTTCTATTATACCTTATAGAACAGTACCAGCAGAGATTTGGGAGTTGAAATTAATGTTGTAATATCTTGAAGAAAAAGGTTTCATATGACCTATAACATATCTATGGGGTGCTCCAATTACTTTTTCTAAGAAATATTATTATAAATTTATCATATGTGGGGATTATTAGAGATTGATATAGATGATATTCAAGAACCGGTTTACCCCTTAGTCATTTTGATGGTCTCTTCGAATAATTGAGAGGTTAGAAGATATTATCCAACATCAATTTTAGATCTTGATACCACCAGTTTAGGGTGACAACCTCATACATACATCATAATAATTTCAATAGTAAATATGGATTGTATGATTTTTTAGTGATTAATTTTGGATTGAAAAAATCCCCAACCGTATTCTAGGATTTGATAAATAGGATCATTCATCCATTTCTAGACCAGTTTATGGTGTTCTTAGGACATCTTAGTGTACTCCCATTAAGTGGATGATCGTTACCAACATCAAGAAATCCACTTTAGTACATTTATTGTGAATCATATTTATTCCAATCATACAAAATATTATTTTTGGATTGATAATGATAACCTCTTGGGTTATGTCATCTAAGAGGTAGGAGTGTTAGTGGACCTAGAGAAGGATGTATCCATATTATCTTGAGATAATTCCAATAATGAATATACCATTTACTATTTTTGGGTTTACCAATTTACTACCCACACATTAATGAGAAATTCGATAATCTGGAAGCACTGATGTCTAATGTTTCCCAGGAAGGGAGTAATGTTTTTTTTTGTCAGATGCTTGTAATAGGGATTTTTAGGATATTAATGGTCGGATGACCACAACACATATCCTCACATTACTTGTGATAGATAAAGAATATACTATTTACTACGAGGAATCTGGAGTCATACTCTATGAAGTTTTATCGTAGGAGGGTCGAGTGGTAGCTTATGGATCCAGATTACTTAGACCGCATGAGAAGAATTATACTACTCATAGTCTGGAGTTAGCTGTGGTGGTTCAATCCCTACGATGCAAGAATAAATTTCTAATGGGGGAGGTTTTTTGAATAAATGAACCATAGGAGCCTTATGTGCATCATTTCTTAGTGAGACATGAACCCTTTTTAGAGGAGGTGTATTGAGTGTATATATTCATTCGACGTCAATATGGATTATACAATGTGAAATGGAATCATCATTGAAAATTCATTGAGAAAAAATATGTAGATAGAGGAATTTTTAGAGTCTTGAGATGAATGTATGATAATGAAACTCTTTGAAAACATGCATATACATGTTCAGGAGTCTCATGGATGAGTAGATCCAATTTTAACACTATCATACATGTCATTCTTGACCATACCAAGATAGAGTAGTTCACTAATCCAGTTTTCATAGTTTTGAGAGAAAGCTTATATTGTGGGGGAATTCCATCAGGTTGGTCTCTTAGCAGCGAAAATTTTATTTATTTCCACAGATGAGTATAGGTTCCAATGTTTTGTGTAAGGAATCGATGAGAGAGTTTCATTATTTGAGATGGGAGGTCTATCCTAGTTTGACATAGATTTATCATGATCTCCATAGAAATTACTGGTGTTTTGGAATGAAGAAGGAGGTGGCCTGATTGGTGGCGATATGTTTCACTTTCCAATAGGTAAATATCGAGAAATAGAGGCCATATAAGTTTTTTTAGCCTCTTCCCATTCCAGAGTAGAAATTGGTTTACGTAACGATGGATTTTTAGATAGGATTACCCAATATAAACTGTAAGAATGATCTCATATGAACGATCATGGATCAATTGATGAATCTTACCCACATATTATGTAACAGGGATACATTTTTCATTGATGATATGGGTAGTCTCTATGTGCAAGAGATAGTTCGATTTCACTGTGTTATGGGGAGTATTTTTTCTTATAGAGAGTTACGTTTCACATCTCAGTTCTCGAAGGGTCTAAATAAGGCATTGATGTCATACATTATTTTGGGCACAACCTTTCATCCACATACAAATGGCCAATAAATGGGGACTATTCTGGTTTTGCAGAATATTTTATGAGACTGTGTTTTGGATACCCGTGTTCTATTGGAGCAGCATTAGGTATATGTGGATTTTTCATATAATAATTAATTCAAGGAATCGATCTAGATGGAATTATTGATAGATTTGTAGGGAAGGTCATACTAGTAAACTGTATGTTGGTTAGAGGTAGGTGAGTTAATTATTGTTGGAACTAGATTCATGCAGGAGACATTGGAGCAAGTTCAGTTGACCAGGACATGATCGGTCACCATGAAGAGTGTGAATATGTCTTAAGAATATCATTAAATAAAACCTCTAGAGTTTTATATTGGTCATTGGTTTTTTTGTTAAGTGTATCCTAGTTTGGGGAAACATTTTTTCAAGAAAGGTTTAAAGTTATATTTTATGTATTTCAAGACGTTTGAGATATTGGAAAGGTTCCTTCTAGTGGTGTCATTTCAATTAGACTATACCCAACACTACAGTTCCAAGAATGACATGTTTCACGTGACACATATTTGGAGATATTATCGAAACCCATAACATATAGTAGGTGTCAAGGACATCAATATTTGTGTTGATGCATTCTTTTAGGATATTATAATAAATATTATGGACCGTAGTGAGAAGCATCTCCAGGGTAGGACTATACCCTTGGTTCTAGTGTGGTGGAAGCATGCCCATGTTCAATAGGGGACATGGGAGAAGGACTCTGACATGGGATTAAATTGGCTAGACTTATTCACTAAGACCCCACACACATTCTTTGAGTAACTTGGGGATGATGTTTTATATGGTGGGTAGGTTGAAAGAACCCATTTTTTACTAGTACATCCTCCATTATTTTTTTATGTGAACATATCTTTTTGGGATTTCCTTGTAATTAAAACTTGATGTTTCATTCCCTTTTGGAGGTGAAGAGATTTTTTAGTGAGAATCAACTATAGTTAGAGGATTTTTTTGAATTAAACAAGTCCTATATAATCAATTTAAATAGTATTACGAGGGGTTTTCAAGATTTAGATGTATTTTGAGGTTGTTTGGGCTCATTATGTTAAAACAGGGATAGAAATTGTCTAAAGTGAAATTACTGGTCGGGTACATGTTACACTATGTAAACCCATTATTTTGAAAAACCTATGACTAGGTTCATTCCAGGAAAAAAAATACATGTTGTGAAGGTGGTACACATTGTCTATTATCCAAGAAGGATTAAAATTTATCTAAGGTTAAGGGTTTTCAGAGTAAAATTTATTAATGAAATAAAAATACTATAAAGGTATTACATGTTGTTTAACTATATTATACATCAGTTTTAATCCAACAGTGTGTATTGATTCATCCACTCTACAATGTGAAGTCCTCTTCCTCCTAAACTAGTCTGATTTTTAGTAAATTTTGGACTTCCCTCTTCCTCTCTAGATTCCTATTTTTAACATATAATCCCTGATGAGTAATTCTTCATAGATTTTACCATATCTTCAATCGTTCCTCAATATGGTGATGGTTTGTTTTCATCATGGGAGAGTTTTGAGGTTTTGATCTTGATCTGTTAGGATCTAGGATCCTTCTTGTGATCATCAGCACCTTCTTTCTTATTGGGGAATCCTACTAGAAACATTTTTTGATTTCTATATAAAGGTAGGTGGTCTAAATTCTAATCCTATTCTCTATTTAATTGATAAGTTTATGAAATATTTTTATTGTGGAAATACAACTTGAGATTTAATCAATAAATTTTATTTGATGATGATAATAATATGTTGGATTCTTAGTTGGATCCCTTTGGATTGAATTTATGTTTTGACTTATCTTCGGGATACATATTGGGCGAGTAATCACATAAAAATTAATGAATTGGTTAATGATTATGTTGTGTCTATAATGACATAGAATTTCTAGTGATTTAATGATATAGAATCAATTTTGTAATAGATTATGTGATAATTATATGGATGATGATAAATTTATATATAATTAGAATGTAATTGAATGACTAATGGAAAATTTCATAATTAACCACTATGGTTGTTGATGTTATAATGTGGTGTTTGTGATATTATAACATGTGTGTGATTTATTATAATTTTTTGATATATTAGGATATATCTATAGTTTTATAATTTAATAATAATATATATGGTTGTGTATGGAGGCTGAAATGTGGATATAAAGAGTTCTTCCCAAACATTGATGATTAAATGATGTTATATATGGCTATTCCTGGATGCTGAAATGATGATATAATGATCTATACTTAGAGTTCCATAAATAAATGCTTATATATATGGATATAGCTGGTGATAACATTTTTGTTATATGTATTTTCTTAGTTATGCGATTATACCATGGTTGTGGATATGGTTGGCATGGTAGTGTTACATGCTCAAAGACATTCTGCATTGTTCCAAAGTATGTATATTTATGTTTTGTATTAATTGAATAATCAACACGTCTATTTACTTCTTTATTATATGTAATTATTTTCAGATTTTATTTTCATCACACGGTGGTTGTGGAATAATGATTTTTAATCACACCATATTCGGTTTGTAGTTTGGTACCCAGGTAGATTACAAGGATGAAAGTTTGGAAAAGGTCAATGGGCCTTGTTTTGGATTATTGATTGTCGGTTGGGTTAGAGTTTGCAGAAGGGAAATACATTGGTTTTTGTACAGATGATTTTTTTTATTTGTATTAGCCAATTAATTTATTTAAATTTTTTACAGTTAGGCATTTTGGTACATCTCATCTTGTCATTACATGAGTCACAATTATTAGTTTACTGGTTCCTACTTTTACATCCCATTTGAATGAGATGGTATTTAACCTTTTTTGTTCCATTGATGTTTACTTATATAGATCACTTCCTCTATATTATGACTCATTATAGTGGGTATAGTCCCCACACTATACTTATCACACCATCACTACTAGTCTATAGCCTATGGTGTATGTGGAGTCACGCTTGAGGTATATTAACCAACCTGATTTATCCAGGTGAGAGAGTTTCAGGTCAAGGGATGTTAAACATACATTTATTGTAGAGTTATAAACAAACTTTTATTTACCCAAAAAAAATTCATGGTCGATACATACATAATTATTTATTTTCGAGGTCCCTTGACCTCCCTTGTGATAAAAAAATATAATAACCCAAGAAAAATCCTTTAAAAATTTATAGTGGCTTCATTGACCATAGGGTGTATTTTTTACCTATGGACTATTCCAAAGATGAGTTGGGAGAATTTGGAATCCCTAATAATAACATATAAATTATAATATATTATTTTTAGTTCTTGTGCATTTGTTCTTCGGAATACTGAATTTCATCAATGTGATGTATTATATGGGAAATTTGAGACTATGGTTGAGCCGAAAGTAATGGTTTTACCCTATGAGTGGCTTCATCTATATTTTCATCAAGTTCCCTAAATTTGATTCATCATGGGTGTAAAAAATAATTAATTATATTATTTAAATGGATTGGATTAATTAATGAGTTAAATATGATATTTATTTAAAAATCCGAATCTGAACTTGTATTTAAGAATAATCGTAGACTCTAATTAGGTTTATCTACAAACCCTAAATATATAGAAGATCAATGGGGGTACATTTATGGGGAATTAAAATATCTAAACATGAACTCCATGTAGAAAACATCAATGAAAACTGAAAAAGATGAAATTTTCACCAAAATGAAATCCAAATAATAAGTACGTTTCGTTATTTTTTTATTGATCTTTCTTAATATCAAATAATATGTCTCTTTCATGATTTATTTCTATTATTATTATTTTTATCACCTTAAAATTGATATTATTGTAGGTTTTATACCTATCCCTCAATTTATTTGTAGTTTGGAGATGAACTAGGTTTTGGAAGATCAGATATGAGGTAGTTGGTCAGGATTATGGACACTAAATTATCATCCCCATGTGGCTATGTTATAAAATTCCTTATCTCATATCATAGATAGTGGCATCTGTTGGTGGAATGAAGATAGAGGAAAAGGTTATATGGGGTGGCTCTATAGATATTATTAGGTGGATGATGAAGTACACAATGTGGATGTAAGAGAATTAAAGGTGCATTGAGTAAGAGAGGTATATCTTTGATGATGGTGGTCAAACATAGTGATAGTTTTCAATGATAGTGAATGACTGAACACTAAAGTGTCCAGTAAGGAATGATGTAGTTACTAATTGGGCTATTGTTGCATTTCGTGTGATGGGAATCCATGGATCCAAGGTATCTACCAACACTCTCTGGTCTTGTTGGTTCATATTGTTCACCATCCACCACATGGTGGATGTAGAGAGGTGTTTCGGTTCACCACTCAACTGATGGACCAGTATGACTTGATCAATGAGATGTGGGTTGTCCCTAAATGAGCCTAGGTGGATAGATGAAATTCTAGTCTTTAGGATAAAGAGTATCAGGTCAGGTGCACAAGTCCCACCCCAAATCACACATTGAGAATTCATGGGTGACATGCACCAAAGTGCCAAAGTGAATGATAGGTATGTTTTTTTCTCGAGGGTTCCCCACTCCCCACAAAACAACTAGTGTGATTAGAGGCACTACATGGAACATGACTCTCCTGAGTTGTGTATTTCTCTACTATATCACATATTTTAGTTGTAGGAAAAAAAATTCTATCATTATTAGATTCAAAATATGTAGAGACCCATAGCTTAACGTACATATACATAACATTACTTTTTCGGAATACATAATACATAACAAAATCATACACCAAAGGACCGTAATAGTTTAGTGTCTTTGGAAACTTGGAACATAATATTCTAATCTTGGTGAATGATCTTCAATATCTCCCATAAAGATCTTCCCATTTTTTACATAAAACCTTTCTTTATATCATGGGGAAAAGGAAACATATAAAGGGTGAGGTCAAATGCTTAGTAAGGGTAAGCATGGAGAAAATAAAACAAACCATATACAATTGAACTTCCAAACATGAACATACTGTTTAAACATCAAAATGTTCAGTTGTGAAATAAATATTGGCAGTACGTAAGGCATAGATCATAAAGGAACATCAATAATGATAAAATAGCATGGGAATAAAACATTTAATTGTGCAAAACCATTAATCACATGATATGATTTCCATAGTAGCCAAGGCGTTGCATCCAAAACCATCTTAGTGGACAAAGTCCCTTTCTGAATCGAGTTCACTCCTCGTTCCAGTCCTGTATCACTGAACTGGATTAACATACCATTATAGCCATGTCTATCTCATGAGATATAAATCTTTACCCAATGCATTGGAAGGAGATATTGGTCCCGCCCATCTCATAAGGAAATCATTCTTACATGTGCCACAAAATAAACATAAATCATTCATCATAACCCAAAGAATAAAATGGTTTTCATAAACATCATCTAATCATAACAGAATCCAATAAAAAAATGGATACCATTTCATCATAAGAATAATAAAACTGTTTAAATAATAGAGAAATTATACTTGAAACATAATCATACTAAATAATGTCATCTTATATGGAAAATAGTTTTTACCAAACACTTGAAATGAATTCTTGAGGAAAATATCCTTTCTTCTTCAAAATCATTTTCTTTTCAAAAAATGCCATGAAATTTTAAAATAAAATGATTTTGTTGAAAATAGTTATGAAATCTTGTAGAGTCAGCTTCATTAAAATAAGGCATTATGAAACCGTAAAAATCCATTCATGCCATATATGTTTAAAAAATATCCTCCTCGTACTTTTAACGGAAAAGTCAAAAAGTACCACGTATGGTAAACAAAATAAATATTTCATCCATAACACAAAGTAAAAGTCAAATAGGGGTAAAAATGACTTTAAACATACATGGAATAATATTAAACACTTTATGAAAAACATTTTTATTGACATGGATGAAAAATATAACCCCAGTAAATACTTACGTATAAACAATCTCGGATAAAAATGAGATTGCAAAATTATCCCTTACCTTAGGTCTGATATGCTTCGTACATATCTGAACCTCCTGTATAATGATTTAAATAATGTCATTTACTTATTACAGAATCATATTAATTGTTATGATATCATATATGGTTCACTTATGACTTTATATTACCGGTTCTTTTGTAAATTCAATGTTAAAGCAGCGTTTTGGGTAAAATGATTTTATTTATCGTACGTGTTTGGACGTGTTGTTATTGATATTATTATTACTTATATCAGTATTTACTTACTTATAGAATGTAAATAATTATTTATATATAATATATATTCAGTATATATCTATATATATATATAATAGATAGATGAATGAAATTAAATACACCGTTCATAGAGACGGTAGGTCATACGTACGCATGAACGTTGTTTTCCATTCCTTATTGAGTTGAATGGAAGTAATTAGATTAAAAACACACACACACATATATATATAAATTAAATAGCTTAAATATGTCATATATTTCATTATTATTCATTATATGTACTTTATAATCATTCTTGAATGGTTAACATGGAGAATGAATCTCATCGTGTCGGGGAGATGGAAATTCGTACGTACACACGAGCGATGATATCATTCCTATAATTATTGAATGGAATTGAAGTGGATGATATAATATCTCAGAATAATTATTATTTTATAATAAACATATATTGTTATTCTTTACACCATTATACCCACCCATGTAAAGTGTGGTGGAAAAACAGATTTACACCACAGCGTGGAGACGGTATTCTGTACGTACGCACGCGCGGTGATTTCATTTTCCGTAGGATGGATAGAAGGTGAAATAGAGTTGTTTCATATTTATAATAACATATAAGTATATTATTGATACTTATTTTATTAATTTATAATGAAACAACTAAATATAAAGAAGCTGAAGAAGAAAGAAACATGAAAGAATCGGTAGAAGAGATTACCTCTTCTTCAACGCACCTCTTTTCAGCTTCCTCTTAAGGCACTAGAGTTGGTCTTTTGAGGAGAAAAGAACCTCTATAGTGTTTCTAGGGAAGTTTATAAAGTAAATGGTCAGGGTTTTTCAGATATTGAAGGCCCAAAATTTTTTAAAGAGAAGAGAGAGGAGGTTCTCTTTTATAACGGAGGAGAGGGGCACTTTAGGGAAAAATATAAAATATTATTTTATAATAAAGTCATATTCGGATTATAATGGCTCCAAAGTGACTTATTTATAAGGTAAAGTGAGTATGGGTCTAAAACCTCTCAACCAATATGTTTTATACAATTTTAGGTTACTATTTTAACCTTTTCATTTAGATTTAACTCTAAGTTAAATAATTTAACTTTTACCCTGTCTTCTTGTTTTCATACACTATATGGTTAACAAATATACTATAACAAGAAAAACGAACCAAAAGTGGTTAATTATTCATATATATAACCTTATCCAATTAATTTGGCATAACCTTATACTTTTAAGAATAGAATAACAGTTAATAATATAATATTTGTTTTAAAAACTATTTTATGTCTATTTTGACACTATTTGGTTACTGATTTTTGTGAAAATCATAACAGCATGATTAGTTTGAAAAAAGTTAATTGAATCTATAATAACATTTCATATTAACCTAAAAAATTAGTGTAATTTATAAAAAGTTTCAAATAAAATTTATTTGGGTATTTATAACATCAATTATGTTATTATTTCAGTAATAAGGTAATTACTGCATCATCATTATGTCATAAATAAATTAAATTATTTAATGTATAAAAATTATAAATAAAATACCATTATGTAGGAAATCTTTTTATATTTCTAATTAATATCTATAGTCTAATTTATTTTAATTATAACCCTATATTAAAAATGCTTTAGTTATTAAACTTTCTTTTTAACTATTTTAACTCTTCTTTAAATAAAATAATAATAAATGTCCTAATCTAATCCAAGTGGACCTAAAGGGTAATATTTTATTCCTATGGTAGTTTTTGGTCGAATTAAACTTATCCTATAGAATTAAGACATGTGTTAGGGTAATAATAATATCATTTTTACCCTTAATTACCCTATTTACTTTTAACTGTTGTAAATAAAAGTAAAAAGTTACTAATCACCAAAAATTATTGTTATCTTATTGAACCACATTTTACTCATTGATATTAACCATGTCTCCCGGATTTTCGAAATTACAGTCACAGAAGCGGTAAAAATTTGTTTTATTTCCATTTTCAAATTCTCTTAGGTGGTGGGTAAAAGATGGTGAAAAGTTCAATAAAATTTTTATATATCTAAAATTATTATAAAATGACTCAAATGAATTACATTGAAGTTATATATGTATTATGTATCAATTTTTACCTAAAATAAATTTAAATAAAATAAATAATTATTTAAATAAAAAGTCGGTTTTTAAATAGTAACCCACTATTTTCACTATTCATCAAAAATAGAAAGTTTTCAGAAAAATACCAAAATTTACCCTTGGATAATTTCAATATTATGAATCCAAAAATGAAGTCCATTTTAAAAGATAAAATTTAAAAAAATTCAAAAATTGGGTATTACTATTCATAACGGCTAGTTCATAATAATATTATAATAATATATCGTTTAGTGAAACTCGGTATTGCGTACTACACACGCAATCGAAGAAAGTATTGATTGTGTGTAATGAAAGCCAAGTTAGGGATGCATGTAGTGAAAGCTCTGTTTGGTGTTGTGTATAAAATAATCAAAACTTATTTCATTTATACATTAAACAAAATCTATACTTAATGTTGCGTAGAATGATTTCCCCAAAACTAACTTGAAATTGTGTGTAACACGAGCCAAGAATAGTGTTTCGTATACTGCAAGATAATACGGTGTTGCGTATAGTACAAGATAATCTTGGTGTAGTGTATAATAGAAGACATCGATTAAAATAATATATCTCATAAAATCTCTGGGTGTTACATTCTACCCCCCTTAAAAATGAATTTCTCCCTCAAAATTCTTCAAGGTTAAAGATCGTTTACTACTTGAAAGATTCATTCCTAGAAACCCTCATCTTAAAAAGGAATACGAAATCATCATTTAAAAAAGGAGCGCTAGAAACATAATGGATACCCAAAGTGACTCATCACTGGGTTTCCATATAACAGAATATAGGTGAAAATAGGGATATTGAAGAGAAATCTGACCATCGTGTTTAGATGAAGAGTGGTAGAGAACATGGCTATGAAAAAATATAACAATCATAAAGCCATAAATTTTTTATGATCTAAGGTACCATCTGATTCATCCGATATGAGGGCACTAGGACAACATTTTTGGTTTTCAAGATCATTTCCCTAATGTTGGAGAATTCTTGAATTAAAATAAATAATTACTTGATTTTGATACAATATTACTGTTGTTTGTGCCTTGAACAATTTACACTTTATCTCTTAAAGAAATGAAGTTGAATTTGTCTTCCGTGAGGTATTAGTAGATCATGTGATAGAATTATAGGTCATTCCATCTATCTCAAACATAAGGTTAGAAAAAGTTTTAGGTCCATATTATGGTGATATTAATCGTATATGGTTCCAAAAATTGACTTATACTTCATCTATCATAGCTCTTAATAAAATAAAACTAGTTTATTCTAAAGAGGGACATCCTATAGGCCAGTGGTATGCAATAAAGGCTTGTCGCACTTCGGTTGTGGGTTTGATTCCCGCATCCTTGTCCGACGTGTTGGGTTGTCGCATGTCCTACAGGTTGTCCTTTTTCTAAAACTATAATAATATAACATTCCAAATATAATATCAAAATGTTATAGCCTTAAACAATACTGTCTGATGTCTAACTTAATCTATTCCAATCGTTAGGCTTACCCAAACTCATAGTATAAGGAAAAATATTGATAAAGAAGTCATCTACCAAGCATGAAAATACCATCATTTATCCCCATATATCATAAGATATGTCTTGTTGGTCTCATTCCAAACATTCGAATGCCTTAATCATGTATTCTCTTGAAAAAAGAATACCCATTAAACCTTATTGAAAACATGAATGCAGTTAAAAGTTAACTCTTTCCACATACCAAAATCCCAAAAATTATATATACTCAAACCATGATATCACTTAGTCCTTATATCAATCATGAGCTCATGAATACTATCAAACATATTATTTTCTCTTTATCCATTCATTATGTGCAAATCATCTACTTTCCAAAAATATTTCAATCAATTTTCAAGGTTACATGTACCATATAATTATCGAAACCCATAATAAACCCTTACATAGATATTCTAATGTTCCATAGTACTATAAATGAGATTCCACAACATTATTTTGGAATCCATTTACATAAACACGTAGTCATTCCACCACATCATTTTCATACTCAACATTGCTAATAGTGATCGCATGTGACTTCCCTTTTTTTCCTTTACCTTAAGAGGTTGCTCACGTCGATCATCATTAAACCTTGTATTAGGGCATTGATTAGCATAATACCCCATTTCCTTGCACAAGAAGCATTGAAGTGTTGTTGGAGCATTCTATGTAGTATTTTCTCTATTCACGTCATTAGAAACATTTTTCCCATTACTTCAGCACTCAGCTGCTCGATGAACTTCTTTTCCACACTTGAAACATTTTCCAGTACCTTTTAGACAATCTCCCCTATGCTTCTTTCCCCGCTTTGAGCATAAAGAAACATTCACTTTCTTTTCACCATTGTTCTGAGATTTTTCCTTGAACTCCATATTTTTTTCTTGTCAAAACCATGAGATGGATATATAGCACCAACTTCTAGTTCTACCTTGATATCACAACGCACAATTTCTTCATAGCTACTGAAGTCTCTTATCGCTAGTTCCCTTCGAAGACTTGGTTTTAAGCCACTGAAGAATCAATCAACTTTACTTTTAGGTTGGATGATAAATCCAAATGCATACCTTGCAAGCCTTGTAAAATTCGCTCTGTATATACCAATAGATTCATCATCCTTTTACTTAAGCTCAAGGAACTCTTTCTCCATCTTTGTTCGAAGAATATGAGGTAAGTACTTATTAAATAAAAAGTTCATGAACTCGTTCCATTCCATGGATTCAATTTCATCTTGGGGCCTTGTATTCTTAATTAGAGTCCACCACTGGTCTTCTTTACCTTCTAAATGGTAAACAACTAAAATGACTTTTTCATGTTCTGAACAACGAAGTATGGAAAATATCTTTTCAATGGTACTGATCCATTATTCTGCAATAGGTGGATCAAAAGACCCATTGAAAGAAGGTGGGCATTGCCTCATGAAGGACTCAATAGAATATTTTTTCCTTCTATGCTCATTTGGAAGTCCAGAATGATTCATAACTTTTGTAAGTATAGAAATATGATTTTCACTCCATCTCCCATAACTTTGGTTTGTTCAGGAGTACAATCATTGCATCGTCCATTACATTGATCAACACGGTTCTTTCGGGTTCCAGCCATCATCTAAAACCCAAAAAGAATAGCGTGAGAGGAAAAATCATGATAGGTAAACAACATAATAAAGGGGGAGTACCTTCAAAATCTAACATCTTAGGTTTAATTCGAATATCGTTACCATAATTCTAGCACAATAACCTATACTTATACTTAACCTTAGGGACATCCATATCCCTACCGTAGAAATATCTCTAGGGATCTCACTAAATTTTTCGCATCCTAGTTTCCAAAGGTTAACTAAACCTTTCCTCTGATACCAACTATAGAGACCCATAGCTTGATGTACATAGACAGTACATTACTTTTGTGGAATACTTAATACATAACAAAAATAGACACCAATGGTCCTTAATAGTTTAGGGTCTTTGGAAACTTGGAACATAATCTTCTAATCTTGGTGAATGATCTTCAACATCTCCCATAAAGATCTTCCCTTTTGTTAACCTAAAACTTTTCTTTATATTCTGGGGAAAAGAGAACATATAAAGGGTGATCTAAAATGCTTAGTAAGGGTAAACATGGAGAAAATAAAACAAACCATATACATTTGAACTCCAAAACATGAACATAAAGTTTAAACATCAAAATCTTGAGTTCTGAAATAAATCTTTGCAGTACATAAGGCATAGACCATAAAGGAACATAAATCATGATAAAATAGCATGGTAATAAAACATTTCATTGTGGAAAACCATTAATAAAAATATACGATTCCCATAGTAGCCAAGGAATTGCGTCCAAGACCATCTTAGTGGACAAAGTCCCTTTCTGAATCGAGTTCACTCCTCGTTCCAATCACGTATCACTGAACCGGATTAACTTATCGTTCCAGCCATGTATATCTCATGAGATATAAATCTTACCCAATGCATTGGAGGGAGATATAGGTCCCGCCCATCTCATAATGAAATCATTCTTACTTGTGCCACAAAATAAACATAAATCATTCATCATAACCCAAAGAATAAAATGGGTTTCATAAACATCATCCCATAATAACATAATCCATGTAAAAATATGGATACCATTTCATCATAACAAGTATAAAACCATGTAAATAATAGAGACATTATACTTGGAACATAATCATACTAAATAATGTCATCTTAGATGGAAAATAGTTTTGACAAAACACTTGAAATGAATTCTTAAGGAAAATATACTTTCTTCTTCAAAATCATTTTCTTTTCACAAAATGACATGAAATTTTAAAAGAAAATGATTTTGTTAAAAATATACATGAATTATTGTAGAGTAAGCTTCTTGAAAATAAGTCATTATGAAACTGTAAAAATCCATTCCTGCTGTATAAGTTTAAAAAAACATTATCCTCGTACTTTTAATTGGAAATTTATAAAGTTCCACGTATGTTAAACAAAAGAAAGATTTCTTCCATAACACAAAGTAAAAGTCCAAGAGGGGTAATAATGAATTTAAACATACATGTAATATTATTAAACACTTTATTAAAAACATTTTTATGGACATGGATGAAAAATATAACCCCAGTAAATACTTACATATAAGAAATCTCGGATAAAAATGAGATTTCAAAATTATCCCTTACCTTAGGTCCGATATGCTTCGTACGTATCTGAAAATCCTGTATAATGATTTAAATAATGTAATTTACTTATTAAAGAATCATATTAATTGTTATTATATCATATATGGTTCACTTATGACTTTATATCACTCGTTCTTTTTTAAATTCAATGTTAAAGCAGTGTTTTGGGTAAAATAATTTTATTTATCGTACGTGTTTGGACTTGTTGTTCTTGATAATATTATTACTTAGATCATGATTTACTTACTTACAGAATTTAAATCATGATTTATATATCATATATATTCAGTATATATATATATATATAATAGATAGATGAATGAAATGAAAACCACCGTTCATGGAGACGGTAGGCCGTACGTACGCATGAACGTTGTTTTCCTTTCCTTATTGACATGAATGGAAGTAAGTAGGTTACATATATATATATATATATACATAAATAAATTAGCTTAATTATTTAATATATTTCATTATTATTCATTATATATACTTTATAATAATTCTTGAATGGTTAACATTGATAATGAATCTCATCGTGTCGTGCAGATGGTAATCCGTACGTACGCAAGAGCGATGATATCATTCCCATAATTATTAAATAGAATTTGAGTGGATGATATAGTTTCTCAGAATCCGTATGATGTTATAATAACCATATATAGTTATTATTTACACCATTATACCCATCCAAGTAAGGTGGTGGTGGAAAAACAGATTACACCACGGTGTGGAGACGGTATTC
This sequence comes from Viscum album, assembly GCA_963277665.1. Lineage (NCBI taxonomy): Eukaryota > Viridiplantae > Streptophyta > Magnoliopsida > Santalales > Viscaceae > Viscum > Viscum album. Next base: position 204,085,996 of record OY728167.1, on the reverse strand, counting down.
CGTACGTACGCACACGTGGTGATTTCATTTTCCATAGGATGGATAGATGGTGAAATGGGGTTGCTTCATATTTATAATAACATATAAGTATATTAGTTATAATAATCTTATTAATTTATAATTAAACAACTAAAGAAGAAGAAGTTGATGAAGAAAGAAACTAGAAAGAATCGGTAGAAGAGATTACCTCTTCTTCGGCGCACCTCTTTTAAGCTTCCACTTAAGGAACTAGAGTTGGTCTTTTGAGGAGAACAAAACCTCTATAATGTTTCTAGTGATGTTGAGAAGGTAAATGGTCAGGGTTTGGCCGAGCTTGAAGGCTCAAAATTGTGTAAAGAGAAGAGGGAGGAGGTGTCCTTTTAAAAGGGAGGAGAGGGGCACTTTAGGAAAAAACATAAAATATTATTTTATAATAAAGTCATGTTTGGTTTATAATGGATCCAAAGTGACTTATTTCGAAGATAAAGTGGGGATGGGTCTAAATCCTCTCAACCAATAGGTTTTAGACACGTTTAGGTTACTATTTTAACCTTATCATTTAGATTTAACTCTAAGTTAAATAATTTAACTTTTACCGTGTCTTCTTGTTTTCTTACACTATATGGTTAATAAACATACTATAACAAGACAAACGAACCCCAAGTGGTTCATTATTAATATAAATAACCATATATTTTTCATTTCACCAAACCTTAGATTTTTAGGAATAGAATAACAATTAATAATATAATATTTGTTTAAAAAACTATTTTATGTCAATTTTGACAATATTTGGTAACGGATTTTTGTGAAAATCATAAAAACATTATTAGTTTGAAAATTTTCAATTTAATCAATAACAACATGTCATATTAACCTAAAAAATTATTGGAATTTATAAAAAGTCTCAAATTACATTTATTTGGGTATTTATAACATCAATTATGTTGATATGTAATTAATAAGGTAATTACTGTATCATCATTGTGTCATTAATAAATTAAATTATTTAATGTCTAAAAATTATAAATAAACTACCATTATGTAGGAAATATATTTATATTTCTAATGAATATTTATAGTCTAATTTTTCTTTTGTATAACTCTATATTAAAAATGTTTATTTATTAAACATTGATTTTAACTATTTTAACTCTACTTTAAATAAAATAATAATAAATGTCAAAATCTAATCCAAGTGGACCTACAGGGTAATATTTTTTTCCTAAGGTAGTTTTTAGTCTAATTAAATTTATCTAATAAAATTAGGACATGTGTTAGGGTAATAATAATATCATTTTTACCTTTAATTACCCTATTTACTTTTAACCGTGGTAAATAAAAGTAAAAAGTTACTATTCACCAAAAATTATTTTTATCTTATTGAACCACATTTTACTCCTTGATATTAACCGTGTCTCTCGGATTTTCTAAATTCCACTCACAGAAGCGGTAAAATTATGTTTTATGTAAATTTTCAAATTCTCCTTGGAGGTGGGTAAAAGACGGTGAAAAGTTCAATAAAATTTTTATATATCAATAATTATTATAAAATGACTCCAATGAATTACATTAAACTTATATAGGTATTATGTATATATTTTTACCTAAAATAAATTTCAATAAAATAAATAAATATTTAAATAAAATGTTAGTTTTTAAATAGTAACCCAGCGTTTTCACTATTCATCAAAATTTGAAAGTTTTTAGAAAAAATACCATAAATTCACCCTTGGCTAATTTCGATATTCAGAATCCAAAAATGAAGTCCATTTTGAAAGATAAAATTTATAAAATTTCAAAAAGTGGGTATTACTATTCACAACGGCTAGTTCATAGTAATATTATAATAGTATCTCGTTTAGTGAAACTCGGTATTGCGTACTACACACGCTATCGAAAAAGTCTTGATTGCGTGTAATGCAAGACAAGTCAGGGCTGCGTGTAGTGAAAGCTATGTTTTGTGTTGCGTATAACATAATTGTAACGCCCCGACCCCAGTGACCCAGAGTCAGTGCATTATTTTAATACATTGGCATGATTACAAAGAATCAAGTCCCAAAGGACCGATCAGTTTACCAGTCTTGGAAAATAGATTACATACAAGAATGTTACATTACACTTCATAACATACAAAACAACATAAATAATCCTTTATGAATGCCATTATTCCCTTGTCTTAACCATGCATATCAATCACAATATAGTTCTTGGAATCCTGGGAAAAATAAAACATAGAAAAAGGTGAGCTCAAATGCTCCGTAAGGGTGAGCAATACAGCGGAAATTTTCAAAAATAAGCATAAACATTTAAGGAAATGTATAACTAAAACAAAAGGCTTTTAAACTTGAACATCAACATAGCATGGCAAAAATAAAACGAAATAATTTCTATTTACTTATTCACATGGATATTCTACTAATCGAATAATCACATGCAATATCAATAACCACTTTCATAATGATGGAATGCATAATGCCAGACTATCATAAGAACATAGCCAAGGCCTCGTGCCAAGACTACAAATAAGATTTTGTCAAGGCCTTGTTCCAAGACACTAGTTTGTCTCATGAGACTTACTGATGCATCGAGGAGCTATAGCGGGCTCCACCCGTCACATATTAATTCCAATTCATTCCCATATGAAAAGGTTCAAACTTAACATAAACATTCGTATTAAAACTAGCATACAAAATGAAAATACTTCATCCATAAACCACGAATGATATAAGAATAACACATCCACAGTCAAACACATCACAAAAACTTTAAAACAATATGGAAGTTTTGTATCATAATAAATCAACTTCAAATAAACTTAAAATCCATAAAAGGATGTTGAAATAGATGAAATCAAAACTATTTGAGAGAAATATCTCTTTTTTAAATCATTTAAAAGTCACACATTTATTAAGGATGTAATTTAAAAGAGATTTTTGAATCAAAGTGTCCCATACCACTTCGAAACTTTTGAAACCATATATCTTTTCAAAACATTCATGTCCATAAAAATAAATCCTTAAAATCATTTTGAAAATATGGAAATTAATTAAAAAGATTTATAAAGATAAATCTTTAAAACATTTAAAATTATGATTTTGATTAAGAGTACCTTTCATAAATTCTTAAAATATTCATTTTGAAATCATTTAAAAGTCACATAATTTTAAAATAAATCATTTACTTTGAAAATATCCTTATAATCTTGTAAGGGAAGCTTTGAAAATTTTATAATGGTGGAAAATAGTTGCACCCTCCATATAAGTTAAAAAAAACATTCTTATCTTAATTCTGTCAAAAAGGTTAAAAAGGACCTTGTTTGGAAAACGACAGAAATATTCCTTTATAAACATCTTATAAAAAGTCAAACAATGGTATAAATGAATTTGTCCCATATTCTGTAAAATAGTAAGAATGTTTTGAAATACACTTTCAAGAAACTTGGATGTGGATGATAAAGAGATCCCAGTAGATTATTATATATAAACAACCTCAGATAATGAAGAGATTGTGAAATAAACCCTTACCTTGTACTTTTCCTTGGTTGGGGGTAGGTTAAACTCCTGTATAATGGTGAAATAATTGTTATTAAATTATAAAAGAATCATATACATTGATATGATATCAGATATGATCTTTTAACATTGATTTGTTAATAATATCTTAGTATTATCGTTGTTTCGGGTCTTAACTTACTTGTTTTCTTTTATATGTTTTGTTACGTAAGTCATGTTTGTCATGGATAGGTTGTGTATTAATCATATCTAGTATGATATCAAGTCCTTAGATATTATTATTAATCATCAAAAGAGAATTATACTTCAATGGATACGATGGAGAATGAATCTCATCGCTTTCGTGGAGACGGTAGTCCGTACGTACACACGAGCGACAATATCATTCTTTTGATATTAAAATAATATATAATTGGATGGTATATCATATATACAGAATCATTATCATGTTATATTTATTATTTACATGAATTACACATCATTATTATACCCATCCAAATAATAATTTATTGAATAACAATTACACCACGACGTGGAGACGGTAAGTCGTACGTACGCACGTATGGTGACATGTTATTCAAAGGATGGATAGAATACTGAATATGGTTGTACCATATTTATAATAACATCACAGTATATATAAGATACTGGATTTATTATTTTATAATGGAAATAACAAAGAAGGAATAAGTTCAAGAAGAAAGGAACTTGGAAAAGGGTGGTGAAATCATTACCTCTTCTTCGAGTTCTTCCTTTTGATTTGATCAAAAGGGATCTTAGGTTGGCTTTCTGACTAAAGGAAGGCCTCTAGAATGAAGTGAGGGATGTTGAGAGAGTATTTAGGCAGATTTTTGCCGAGCCAAAAAGCTTTGAAGGTGTGAGTTAATGAGAAGGGAGAGTGCCCTTTTATTAGAGGGGTGAGGGGAACCTTTGGAAAAGCTAGAAATATTATTTTATAATAAATTAATATTCGGTTTATAATGGCTCCAAAGATTATTATTTAAAGTTTAAGGTGGGGATGGGTTGCAAACCACTCAACCAATATAATTTAGACAGGGTTGTGTCATTATATTAACCTTATCTTTAAGTATTAACTCTTAGTTAATTACTTTCACTTTTACAATGTCTCTTTGTATTTTTATATTATATGGTTAGTAAACTTACTATATACATCCCAGAGACCCCCCAAGTGGTCCATTAATGATAAAAATATCATGATATAAGTCTCTTGGCCGAACCTTTGATTTTTAGGAATTTAATATCAATTGATAATAAAATATTTGTTTTAAAAACTCTTTTATGTCAATTTTGACACTATTCAATAATTGATTTTTGTAAAAATCATAACAGAATGATTACTTAGAAAAAAGTTAATTAAATCAATTCTAACATGTCATATTAACCTTTAAAATTATTTTAATTCATAAAAAGTCTGAAATTATATTTATTTGGGTATTTATAATATCAATTATTCTAATTTTTCATTAATTAGGTAATTACTGCATCATCATTGTGTCATAAATAATTAAATTATTTAAAGTCTAAAAATTATAAATAAAAAATAATTATGTAGGAAATATTTTTTTCCTTATAATTAATATTTACAAGAAAATTTATCTTATGTATAACCCTATATTAAAAATTTTTTAGGAAATAAACTTTGATTTTAACTCTTTTAACTCTTCTTTGAATTAAATAATAATAAATGTCCTAATCTAATCCAAGTGGACCTAAATGATAATATTTTATTCCTAATGTTGTTTTTGGTCGAGATACACATGTCCAATAGAATTAGTACATGTGTTAGGGTAATATTAATATCATTTTTACCCTTAATTACCCTATTTACTTTTAACCGTGGTAAATAAAAGTAAAAAGTTACAATTCACCAAAAATTATTTTCATCTCATTGAACAACATTTTACTCCTTGATATTAACCGTGTCTCTCGGATTTTCAAAATTCCAATCACAGAAGCGGTAAAATTAGGTTTTATGAAGAATTCAGTTTTTTAACTACCACTTAGTAGTTTCACTATTCATCAAAAATTCAAGTTTTTCAGAACAATGCCAAATTTTCACCCTAAGCTATAATAGATATTCCGAATTCAAAAATGATGTCTATTTTAAAAAATTCCAAACATATAATTTTCATCAATTAATTTTATAATTAATTCCCGCAGTCACAACAAATAGCGTGTTTTTAAGAAACAATATATATCAAAATATTGACAATTGTTTATGTCCAATTTCAAAGTGAAATTAATTATAATAAACACCATTGGATAAAATGGTAAAAATATATTCTAATTATACTTTAAAACCACTCAATAGTATAATTTATCACTATATATTATTTGGATTAAAAAAGTTGTTTTTAAGTATTTTTCACTATTCATAAAAATTGGAAGTTCTCAGAAAAATACCAAAAATTCAACTTAGGATAATTTCGATATTCCGAATCCAAAAATGAAGTCCATTTTAAAATATAAAATATATATAATTTTAAAAAGTAGGTATTATTATTCATAACGGCTAGTTTGATTGGTTGTGGTGTGTTAGAACTCGATGTTGCGTACAACACAAACTATCACATTATTCAAAGAGAAGCGTACCGTAGAATCTTGGGGTGTTACATTTTAAATTTTTTTATGTCCCCATTCTAGAGAATAAATTTATTTAGTCAAATTTAATATATAAAAGTTTAAAATATTGGATTTAAAAAGGGTTGAAGTTGGTAAAATGCATTTTTGAAAAATACATCTTTTATCTGAAAAAAAGGAATTTGTTCTTAAATTATGTCTAAGAAACTCATAAAATGGATTATAAAATTATAAGGATTATATAAAGTTTAAAATTTAGTTAATACTATCCATAACCTCTTTTGAACGGCTTGTTTGGTAAGTCGTGGTGCGCTTAAACTCGGTGTTGCGTGTAGTGCAAGTTATTGAATTATTTTGAAGAAATAAGACACTACGAAATCTTAGGGTGTTACATTCTCCCCTCCTTCAATAAATTTTGTCCTCGCAATTTGAAATTATTATTTGAAAATAAAAAGTTCAAAATAGAAAATATCTTTGTGGGAAAACTCACATCGGATATTGGGTTACTAAAATTTAGTCATATTATGAGGACAAGAGAAATGAAAGTGTCACCACCAAATTATGATCTCGATTAGAAGAACATTGGTGGAAATTAGAGACATATAATTGGAGGGAAAATGAAAATATTTATAGGTAGTGATTGAGGTCATCAATCACAAACAAGTGTAAAATAGAGGTCCTTATATTCATCAATCTATGATGATTTGAAATACCATCGGTTCAAAAAAACATAGGGTATTAGCATAACACATTTTTGGTTTTAGGATTCCTTAAATAAAGTATAAGAATTAATTTCTTCATAGAATAAGTGAAGAATAAAAATATATTCTTGACAAGTAGAGCTCCATCCTTTAACTAATTTCTACCACAAACTCATCTTTCACTCTAAAAGATAATAGAATGTAAAAAAAATTCTATTTATACTATTCGTATAGGGTTCAAAAAAAACAAATTTATAATTAATCTACTAGATCTTTTTAAAAAACTACATTATTTAATCCAGGACATCTCGTGGGCCAGTGGTAGGTGATACACCCTTGTCGCCCTTCGGTTGCGGGTTCAAGTCTCGCGGCCTTGCCGGTCACGACGGGTTGCCGCCCGACCTTCGGGTTGTCCTTTTATGGAAATCCAAAATTAATCTCAAACAAGAATTATCCAAAATACTTCTGTCCAAACTCACAGTCCAACATTTATAAGGAAGTTAAACATAATGTAGATCCTTTTTACCCCGTAATAGCATATGAATACCTTCATCATGTATTCTTTTAAAACACTGAAACATCCTGAATTACCATAATCCTTATTGATTATATTCATGCTCCATTATTCCATATAGAATGCTGGATATACTTCATCCATCCAAAAATGTTGTAAACTCCAACAATTATGGAATATACAAATCTTTAATCGGTTTCAAGGAAGTCAAGTATATCCAATATAATTTACCCAAATCAACCATATCTTATTCCAAAATAAGTACCTCAATATTAGGACCATATTAAGGTTTATCTTTCCTTCAACCATGTAATTTACAAAACTTTTAACTTGCTGTAGAGTCACTTTTCTTAGTACCATAAATTCTCATATCCTCAATGAAATAGTACTCCAGTACAATCCTTATATACTCCATAATTATTATAACAAGTACATTGCTGATACAACACTCAAATGACATAATCAACATAAGAACTCTAATCATTCTTCTTCATCTCTGGTAGTATCATAACTTGATTGTTATCCAATATCATCATTTGTGGCATAGTCTGATGATAGGTTCGCGTAGTGTCTACACTTTTTGCAAATGAAGCATTGTACATTTGAAACCATTTTCTTACCCTTGCAGTCACGTACTTGGTGCCCTTTTTCCTACACACATATAACAAACTCTCATTCCTTTCAGGCAAGTTCCAGGGTGTTTCTTCCCACAGTTATCACTTATGGGGAAATTCGTCTTTTCCCTCTTCCCTTTATCCATCTTTCTCTCTTCCATATTTTTATTCTTTTTCTTCCCTTCAAATCCATAGGACTCAGTAAAATCTTTAGTTATCTTATCCACACATGATACTATTTCTTCATATGATGATAATACATGGGAGACTATTTCCCTTCTAAATGATGGCTTAATACCATGAAAGATACAATCCTTTTTACTCTTTGGATCATACGTATTACTGGAGTTCAAATTCCTTCTACTGGGCACCATTTCTATATAATAGCATAAACTAGGTCAGTTTATAAATTGCAATGAATAATTCCAAACTTGTAAAATACACAACGCAAATTGAACAGTTTATGGATATAATCCATAATTATAAAAATGGTTTCTTTGAGTAAGTATATATTCATGAGCCCTTCATAATGGTTTGTAAAGAAAATGAGAATTATCCTAAGCATAACCCCGGGAGTGTCATAACCAAGAGTGCAGCAAGGCCCTTTGTCGTGCACCAGTTCCCGTTCGAGTCTAGCTCAAAGCAGTGTTTTCGAGTTTTACCCCTAGGTACATCTATGCCAGAGCCGCCTCTACCTGCTCGTATCCAGACAGGGATATATTGCTCGGAAAACTCACAAAATCTCTACAATACCAAAATTCTAGGAAGTTCTTCTATATTAATCCTCAACGTCTATCTTAGGGTTATGTGCTCTAATCAGAGTTTATCTAAATCTAGTTTCCAAGGTTATTGCTAAACTTCCTTTGATACCAACTGTAACGCTCCGACCCCAGTGACCCAGATTCAGTGCATTATTTTAATACATTGGCATGATTACAAATAATCAAGTCCCAAAGGACCGATCAGTTTAGCAGTCTTGGGAAATAGATTACATACATGAATGTTACATTACACTTCATAACATACAAAACAACATAAATAATCTTTTATGAATGCCATTATTCCCTTGTCTTAACCCTGCATATCAATCACAATATAGTTCTTGGAATCCTAGGAAAAATAAAACATAGAAAAGGGTGAGCTCAAACGCTCCATAAGGGTAAGAAATACAGCAAAAATTTTCATAAATAAGCATAAAAATTTAAGGCAATGTATAACTAAAACAAAAGCCATTTAAACTTGAACATCAACATAGCATGGAAAAAAATGAAATAATTTCCATTTACTTATTCACATGGATATTCTACTAATCGAATAATCACATTCAATATCAATAACCACTTTCATAATGATGGAATGCATAATGCCAGACTATCATTACCACATAGCCAAGGCCTCCTGCCAAGACTACAAATAAGATTTTGTCAAGGCCTTGTGCCAAGACACTAGTTTGTCTCATGAGACCTACCGATGCATCGAGGAGCTATAGTGGGTTCCACCCGTCACATATTAAGTCCAATGAATTCTCATATGAAAAGGTTCAAACATAACATAAACATTCATATTAAAACTAGTATACGAAATGTAAATACTTCATCCATAAACCACGAATGGTATAAGAATAACACATCCACAGTCAAACACATCACAAAAACTTCAAAACAATATGGAATTTTTGTATCATAATAAATCAACTTAAAATAAACTTAAAATCCATCAAAGGATGTTGACATAGATGAAATCAAAACTATTTGAGATAAATATCTATTTTTTGAAACCATTTAAAATTCACACATTTAATAAGGATGTAATTTAAAAGAGATTTTTGAATCAAAGTGTCTCATACCACTTTGAAAGTTTTGAAAAGAAATATCATTTCAAAACAATCATGTCCACATAAATAAATCGTTAAAATCATTTTGAAAACATGGACATTAATTAAAAAGATTTATAAATATAAATATTTAAAACATTTAAAATTTTGATTTTGATAAAGAGTACCTTTCAAAAATTCTTAAAATATTCATTCTGAAATCATTTAAAAGTCACATAATTATAAAATAAAACATTTAATTTGAAAATATACTTATAAGATTGTAAGGGAAGCTTTGAAAATTTTATAACGGTGGAAAATAGCTGCACCCGCCGTATAAGTTAAAAAAACATTCTTACCTTAATTCTGTCTAAAAGGATAAAAAGGATCTTGTTTGGAAAATGACAGAAATATTCCTTTATAAACATCTTATAAAAAGTAAAACAAGGGTATAAATGACTTTAACCCATATTCTGTAAAATAGTAAAAATGTTTTGAAATACACTTTCAAGAAACATGGATGTGGATGATAAAGAGATCCCAGTAGATTAATACGTATAAACAACCTCGGATAATGAAGAGATTGTGAAATAAACCCTTACCTTGTACTTTTACTTGGTTGGGGTAGGTTAACCTCCTGTATAATGGTGAAATAATTGTTATTAAATTATACAAGAATCATATACATTAATATGATATCATATATGATCTTTTAACATTGATTTGTTAATAATATCTTAGTATTATTGTTGTTTCGGGTGTTAACTTACTCGTTTTCTTTTATATGTTTTGTTACATAAGTCATGTTTGTCATGGATAGGTCGTATCTTAATCATATACAGAATGATATCAAGTCCTTAGATATTATTATTAATTATCAAATGAGAATTAGACTTGAATGGATACGATGGAGAATGAATCTCATCGCGTTCGTGGAGACGGTAGTCCGTACGTACACACGAGCGACAATATCATTCTTTTGATATTAAAATAACATATAATTGGATGGTATATCATATATACAGAATAATTATAATGTTATATTTATTATTTACATGAATTACACATCATTATTATACCCATCCAAATAATAATTTATTGAATAACAATTACACCACGACGTGGAGACGGTAAGTCGTGCGTACGCACGTATGGTGACATATTATTCAAAGGATTGATAGAATACTGAATATGGTTGTACCATATTTATAATAACATCACATTATATATAAGATACTGGATTTATTATTTTATAATGGTAATAACAAAGAAATAATAAGTGGAAGAAGAAAGGAACTTGGAAAAGGGTGGTGAAATCATTTCCTCTTCTTCGGGTTCTTCCTTTTGATTTGATCAAAAGGGATCTTAGGTTGGATTTTTGACTAAATGAAGGCATCTATGATGAATTGAGGGAAGTTGAGAGAGTATTTGGGCAGATTTTGGCCGAGCCAAATGGCTTTGAAGGGGTGAGTTAATGAAAAGGGAGAGTGCCCTTTTATAAGAGGGGTGAGGGGCACCTTTGGAAAAGCTAGAAATATTATTTTATAATAAATTCATATTTGGTTTCTAATGGGTCCAAAGTTTATTATTTAAAGTTTAAGGTGGGGATGGGTCTCAAACCACTCAACCAATATAATTTAGACCGGTTTGGGTCATTATATTAACCTTATCTTTAAGTATTAACTCTTAGTTAATTAGTTTCACTTTTACAATGTCTCTTTGTATTTTTATATTATATGGTTAATAAACATACTATATACATCGAAGAGACCCCCAAGTGGTCCATTAATGATAAACATATCATGATATAAGTCTCTTGGCTGAACCTCAGATTTTTAGAAATTTAATATCAATTGATAATATAATATTTGTTTTAAAAACACTTTTATGTCAATTTTGACACTATTCAATAATTGATTTTTGTAAAAATCATAACAGAATGATTACTTCAAAAAAAACGTTAATTAAATCAATCCTAACATGTCATATTAACCTATAAAATTATTTTAATTCATAAAAAGTCTCAAATAATATTTATTTGGGTATTTATAATATCAATTATTCTAATTTTTCATTAATTAGGTAATTACGGCATCATCATTGTGTCATAAATAAATTAAATTATTTAATGTCTACAAATTATAAATAAAACATAATTATGTACGAAATATTTTTATCTTTCTAATTAATATTTACAATCTAATTTATATTATGTATAACCCTATATTAAAAAATGTTTTAGTAAATAAACTTGGATTTTAACTCTTTTAACTCTTCTTTGAATTAAATAATAATAAATGTCCTAATCTAATCCAAGTGGACCTAAATGATAATATTTTATTCCTAAGGTTGTTTTTGGTCGAGATACATTTGTCCAATAGAATTAGGACATGTGTTAGGGTAATATTAATATCATTTTTACCCTTAATTACCCTATTTACTTTTAACCGTGGTAAATAAAAGTAAAAAGTTACTTTTCACCAAAAATTATTTTCATCTCATTGAACCACATTTTACTCCTTGATATTAACCGTGTCTCTCAGATTTTTGAAATTCCAATCACAGAAGCGGTAAAATTATGCTTTATGAAAAATTTAGTTTTTTAACTACCACTTAGTAGTTTCACTATTCATCAAAAATTGAAGTTTTTCAGAACAATGCCAAAATTTCACCCTAATATATAATTGATATTCTGAATTAAAAATGATGTCTATTTTAAAAAATTCAAAACATATAAGTTGCATCAATTAATTTTATAATTAATTCCCGCAGTCACAACAAATAGCGTGTTTTTAAGAAACAATATATATCAAAAGATTGTTAATTGTTTATGTCCAATTTCAAAGTGAAATTAATTCTAATGAACACCATTAGATAAAATGGTAAAAATATATTCTAATTATACTTTAAAACCACTCAATAGTATAATTTATCACTATATATTATTTTGATAAAAAAATTGTTTTTAAGTATTTTTCACTATTCATAAAAATTGGAAGTTCTCTGAAAAATACAAAAAATTCAACTTAGGATAATTTCGATATTCCGAATCCAAAAATGAAGTCAATTTTGAAATATAAAATATATATAATTTCAAAAAGTAGGTATTACTATTCATAACGGCTAGTTTGATTATTTGTGGTGTGTTAGAACTCGATGTTGCGTACAACACACACTGTCACATTATTCAAAGAGAAGCGTACCGTAGAAGCTTGGGGTGTTACATTGTAAATTATTTTATGTCCCCATTCTAGAGAATAAATTTATTTAGTCAAATTGAATATATAAAAGTTTAAAATATTAGATTTAAAAAGGGTTAAAGTTGGTAAAAGTGCATTTTTGAAAAATACTTCTTTTATCTGAAAAAAAGGAATTTGTTCTTACATTATGTCTAAGAAACTCATAATATGGATTCTAAAATTATAAGGATTATATAAATTTTAAATTTTAGTTAATACTATTCATAACCTCTTTTGAACGGCTTGTTTTGTAAGTCGTGGTGCGCTTGAACTCGGTGTTGCGTGTAGTGCAAGTTATTGAATCTTTTTGAAGAAATTACACACTATGAAATCTTGGGGTGTTACAATAATAAAAATTTATTTCATTTATAAACTAAAAAAAACTGTACTTAATGTTGCATATAATAATTTCCACAAAATTCACTTCAAATTGTGTGTAACACAATCCAAGAATAGTGTTGCTTATACTGCAAGCTAATACGGTGTTGCGTATAGTACAAGCTAATCTTGGTGTAGTGTATAGTAGAAGACATCAAAGAAAATAATATATCTCATAAAATCTTGGGGTTTTTCAATATAGATCACAGTGGATGTGATTATTTTCCATATGATCTAGTAGGTATGGTTTGAAAATCTTAGTTTTAATTTATCTTATTAGGGATAATGGTTGGGTTTGGGCATCGTGATTATTGATTTCTCGAATTAATAAACTCCCCCAGTGGTGTTATTGAGTTAGGGAATATTTCTCCCACCATTTTAAGATATGATTGGTATTCCCATCACTTAATAAGGATGTGAGATCCCTTTCCTATGAATTAGATAGGTCTGGTATTCCTCCCTTTATACTTAGGTTGTAGGTTCCTCTATGGGCATATTTTGTAATCACTACATTGAAGAGCTTAGTTGGGGCATAGATCCTCTACTGGTGGTCATAATTGATATTCTAATTAATTTCTTTTTGGGAGGCAGAGCTCCCACAATACTATTTAAGAGAAATGAAATTTTTTTTTCGCATAATTTGGTACCTATGATAGGAGGTTCCAGAACACCCTTGGTTGACTAATTTTCTCAGAAAAAATGTGGGTCCCACTATGGGCTTCCAAAATGGTAATTCATTATCAATAGATGGAAGGTCTGGCACTACCTCATCTAATATGTGTAGGCTTCAAAGAGTATCAGGTAATCCTTTAGGTTTTTAGAAGAGATGAAATAGATGTAGATGTTGCATGTATTAGATACATAATGAATTTTCTAGCCTCATTCACCCCACAGTTTGGAATAAGATGTGACATGTAACTAGTTTACGGGCTTTAGACAATGTGGAATTTTTAGTAGATCAAGAATTACTAGTTTCTCATAAGGTATTCCCTTCATAAATTAGACTTGAGATGATCATGAAATATTTTTCACTCTAAATTTTTTATAGATATTATCTAGATAATTTTTTATTTTTCTTCTGGTTACACTCTCGTACCATGGGTTTTGAGCTATTAATTTTATTTTTTCCTTTTGTGATTTTCAGACATCATATTTAGTATTTTTATAATCACCACTACATGGAATGAAATCCCACACATTTTTTCTGTGCAGGTGACGTAGGGTTTATATGTTGTAATGTTGGATGTGGGTATGGTATACCTTATTCAGCACTAACACTAAGAGTCTCTTAGCGAAACATGATGGATCATTGAGGTTCATAACACCACATGTAAAAATTATTGTTGGAAATAATTCTAGAAATATAAACAATGAGGGGATATTTTTATGTTCTTTCATCTATCATATTTGGAGGAATTTTTGAGGATATGTTCCATTGGTATTTACCTATGTGGTATTGTGCTTTTATTTTTGGTCTCATGAATTTGTTTTATAACATTGAGTTTTTAATATATATTCTTCTCATGTTACTCATTATTTAATGCACTGGAAAAATATTTTGATTATATAATGATATAGACTAATACTTCCCATACGTTTACATATGCCTAATCGATGCTTGTCTCCATCGCTTGGCTTATTGGATGTGGACATGGAGTCTAACCCTTGGCTAACTAAAATCCGGAGAAGGCAGCCGATGAGTAAGGTATTGTCCTAGAGGTATGAAAGTGAGGCTGGGTCCTAGGGATGGAATTTGGATTTGCAAGTTATTGGAGGGATAGTTTGTTAATTTAGGGTAATGAAGTTATATGGGTATTGTGTTTAGTTATCAGACAATGGAGAGTAGAGTAGGTGAGGTGGATGACGTATCCTTTTAAAATTACTCTGCTTACCTACCAGTTATCCAAATACTCTAATAAATTGATTATGGGGTACAAAAACGTTGATATATAAATCATGTAGTGGTCATGTATGGTTTTAAATTTCATTCATGTGTCATCTCATCCAAATTTTCTCTAATACTTTTGGGTTTATCCTATAAAATTAATGTTATTAGCTTCTGATAGGTAGTTTGTGTGATGAGGTAGGGTAATGAAGAAATTTTTCAGTATTTTTCCATCTCTCTAAATCTTAATAATTGATGATGTATTATTTCTAAGACTCAATTGAGTGATATACTTTCACCATGATCAAAGGTTGGATTTATTCCCTTTATAAACATTGTATATTTTTCTCAAAGAGAATATGTTAGTATTGATCAAGTTGGATTAGACTACACATGTACTAGGTATGTTGTGGGAATTCTAATTATAGTGTCCTTAGGGGATTATGATATGATCATAATCATCAGGAAACTATAGAATAGTTGATGTATTAACATCAAATTTATATCTCATTTGAACATTTGTGGATCAAATGTGGATTCATGAATTGACCACCCTACAATGGATATGTACCCGTTAATGAATTAATTTTTCTCTTAAAAATAATGATATAATTACTCTATAATGGTTTGAATTTGATCCCTTATTCATGATATAGAATTATCTCATTATTTTGGACCCTAAATATGGAATTCTTATCTTATTCCATTACAAGTTAATTATAAAAGTCCTTGAAAAGTTTTTCCCTTGCAAATTTTCGGATAGAATATTTTGAAATTAGTGGTTCAAACAGAGACTCTAAAGGTAGAATAATCGAGATACAGTTTTTTTGGGAATACCACATATTCTAGCCACACCAGAGTGAGCATTTTCAGTTGAATATTCTTGACTAAGATAAACTCTCTTTGTGAGAGAAATATATAATTTCACCAGAAGATATCAAGAGTTTCTTCAAGGTTACACCCCCATATTAGAGATAACATTGAGTTCAGATAACTCTATATTTTAGTCCCAGTTACATACCAAGAATCTCTTTAGTGGGAGATAAAATGGTTTTAGAGAAGTCATAGATAGATTATGCCTTGATCCATTCCAATGAAAACCTACTTTGGATTGTTCCTTTCAAGTATGGAGTACAAAATGTTAGATTTTTGGGGAGAGTTTTGTGATGTATGGATATGGTCAAGCATCAGTGGTTGAAATTTAGAGTATAATTTTTTCCTTTCTTCCTGGATCCTTGTTGTATACTGTGAAAACATGAGATATTACATCCAAATTAAATGTTTCAAAGATGAAAATTATAGTGGGACCCCTAGAACACCCTTGTAAGCTACATAGTTTCCACTGATGGAGAAAAAATTTCATTACACCCTTATGATAATTTTTATTTGACCTTAATGTACAAAGTAGTCTTTCATGAGACTCCTTTATGGTAAAGATAAGATCGAATGGTATCTATTATGGTATAGAATATGTACCAGTCTTAGTATAACATTATAAAGCTTATTTACTATGTGATGTGAGATCAACATGTAGTGGTCAGTGGGATCTCCTCATGTGTATTGAGTGAATCCCACCCATGAGAAGTTGAAGTTAGCTATATAAGGCCCCAACCTCAAACATTACATAATATTTTGTGTATTTAATAATTTTACATTATTTCACATTGATGATCTTTTCATGTTTAGTGATTTATATAATTAGGCCATAACTATTACATAAAAAATCATAGAAATACAAAGTTGACACTTGAAATAGTATCCATTTCATTCATAACACACAAAAAATTGTTAAAAAGAAACCCAGTTTCTTTTCATGCTTAATCATCATAAAACACCAATGATTCCATTTATGACTATATTCTCCCTTAAATCTGGTATAATTTTTTTGAAAAAATGGGATGAGAAAAAAATAAGTAAGGGACATAATAAAGAAAGAAAAACATTAGTCTAGTTTAAAAATGGTAACCCATTTAATGTTCTTTAATCGAAAATAAAAATTAACATGAATAGTATTCATACTTTTTTCTCAAAGAAAAACATTAAAACCAATAGAATGAAATTAAAACACATTTTGGTGTCTTAGGGAATAAAATGAATACAAACATTTCAAACCCATTCCAATGGAAATAAAAAAATGTCCTACATATAATATTTTTATTATCTAATGAATTGGAGATCTATAGCAGGTATTACCCTTCGTATAAGCTATATCGGGCTCACCCTTGAGCTATAATGGGGCACAACCCTTCATATAATCTATAATGGGATCTCCCATGAGTTATAATGGGGCTCAACCCTTTATATAAGCTATGTCAAGATAAAACATGAGCTATAATATGGGTCAACAACTCATATAAGCTATATTGGGCTCACCCATTTCATATAATTATCATTTACGATTTCATGAATAAAACACATTCATCACAATTCCCTTTTGAAAAGAACTTACAATCCTATACGAAACTCATTTTCATATAAAATACCACATTAATGTAAGAAAAGAATGTCGAGACCAAGATACCCAAAAAAGGAAGATAGGATTTCATTTCCTATTAAAAGACATGAAGGCTTATATAGGAATGTAAATATCAAATGACTCTAACGATGGTGGAAATTTCATTGTCTCTGTATATGTAAAAGAATTTTTTTGTCATTTAGTAATGAAAATAAGACACTTCATCTGAAAAGATTCATTTTTGACTAATTTTAATAAAATTCTAAATACACCTAAAATGTCCTATATAATCCTATTATATCCATTTAGAAAAATATTTGAATTAATATTATGAAAAAACATTTGATAATTATATCATTAAAAGTTAAAGGTGTCCCATATCACTTTGAACATCTAAATCAGAATATCTATGAATTAATACATTTTCCAAATCATTAAATAACATTATTATAGATAAAATATGGATATAAGATGTCCTTGTTGTTGTATATACACCTTATAAAAAAATAAATATGCATATTATCAAGATATTCCTCAATAAAAGGAGACTGAGACAAAATCCCTTAACTTGAGTCTGAATCATATCATATGTTCTTTATCTTCATTAATAATAAAATTATCTGAATTTATACTAGAATGAGAATATTTTTCATGTTTATTATTTATTTTATATCACTTATTATCATGTTATATAAATTACATAATTATTTATATCCATATAATACATTTTGTTGATATTCGGTACTTGAGTAAAAAATGAATGGGGTGCGATGTCAATAGTCCATGATATCATAAGTCCATAATCATAATATTCATGAAATAAGGATAAAATTTATACAGAAATTGTAATATTAATTCAAACCATTAATTATGGTAATGAAAAATGAACAATGTTATAATCATGGAGACAATAGGTTTTACGTACGCATGAGTAACCTTTCCATTTTTCATAGATCATTATGAAAATAAGGTAACATATTATTGTATCCATCCAGATTGATAATATTTTTTTGACATTGTCAAAATCATTTAAATATACTTATATATGTAATATAAGGGATGTGGTGAACAAAAATGGTTAGCATATCTTTGTGGAGGTGATAGTTCATATGTACGCATAAACGACGTTATCATTTTTATGGGCATTGAATGTAAGAACATAATTTTATATTATTTCTTTATAATTAAAATTTTTTCATGAAAAACATATGCAAAAATTAATTACATAATTATGACCAGTTTTGATAGATGGTAATTAAAAGGAACTATATTAGTTCGTTAAGACGGTAGTTCATCATACAAATGAACAAAATGTTTGTTTCCTATTTAATGAAATTGAAGATGGATTTAGGTTATTTTATTAACATAATAACATTTAATTGAATAGAGGATACTGGTGTATTTATTTCATCATATATGAAGGATATTTAAATGTTGTGAAAGATGAAACAATATATAAATACATAAAGAAAACGATACATCCTCTTCGGTTGATAACTTTTGAAGAACGCCTTAACACCTCTATGGAGGGTGGTCTGCCTAAACTATGGCCTCAAGAATATGGGGAGGTATTCTAGGAAGGGTATTGGGTAGAGATTGGTCGAACCAAATCGTTTTGAAATTGTTATTAATAGAGAGGAATCAATATCTTTTATAGGAGAGGGGATGGGCACCTTTGGAATTATAAATAATATTAAATTAATATAAATTAAATTCTGGTTCCAAATGTATCCTAAATCATTTAGTTAAAATATAAGATGATTATGGGTGAAACATAATAATTCTATGAAAATTAAACATGTTTTTTATATTTTTTAATCCTTGTCTTTATGTTTTAACCCCTTTTAACCCATACCATTTTATCAAGTAATTTACTCTTTGAGAGTTAAAATAATTACAAAATCATGAAAAATGATTAATTGATGAGTCATTAACAACATTGTACGATTTATATAAACATTTTCGCCAAATATTATATTTTTTTATAAAATTATATCATTTAATTAAATATTTCATATTTTAATATATGAATTCTGTCACTTTTGACACTAATCATTACATGATTTTTTTAAAATTTCATAACCACTTGATTCATCCAAAAAAATTACCTTAATGAAATCCTAAAATTTCATAATAATCCAAAAAAATTATGGATGGAATCTAATATTTCATATAATACATTAATATTATTAATATAATTTATTTGATTATTTCTTTACTAAATATATTCTTGCATCATCATTGTGTCCTAATTAAATTTAATTATATTATTCCTAAAAAATATAAACAATTTAACATAATTTAGTTAACAATTTTATGTTTCTGTGGAATATAAATAGTCAAATATATCACTTACATAACACCATATTAAAATTGTTTTAGAAATAATTGAAATATTTATGACATATTTTCTTTTACTTTAAAAAAATGTTATAAATGTAATAATCACACCCAAGTGGCATCCAAAACTCAAAATTTCATCCCATGGATGGTCTTGGTCAAACATAACTCATCCAATAAGATTTGGGAAAGTGTTACAGTAATTTTGTTATATTAAAATATTAATTTTACCTTTAATTTCCCTATTTACCTTTAATTGTGGTAAATAAAATAGTAATGATAATGTACACCAAAAATTATTTTGATCATATTGGACCCCACATTTCACACTAATTACTAGTATATATGTCGGTTTTTGAAAACTCAATTCGTAGAAATTGTTAAATTATGTTTAACTCTAATCCAATTGATGGACCGAGAAAACATGTTTTTTAAGTAAAACTTCCAAAAGTTCACATTGTTTTTTATTTAATTATAATTTTAAAATTCATCCAATGAATTAAATTGGAAAAAATGATAAAAACTTCATCTTATTATACCTTAAAACTATGTACAAGTATAATGTTACAATATTAATAAATTATATGTAAATGTATTTTTTAATTAAAATATAGTGTTTTTCATTATATCATTACTATATCAGGTAATGTTCAGTACTTAGTAGCCGAAACTATTCATCCATCCAAGACTTTGGGCCACTGGTTTGGTCCTTGGGTCCTGTAAATAATTCATTCCACATAAGACCTTCGAGCTAGTTGTCTCTCAACGCCTTCAGACCACCTCAAGGACTTCAAGCCACCCCAAAGCTTTCATGCCACGGGAAATATATAGATGTACCAGTAAGATAACAAGGGAAGAGGCTCCAGATGAGTATTTAGAGCAAGCACATTAACCAAAGCTGAGCGAACTAGAATTGTATGGTTGAGAGGCTATGAAATTTCTATTAGTAATGGTCCTATATAGCTCAACACATGACAAGTTTCTTACCAGCCTTGCAAAGTTGGAGTGCGGATATCACAACATTTTCTCGGGAGGATAAGTTCCAAGTTTTCTTGTCTGGGTGATTCCCTTAATACCTATGGTTCATGTAATTGTCTCTTCATACTTTATGCCTTTAAAGGGTTACACCTCACCCCTTAAAAGGTAGATTATCAAAATAAAAAAATGAAGGCCTTCGGGCCATTCAGAGAGTTATTATTTTTCACTATTCATTAAAATATGATTTTATCAGAAAAATACCAAAAATTAAACCAAAGAAAAATTTGACGTACGAAATCCAAATAAGAATGTTATTCTGCCAAAGAGAACATGTAAAAGTGAAAACAACTTGATTTAAAAAGGGTTCTTCATCAAAAGGCAGTAAAACTACCTTTTAAAAATATCAGAGTATTTTATACTAAAACTTGGATTTATTCTAATTTTAATCCTCTAAATATTATTAGAAGAAAGTAAAAAAAAATTTAATAAACATGTTTACACATAATCTAGTTATCTCTTTTCATTCCCACCAACACAACAGCTTGGTGAGAACTAAAATTTAATATAGTAATTTTAAACCATATTATTTTTGTGGTATAACTCAGTCTTTGGTACAACGTATGATTTCGGAGAAACCCATTATTGTGTGTCACGTACGCTATCATACATAGTGAAAAATTATGGTAAAATAGATATCTAATTCATAACTATTAATAAATATGAAAATTTATTATTCTACAAGTACATGGGATGTTACATCCTTCCCCATTTTCAAAATTGAATCCTCGTAATTTTAATTTTGTGCTTGGTTACTAAGGTATCACATTTCAAAATTAAATTATTTAAATCCCACATAGAAAAAGAGTCAATAAATCCTACACATTAAAATAAATAAATTTAATTACAAAGGTTACACGAGAAAACAAATATTAGGGTACCATGTATGAAAACATGGATATGGAAGAGAAAATTGACCTTCAAGTTGTTATAAAGAGTAAAAGAAAACATTATTAGGAAAAATTTAACAATCATAAAGTTATAAATTTATTATAATTTAAACAATATTTGATTTCATAGTAGGAAATGTAAATAGAAAGAACATCGTTTTAAGATCCATTGCATATTGTAAAGGAAATCTTTGACTACTTTGAATAAGAACATAAGGAACTATACATATTTTATGAGTAGAGTTTCAACTATTAATCAAATTCCACCAAAACCACATTTGTTTTCCAAATGATGAGTATATAGATGAATTTTTCTTGCATGAATCACTCGAATCAAATTCTATGGAATCAGATAATATAAAATAATTAACTATCTTTTTCACTTATCTTTAGCCATTAAACATAAAAAAATGTTGTTTACAAGATATGATTTTTTTCAAAAAAGAAAAAAACCTATATGATGAAAAACTACATCAATATCCAAAATTAAACAATAACAACCCCATTTATAAAAATAGAATTTGATAAATAAATATCTTTAAAAATACTCAAAATAATATGTACTAAGATTGAAACCCAAAATTTAGATGGATTTGATCCCATAGTCTTCCGTGATAAATTTTAACATTTATCTCCAAATAACATAAACCACTCTTAGTGTCTCATACCAAAATTTAATTAACCTAATGAAATATTCTCCATGATAGGTAAATCATTTCCATAAATAACCAAATTCCCCTTATGTCCACAATAAAATTATAGATTCTTCCAAAATATAGTCAAACCATTACACCTCAATTAAAAAAAATATTATTTAATTTACCTTAATAATTTAAAGATCCCAAATATATTGAACTTATTCCAAAATAACATTTATCACTTAATTCCAAAATCAGTTTCTAATACCAAGGATATCCATTTGATAAAACATAAGTTCCCAAAATCAACATCTTATTCTTCCATCAACTCATTTAACTAAAAAAATCATACTAACAAGGGTCTTTATTTAGTCTAGTGGAAGGTGATGCATCCTTACCGACCTTCAGTTATGGGTTTGTTTCCCATGACCTTACTAGACGTGGCATGTTTTCATCCATCCAATGGGGTGTCCTTTTTTCTTAAAAAATATAATTCTTATAAAATTCTAAAAATATGATATAAAATCCCCAAAAATAAAAGTAAAATGTTATAACCTCAAATATTATTTCATACCTCTCATTTTCCATCCCATAAATTAATAACCAATAATTAACTCAAAGAATAATGTCTCTAAAAATACCGTTAGTCACATTTAAGGTTCAAAAAAACTATCCTCAAAATGGATTGTAAGGCACAAAAATTATAATAAATCTTAAAATTATAATCTTGTGATGATATCCCTAACTCAATAGAAAATATCATGATCTCTAATGTCATCTAAACCTTTCCTTTGATACCAACCATATGACCCTAACCTGCCTTGGAAAAAAACCATATGACCCCAACCTTAAATATTACATAATATTGATTTATGTTTATATTTTTACTTAATTTCACATTGAGGATCTTTTAAAGTTTATAGATTTAGAGAATTAAGCCATAACTATTAGATAACAAAACCATAGAAATACATAGAAGAAACATCAAACTGTATTTGTTTCTTTCATAAGATAGAAAATTTTAAAATGAAATATGGTTTCTCTTCCTTTTTAATCATCATAAGTTTTTCTTGGTGAAATTAATTATTCTATTCTCCCCTAAATCCAGTGAAAAAATATAAAAACATGGGATAAGAAGAAAAATCCTAGTAAGGGACATAAAAAAGAAAGAAAATCATTTTTTATAAAAAACAAGGTAATCCATTTAACATTATTTGAGAAATTAAAAAAAACATTTTCACATGAAAAAAATCATATTTTTTCCCAAAGAATAACATTAACACCAATATCAATCAATTAAAACTCCTTTTGGTGACATAGATAATCATATACATAAAACCCATTCAAACCCCATTCCAATTTGGATAACCATATGGAGGAATTATAATATTAATATTATCCAATGAATTGGAGATCTATAATAGGGATCACCCTTCCTATAAGCTATATCGGGCTCAACCGTGAGATATAATGGGAATCATCCCTTAATATAAGCTATAATGGGATCACCCATGAGTCATAACGATGATCAAACCTTCGTATAAGATTTTTCGGGATAACCTTTGAGATAATATGGTGCCCAACCCTTCGTATAAGTTGTATCGGGCTCACCTATTTCATATAATTCTCATGCACCATTCCATGAGTAAAATACGTTAATCCCAAACCCATTCTAAAAAACTCCCACAATTGCATATGAAAAATAATTTTGTATAAAAATAAAATTATCCTTTATGAATCCATTTTTAAAACTATGATACCCAAAAATTAATAGGGTATTTAGTTTCCTTTTAAATGAAATTAAGGCTCATAGAGGAATCCAAATATCAATTATTGGTTATGGTGGTGGAGAAGTCATTGTAGTTGTATATGTAAAAGAAAACATTCTTGTTGTCATTTTTTAAAGTTTGTAAAATGATTCATATATAGTGATTCCTTTTGCAAAAATTCAATGAAATTAAATATATATATATAATTTCGTATATAATCCTTTTATATTCATATAAATAAATATATAAATTAATATCAATAATGATAATTAAATCCTTAAACAATCAAGGTGACCCATACAACTTTGAACATTTAAATATCAATCTCCATGAATCAACACAATAAAAAAAATAGAAAATAACATTAGTATAGATTTATTATGGAAATGAAATGTTATAGTATTTGTATAGACACCTTATAAATGAATAATGGTACATATTACAATGAAATGCCTCAATAAAAGAAGATTTAGATGGAATCTCTTTCGTTGAGTCTGAATCGTATGGTAAATTCTTTATCATAGAAAATAATAAACCTAGGTTAATTTCAACATTTTGAGAACAATTTTCATTATTATTATTACATTTATTAGTTATTATCATGTTATAATAATTAATGAATTATTTGTGTTTATAACAGATTTTTGGTTGATATTCGGTACTTGAGTCGAAAATGAACTTGGTACGATGTCAATATTCCATGTGGTAATAATTCTATCCTCTCAATAATAATATTAATGAAATAAAGATAAATTTTTTAAATACATTTTAATTTTAAATCAAATCATTATTTATGTTAATGAAAAATAAACAATGTTACAATCATGGACATTGATGGTTGTACCTACACATGATTATTGTTTCCATTTTCCACTTATCATTATGGAAATACAGTAATTATTATTTTATCATTCCAAAATGATAATAATATTATTAATTCCATAATTGTCTTTTTAAATATACTTATGTATATCATATAATTTATGTGGGGAATAAAAATGATTCACATCATTTCGTGGAGTTGTTAGTTCACATGTATGCACAAACGATGAAATCATTTTTATGTGCATGGAAAGTAAGAACCTAATTGTTTCATTATTCTCTTGTAATGATAAATATTTCAAGAAAATAATATATAATCATTAATTTCATCATTTTTTCTATTATTTATAGATAGTAATGAAAAAAAACTATATGCATTCATGAGGCGGTAGTCCTCGGCACACACGAACGAAATGTTCATTTCACATTAAATGAAATTGGACATGGATTTGTGTGTTGATATTAACATCATAACATATAAGTGTATATAGGATATTGGTTTCATTATTTCTTCATGGATCAAGGATATTTAATGGAACTGAAAGAATAAATAATATAGAAATACTTAAAAAAATGATACCTCTTCTTCAGTTGATCGTCGTTGATAAACACCTTAACATCTATAGGGAGAGTACTATTCCTATCCTAAGGCCTAAAAATTATGTTCAGGGATTCTTGGAATGTTTTTGGGAAGATAATGGCTGAAAAAATTGTTTATAAATTTTTATTAATAGAGATGATTATTTGCCTTTTTATTATAGATGGGAGGGGCACTTTTGGAATTATTAAAAGTATTAAATTAATATAATTTAAATTCCGATTTTAAATGGGTGCCAACTCATTTTATTAGAATATATGATGAGTATGGGTCTGTATATAATCATCCAATGAAAATTAGACAAGTTTTTTATATTTTTTAATCCTTATCATTAAGTTTTATCCCCTTTTAACTCTTACAGTTTAATCAAATAATTTACATTGGGAGAGTTAAAATAATTACCAAATCGTGCCAAAAGACTAATGAATTAGTCATTAATTATTTTCTTAGATTTATCCCAAATTTTTTCCAAATATTATATTTTTATAAATTTTATATTATTTAATTAAATATTATATATTTTAAAATAGGAATTATGTCAATTTTGATACTATTCATTACATAACATTTTTTAAATATAATAACAATATTATTCCTCTAAAAAAACTACATCAGATCAATTCTAGCATGTCATAAAAATACATAAAATTTATTTATGGCATCAAATATTTCAAGTACTATTTATTTAAATATTATTAATATAATTTATTTGATTATTTCTTTAATAAATCTATTACCGCATCATCATTGGGTCATAATTAAATATATTTATTGAATTACTAAATTTTTTAAATAAATTACCATGATGTATTTAATATTATTATATTTATAAGGAATAATAATAGTCTAATATATCACTTACATACCGGCATATTAAAATTTCTTTAGTAAGAAGAGACATATTTATTACATATTTTCCTTTAAATAAAATGTTATAAATGTCATAATCACACCTAAGTGGCTTCCGAACACCACAAATTCAGACCAAGGATTATCAGGGAAAAAATAACTCATCCAATAAGATGGGGAACATTTTAGGGAAATTTTATAATATTTTGATATTAATTTTATATTTAATTACCATATTTACCTTTAACCACAGTAAATAAAATACTAAAATTACTATTCACCAAAAATTATTTTGATCATATTGTACCACATTTTTTCTATTTAGTACAACCATTTATGTATGTTTTTGAAAATTCAATTCATAGAATTTATGAAATTACGATTAATACTAATCCCATTTACATATCAAGAAAATGATGTTTTTAAGTAAAACGTTCAAAAGTTCATGTTATTTTGATGTTTAATTTTAATTTGAAATTTAATCCAATGAAATAAATTTGATTAATTTATAAAAACATCATATAATTATACCATAATTCCATGTAAAATGATAATATAACAATATAGGTAAATTATATGAAATGATATTTTTGAATTAAAATGCAGTATTTTTACCATTTATTAAAATTAGAATTTTTTTAGAAAAATACCAAAAATTACTCAAAATTAAATTCTGATGGACCTCTTCCAAATAAATGTTTATTTTGTCCAATATAAAAAATAAAAGTGATAAAACATGATTTAAAATGGTTTATCAATCAAATGGATGTAAAACAACCTTTAAACAATATTATAGTATTTTATACTTAAAATTGGATTTATTCTTATTCTCATCCTATAAATTTTATTAGAAAAATGTAAAAATATTTATAAATATTTTTTAAACATAATATAGTATGTTCTATTCATTCATGACAATAAAATGGATAGGTATTGACTACCATTTAAAATAATAATTTTACAACATATTAATTTTTTGTTGTATAACTCAGTCATGTGTACACCGTAAGATTTCAAAGAAACCAAATGTTTTCTTTTGGGTACGCTGTCAAACAAAGTTCCTTGTTAAAGTACAATTAATTTATTTTTCTTAAATATTAATAAATTTGAAAATTTATTATTCTATTAATACATGTGATGTTACAAGCTATCCATGATACAGTAAGCATAGATTTATTCATTATCGCATAGCGATTCAATGTTTTCTTTCACCCTTACATAAGTGTGTTAAACTAGATTTATATTGAAAATTATAAAAATAAAAAAAAATCACTTCATATTTGATTCAATTATTTTATATTAGTCCCCATTAAAAATTTAATTTTACTTTATTTGATAAACGCTTTGCAGGAGAAGGTGATTTGAAGGATCTATAATGAATTTGAAGAAAAATGGACCAAACTACATAGGATCCCATGAACACCTATCCATTTTTTTCAGGTTATGTGAAATCAATTCATTAAAAGGGGATGGAATTTTGTGGCATTCTCCATAAATCAATTTGATAAAATTCATATCGAGACAACCAATCCCAATTCACCCACGTAGTGACTCAAACAAATTGATCTGTCTAGGGAACCAAATTTGCATGAAGTTAATGTTTGGTTTGATATTATTTGTATATATCCCATTCCATATGTGAAATGGACACTGAATTTCACATAGGTATTGTAATGTTTCCCTAATACTACTCTGTTCTTTTTTCTAGGATGATAAAATTATATTTACAAACCCAAACCTAAGACAAAAATGGTATCTAGAAGTCTATTTTCCCAAAACAACATCTCAATTGGCATAAAATGGAACCATGGGAACATCATTTAAAATTTAGTCCATTTAGTTAATTGATTCCATTTTTTACATTCATATGATTTCTCTCATCACCTTTTATTTTTGGAGCTCCTTATCCTAATAGTTAGATAAAAAATGAAGAAGGAGATCCACCCGAGTTTCCTCCTCCTCTCGATAATGGGCTAAAAGGAGGTTGTTCATTGTGATGCACCAACGCACATGTCAAGGGAGTTTTTATGATTATATTAGCTAATGTTTTGGATTATTTTTTATTCTAAAACATTTAATTAATTTTATATTATATTTATTTATATTTTAATTCTTGTCATGATGCATTAGATTGATATGCAGTTAATTTCTAACTGATTGGTGTGAGATTATGAGTGTGTGACTTGTGTTGTTAGGATTGGACAACACAAGAACCCTTTTTATACCCACTATCATGATATTTAAATCTAATTTAAAAGATCTTATTCCATAAATAAGTGTTTGATCTTGGTAAAAATACAGTTATGTCAAGGGTTGGTTCATCAAGCATTCATATAAAAGACTATGAATTATTCAAAATTCCAATTCATTTCAACCAAAGAAAAACTTCCAACCAGAATGAATCTATAATAAAAAAGAACATTAAATATTTATAGTGAATTTCAAATGACCCAATTATCCCATATTTTTAAAACCCACTTTTTTAAATATTAAACTCATTAAATAAAAAAAGTTATTGAAAAAAATCAAAACCACCCCCTCTTTTAGTAATTTTTAATAAAAATAAAAACTCCAAACCCATTAAAAATCCTTGATAAATGACCAATGGTTTACCATATTATCTAAAATATTCTTTAAATCATAATAAATTTTACATTTAAACACGAAAATTTCAAAATTTGGAATCATTTCCAGGAATTGATTTTGTTTTTAGGGTGTTTTTTATAAAGACATTGTGAATTTTGAAAATTATTTGTTCACTTTTTCTTCTATAATTTTTTATGTTGCTAAAATATTTCTTATTTTTACCATCCTCATGAAATTATTTTCATTGGAGAAACTAATTCAACTTTAACAATAATTGGAGAGGATCTTTTGTCTTCGACAGTAAGAAGCACAGAACGATCTCTTGAAGGAGGATGCACAAAACATCAAAAATCTTATTGATCCTTATTCTTATTTGAAAACCAATGTCAACCCTAGAATGGATGAAAAAATAAGAGATTAACAGAACTAAACTCACATGATATTTGGATTCATACTTCATATAGTCAAATATAATGTAAGGAATGAAATTTTGAACATAAAGGTAGTTTAATTCACTTATTACCCACATTACATGGCCTTTAGAGAGAATATCCACATAAGAACATAAATGATTTTATTACAAATTTTTTTAAATTGAATCTTGACAATATGAATGAAGTAAAAATAAATATTAATGAATTCTATTTTTTATTAGAAGATAGTGAAAAATATTGGTTACATTGTGTTAATTACCTAATTAGAGGCTGGGCGGATAGGAAACACCTTTTTCTTGATAAAAATTTACTAGACTCTTGAAATTAATCAAAAAGGAATCAAATTTCTGTGATAAGACAATCACATAGAGAAACACATCATGAATATTGGGAATGATTTAAGAGTTTATGTTCAAGCTGTCCATAACACCAAATAATTTCTCAACATTTAATACCGTAATTTTATAAAGGTTTAATTAATATTGATCAAATCATGATTAATGATTATTTAGGTGGTGTTCTAGTTGAAAAAAACCCAATCGCTTTTAGGAACCTCATTGAGAACATAGCACATAACACTTAACAATTCGGTTCAAGGTCTGGTGTACCCATTCTAGATTTTCATGGTGTGAAAATTTCTGTGTTTCAGAAGAAAGTGAACACAAATTCTGTAGAGTTATGTACCCTTATTCAAAAACATTATCTTTCCCAAGAGAAATTCCAATATACTCATCCCATTAATTGTGTTATCTATTCTACCAACACCAACTATTCAGACTAAATCCCCCAACTGAGTGAAACATCTAAGAGTTGTGAGTAAAAATTTCCAGACCTCCCATATATCCAACCCATTAGGAAAAAACCATACTAACCATCCATACCTGGGAGGAAATAAAATCAATCTTATAGTTAACGGGGTATTCAAACCAACCACAAAAACCATATAACCAATGGGGGTTGAGTAGTCATCCACCATCATTACCCAGAAATCCCCATCCACTAAAAACACCATTCCAATAACCCCCACTAAAACCTGATCCTATCCTAGAAGACATCATGAATCAGATGGATGTAAATTATTTAAAATTTTAAAAAACCACCTAATATTCTATATAAAAAAAGAAAACCCAATTTGGAAAACTCACCAACTTGATAGGGGACATCCAAAGTCATGGGTTAGGTAAACTCTCTTCTCAACCAATAGTCACCCCTATGGATAAGGGAAATGTTAGTGAAATCACCCTTTGGAGTGGAACCTAAATTCAAAGACAAATGATTCCTCTTATAGAGTCATCCCTTAGTGAGTAAACAAAAATTACATCCATATAAAATAATTCAAAAATAAAAAATCATTGTCTTGAAAACAAATATCACCAAAGGAAAGAGTGTGTCTATTGATGAGTTTCCAAGAACAACCATTACTATTTAATTTCCGAAAAAGTCCACCTAACTAAGGAAAAAATAAACTGAAATTGATAATTAAATTTAGGAAAATTTCAACAAAAGTATAGGTTAACATCTCCTTAATTGATGCGATGAATAAAATTCCACGATCATCCATGTTTCTGAAGGATATTTGTATGCATCGAAGGTGAATTTGAGGTGATGAAAAGGTGAGATTGTGGATGAAGACTCAGTATTGATAAAGCCATCACATCCCACAAAATTCAATAATACTAGAACATTTTCAATTTCGTACACCATAGGGGGGTATTCCTTTTCTAATGTGATTCTTAATTTGGGTGCCTCGATAAATGGGATACCTCACTCTATTTTATCCTTATTATTGGTTGGGGAATTGAATCCCAAGTAATGTTTTGTTCAACTAGAAAATAGAGTACCACACAACCCACTTCAGTATTAGATGATGTTCTTGTGATGGTGAAAATTTTAGTTTTTCATGATAATTTTTATCTTTGTAAAATGGATGATGATCTGATGAATGGAAATGTATCGATTATTTTGTGGTGGCCTTTATTGGAACCCAGAAAACCCATATTTAATTTCTATAGTGGTATATTATCTGTGGATTGTTGTGGTGACATTGTCCACTTCAACATCCTTGATCCCATGAATCACCACTCATAAGATTATTATGTGCATTGCTTTAATTCTCCTTATGTACTCCCTACCACTAAAGAACATATTTTATTTATTTTTATCCTATTTCACAGATTTAATCATTGATACACATTCTATGAAATGAATCTATAATTGAATTTTATTGTGGTCTAGAAATATGTCATGCATGTATGTTAATTGATGATTTCTTGAGTAGTGAGGATCTCATGACCATCGATGATAATACTAAGCATGTAAAAGATTATATTTAATAGGGGGTGATACAACTTAATAGTTTGATAATATCTATGACCTCTCAATTCAAATTCACTCCAATAAATCCAAAATCCCCATAAATTGGATCTTAAACTATTGACTAAGAATTTGAAATATTTATAACATGAAAATGGAAACAATATGTTTGTCATCATTGATAGTTCACTACCTCTAGAGAATGAATTTAAATTTATTGATACATTGAGGGAGCATAAATAAGAATTGGGATGGATAAATGATGACATTATTGGTATTAGCCCATAAATTTTCATAAATCATATATTTTTAAATGATGATTCTAAACAAGGGAGGTATGAACAACTTCAATTGAACTCAAACCTACTAGATATCATAAAGAATAAGATAACCAAATTATTGGATGATTGAATCATTTACCCCATTTCTTGTAGCCAATAGGTCAGTCCATTTTATGTAGTTCTAATGAAAAATATTATAATTTAAAATAATGATTTGGTTCCAGCCCATGTGAATAATAGTTGGTGTGTTTGTATAGTCTATGGATGACTAAACTAACACACTACGAAGGGACATTTACTATTTACATTCATTGATTAGATGTTAGAGAATCTAGCAAGGATGTAAAACTACTATTTTCATGATGGGTATTCTGGATACTTCCATATCCATTTTTCCCCCAAGTGTTGGTAAAAGGAAAACATTACATGCCCCTTTAGAACATTTTCATATAGTAAGTTATTGATTTATCTATGAAATTCTCTAGGTGCTTTCCAGGGATGCATGGTTTGTATTTTTTGTATTACCTAGATAATTCCATTGAAATAATAATGGATTATTTTATTTTTTATGGTTCTTCTTTTGATGAATTTTTGAGAAGTCTTAGTTCAATCACACATCATTGTATTGAAAATAATCATTTATTAAATTATGAGAAATGCCAATTTTTTATGCGACAAGGTATATTACGTGGACATGACAATTATTTTGATGATATCAAAGTAGATAAATGAAATTGGGATATCATTTATTCCTAACCATTCTATATGAATATATAGGATGTGTAGTCTTTCCTAGACTATTAAGGATTCTATCATCATTTCATTTGTGACTTTAGAAAGATTGCACTTCACCTTTCCCAATTACTCAAAAAATAATAATTTCTAATTTATTAATGATGTGACAAAGCTTTTAGTAAATTAATGTGGAGTCTCAAATAACCCACTATAATCCAACATCCCCCTGGGTTTTACCATTTGAGCTCATGTGTGGGGTCGCTAACAATACAGTTTGAGTTGTCTTAATAAAACATGATGATCAATTTACACATTTCATTACCTATACCTCATACACACTAGACACTGTTAAAGATAAATACACCAAAAAAGAAAAAAAATTAAATTCCATTATGTTTTCCAATGATAAATTCAGGTCATACCTTTTAGGGTCCAAAGGAATTATGTTCTCAAAACATATATCCCTCTCCTACCTCTTTACAAAAATAGAATCCAAACCATGTCTCATTCACTTGATACACCTACATCAGTAATTTAATCCTAAAATTGGGGATATTAACGGATCATAGAATGTGGTGGATGATCCTATCTATATGATCCCCCAATCCTTGGACATTTAATCATCCCCCTATATTCCCATAAATGACATTATTTATTATAAGAAATTTTACTATATTCAAGAATTTATTTCTTGGTATGTTGAAATTGTAAATTGTTGGTAGAAAATTGAATTCATAATAATTTCAATAGATACCAAGCTAGTCATATAAAAATGAGTCACATTGGTACATTTGGGATGACCACTATCATTAGAACACATGTAGTGATCAAGTGATCTGGTTTTGTGTTCCCAATAGCAGGTTTCATTCTATCATTTGTTTTTAATAAACTCTTTCTTTTGGATGACACATTGGTTTCTAATGGACTACTCTCAGCTTTACTTATTCGGGTCTCTTTTGACCAACATTATTTTGGGATGCCCAATATTTTTTTGAAATAATGTCCTCACTGTCAAAAAACTGGGAATGTATCTAAAATAAATGAAATTACACAAAAATAATTTCTCTTCATTGAATTTTTAGATTATATGGGAATTTTACTTATGAGGCCACATCCCAATTATCATGTAAACTTTTACATTATTCTGGTAGTTGATTATTTTTCCAAATGGGTAGAGGCATGATCTATGAGGACATATGATTCCAAGAAATTTGTGTAATTTTTGAGAAACCAAATTTTATGCAGGATTGGACTACCTACATTCAACATCAAACGCTTGGGTTCTTATTTCAGTAACCAAACAATTTAATCAATTTTTAAATTGTATTGGGTTATGCATTGAGTGTCTACTACATATCATCCAAAAACCAATGGTAATGTTGAAGTGTCTAATTAAGAGGTAAAACAAATTTTGGGAAAAAAAATTCAACCCAATGGAGTCTTAGACTCATGGATTTATTATTGGATTATTGTACTTTCTTAAAAACCTCCATTGGAATGACACCATATCAGTTAGAATTTGGAAAGATTTTTCACAACCATGGTGAGATAAACCACAAGACCTAATGGCTCATTAAGCAATGTAGTTGTAATCATTTTGGTGTAGGTTTTCAAATAAAATGAAATATTCAATAGATGTAGGAAATTAGAATAGATTCATATTATAACACTCATATTTATTAAGATAGGACCATTTCTACCCAAGGACACCTCCTCTATCATCATCAATTCCACATTGGGCAGAAGGTCCTCATTCTCAATGCAAGGCTGAAGTTGCATCATGGTAATCTTTATTCCCACTAGTTTATCCCATACACTATAACTAATTTTTATTCATTTAACGTTGTTTAGGTTTAGAATGAAGGAATAAAAAAACCTTCAATTCCAATGGGAAGAAGATAAATCACTTTCACAAAGCCATTCTAATGTCCCTGATGAAGGAACTCTGAGTTCATGAAGAAACCAAGTAGTACCACATTATTAGATTAATCCTTCCCTCACACATTCTCTTTTATTACAGTGAGTAAACCATATAATATAGGTTTGGTTGTATGGGTATCTTCCTGAGTCAGTTTTGAATTTTCTTTATCTTTCTTTTTTTCTATTTTTTCTTGTTGAATAGTAATGTTAATTCAACCCCCACCCCCCTCATTCTTAGGGTCATTCATAGGATTATTTGGAATTTTCATCATATTTATTCCTTTTCACTTTTTCACTTTCAAAATTTTATAGTTACCTCCCCCACCATGTTTCACCCTTTTTTTGTGCTAAAATATTCTTTTTTATGCCCACAAAATCCTGAAAATTATTGAAAATGCATGAGGCCCTTCCATAATTCCTGTTGTTTTAGCATTTTAAAATAATCACAAATCAAGTGTGTGTTTTAGCATGAATATGACATTATATTTTGAATTTTTCATGAAAATTGGTTGTTTATAGATGATAGAAATGGTTACATCATTTTGAATCCTTTGAGAAGAATGATACCCTTTGTGTGAGTAGTTTATCGAAAAATTGAGTGACATAATATCCCCAAACATTTTTGACCACAACCATGAAGTGTTCCTTTTTCTTAATCAATAGAAGGTAAATATATGTTAGGTTAATATTTATTATCATTTCAAAAAAATGATACATTCATTCGTTATCTGATTTCTTTCATTATTGTACCAAAATTACCTATGTGGGTGCACCTGTCATTGGACTATTTAACTCCCTAAAAAATAAAATCAAATTAAAAAGAACATAAAAATATGGAATGTATCATGGGTACTAAAAAACAACTATTACATGGAGTTTTATCTTATTATAAAGATTACAATTATTTTCAAGAGGAGATCAAAACAGGGTTGAGTGATGAGTGTGAGATATCTCCCACGTTCAAATTTTGAAAAATAATAATAAATGAGAGAATTGATTAAATGTACAAAATATGGAGATATCATGGTCAGGATATTAAGGTTTGAATTTCGATATTTTATATGGGAGTGGTTCTAGAAATTTGATTGCAAATGATGTAGGGATGTTTCGATGGACATAATAATTTAGGAAGAAAACATTTAAAATAACCTATATATAATAGATAGAAAGTGGGAATAATAGAATGAAAGGGTTATCACACCATCTTGTTGAGAATTATTGACATGGTAGTATTTAAATTATTTTATTATATTGGTATCAAGAATATCTTATAATTTCATTATAATACAATTTAGGTGGAATTTTCTTCCCTGATCACTGATAATAACTCATTGGTGTGATTTTTTTATTTGATCACATTTCTATCAAGAATTAAATTTTAATTGAATGTTTAATATTCCTTAGGTTTCTAGTATGTCCATGAATAATTATTGGAATTGTAAAATTTTCAAGGAGTGAGAATGTTTAGGTGTTGGTGTGTGATTTTACCTTGATTAAGAGTTTTATTTCACCCTCACACCATTATGTTAAACAATTTCTGTATTAAAAATTTCAAAAATAGTAAAAAATTTCATTTCACATTTGAATAACATATTTTTCAATGTAAAAATGGAAAATTTTACTGTTTTTTATAATTTCATTATAGGAGGAGGTGATTTGGAGGATCCTGAATGAAGTTGAAGTAAAATGGTCCAAACAACATGGAATCCCCTGAATACTTTTCCTCTAGTTTTCACATTCCGAAAAAAGCTGCATCTATATGAGCTGAAATTATGTTATCCAATCCCAATATTTTTTTATATAACTCATCTCAAGACAACCAAGACCAATTCTTCCATCTAGTGGCCCAAGAGAACTCATGTGTGCACAAAACTGAATAGTCATTAATTCTAAAGTATGGATTAGTATTATGAATATATCTTGCATTCCAAGTGTGCAATGGCCACCAAATTTTCTATTGGTATATACAAGATTCTAGAGGAAAAATATTCTCTTTTTCCCATTTAGAGATAAAACCATTTACCAAACCAAAAATGATACACAAATTTTACCTTGAAAATTTGGTTCCCACAACCACTTCCCATTTTGGCTACAAAAGTAACCATGGGATCCTCATTTGAATATTATACCAATGAGTTAATTTCCAGAATTTTTTAGTTCTAGATGATTCATCTAATCCCATTGGAGGTTTTAGCGCTCTCTATCCTCATAGGGAGAGCTAAAATAAAGAAGGAGATCCACCCCCAGTTTCCTCCCCCTCTAGATGTTAGGCTAAACAAAGGGTGTTCAGAATGAGGGATCTATACACATGTCAAGAGATTTCTGATGAAAATATTAGCAGCTTTTTGGGAGTATTTTTTGTGTTAAACCATTTTATTCCATTTATCTTGCATTGTTTCATATTTTAAATCTTTTTTTATTGTGTGTGAATGATATGATCTTAATTTATATCTGATCGGTGTGATGTTGTGAGTGCCTAAATAGTGTCATTCTGATTGGAATAAATATGAATTCATTTATTACACACAATATTGATATTTCAATATAATTTGTAAGCTCTTATTCTATACATATGTGTATGACCATGGAAATACGAGTGTTATGTCAAGGTTTGGTTCTTCAATCATTCATATAAATGTTTAGGAATCAATTGGGATTCTAATTAATTTCAACCAAAAAATTACTCCAAATCTGAATGATTATCTTAGAAAAATGAACTTAAAATGTATTTATTGAAATCAGAACGACCCCTTAATCTCATATTTTTCAAAATCAACTTTGTTTTTAAACTATTAAACTCCTTAAATTAGGTGATTTTCTAAAAAATACTTCCAAACCACCACCAATTTTAGAATTTTTTATTAAAAATTCAC
Organism: Viscum album; assembly: GCA_963277665.1. Lineage (NCBI taxonomy): Eukaryota > Viridiplantae > Streptophyta > Magnoliopsida > Santalales > Viscaceae > Viscum > Viscum album. Next base: position 204,048,219 of record OY728167.1, on the reverse strand, counting down.
ACTATAATCGAATCAATTATTCTTGAGAGATGACGTGGGGTCTACTATATTATATAAAATCATCTTTAAAAAAATAAATTTTATGTGTCACGAAAACTATTTCATTTGACTATGTGTATAAAGGTGTTTCACTTTTTATAAGTGTATAGGAATGAAAAAATACATCTGATGGGTTGATCCATAGTTTTACCTCATAAAGGGATTGGTATATGTATTATATTTCATTTTGGATTAGGAATTCAAGTTTCGGTGTGAATAATAAATAACACATTTGTTAGTGCTTATAGATCATATGGTCCACTCCATCCTTGAGTTAATTCAAAGTATACCTTATATGAAATATAATGTACTTCCTTAGTCATTCCACGAAAGTACCAATGATGTAGTTGACACACATAATGTGGGTTGTGAATTCATGGAGTATGTTTTATACATTTTGAATTTGGATACTAGAGTTACAAAATAGTGACATGATGATTGATTACCTTGAAAAAATACTCATTGTAGAGATGATAGGGGAGCCTAATGATATGCTCACTTCATTGTGTGTAGTACTTGGGTAGAAATTAATACTTCACTCACATTCAGTCGATGGTGGGGGCTACAAACCCTTCCATTGTGTTTTAGTGTCCATTAATAAGGATTTCAACATTTTAGTCCTATGTGGTATAATAATTTTACCTGATGAACATTATAAGTTTTCTTGAAGGTGATGAGAACATCACACACTTCTCAATGTAGATAGTGGTTTTCTCTTGATTTTTATATTTAATATTTGGGTGAAAATACTAAGTCAATACCTTCATTATAGTGCATGTTACTCTTTTTTGTATTCCAAGATGAACTTTGTTGGTGTACCCATCACATTGAAACACATATTATGCAGTATAAGTGGAGGTATTCCTTAGAGTTTGTGATTTTTGATTTATATAGTTTATGGTTGTTATAATGGGGTTAGGGGATGACTGTGTAGGTTTGTCTGAATGGTCAAGATCATAATCTTCATATTGTAGATTATTTTCACACTGGATTTTTATTGGGGTGTTGTTCATCATATTTTTGTGGATGGTGTTGTTCCTGATGTTATCAACGGTAGATTTCAAGAAAGATCAATTAAAACACATTAGGATACCTCTAACATAGGGTGAGATCCTATTAGAGATCGAGATAATGATGGATGATTATCATAAATTTTCTTAAAGAAATTCAGGATGATGTAAAATGTTTCAATTGAACTATGAGATAATGAAATCGGTACATGTTCTTTATTGTTAGGAGATAACTGAGTAAATGACTTTTTCATATACAAGCATGAATATGTTCAAATCTTGGGGTTCTTATATGATATATTTTATTATTTTGTTAGTGGTGTAAGGTGGAATAAAAGGGATTTTATCACATTAAAACTATATATAATACTCTTCATGTGTGGGGAGAAAACCATTCATAGTAGACATCACCTTACCGGTGAACCATTTTTGGTTGAACAATTATGGTTCTTGATTTTGAATTTTCCTATATAGTAATAAGGCCTGAAAATAGTAATAAATTTTCAGTGGTGTTATTTTTCATGTTCCTCAAATAATGAATGAGTGTTTCCATTAATGTAATGTTTTGATATGAGAGAGAGTTGATAAATTCAGTGATGATAGAGGATGTTCCCTTATTCGGTAGTTTTTTACAATGTTTTTATATGTCATTGAACTACAAAGAAGAATGGAGTGTCTTAAGGTGGGTTTTTTCACATGGAATTGGTTATTATTTTCCTTTTTATATATCCCAATTTTTTTCATTCTCCAAGTCAAAAAGGATTTAAGGAGTGTAGGACGTAGAAACATGGATTCTTTTTCAAAATTAAGGCTTTTATTGTTGTATATTTTTAGGTTTTCAGGACCTCTCTAGGTTTATAATTATATATTTAGCCAAGATGATGACCTCGAAAAAACATTCTGAGATATTATTAATCCCATGTTGTGGTTCTAACCATTAAAATGAGTTGAAGTTCAACTGTGGGCATTTTAGAGACCCAATAATAATATAATATATATAATATATTATTGTTTATATGTGGGTGAGTATTCATTGGAATAATTATTTTATATTTAAATTAATACTTATATGTGAATTATAAGATATATTTTCCCCCATAATCTAGGATTTACTATAGGAGTAGGGTGTTGTATTTTCATATTTGGGTCCTCAGGTTTGATCTATCCGAGATGGAATATGACAATTAATTCAGTTATTTTTATTTTTCAATGTGTTAGTTATTGTAATTTTTGGGATATTCTAATCTAATTTTATATATAAGAATCCTTATAAACTCTAATTAAGGATGGTCTAAAACACTAATTGTAGAAGAGAGGTGTAATGAATGTTCTGGAATACGTGGAGGCCACAGAAAGGGAACTATGCACAAGAATCCTTAATGATTCCAGATATGGGTGTGATATTATAAAAATAAAAATCCAAATATAAAGTGGGGTCATTATTTAATTTTTTTATTATATAAATTATATATTGTCTCAGGATTTTCAATCATTATTGAGTTTTTATCCCCATGTAATGGATATTAGGGTAGGTTTTATCCCAAAACCCTGTTTTCATTATTGTTTTTTAAAATGAACAATGATGTGTGGGTTTTTACATTATGTAGCCAACTAGGGTTCTAGACAACAAATATTATTCCTACGATGGATGGTACATAAGATTCCTCAACATGTTTAAGAGCCTCCAACCTCAACTGGTATCATGGTTGAAGAGTTAGAGACAATATGAGGTTCCTTCTTGGAGCATGAGTGTAAGTTGAATGAGCTCATGAAGAAAGGCAATCAAACACATATGGTGAAAATTTGAGGACTCGAGGTGGAAAGTGATGAATGTTAATTGGATAAAATAAGGGAGGATCGAGGGTAGAGAATAGTGTCTACAACATGGTGATGGGTGAAGATGGATATGGTTCTACCATTGATGGGGCTGGTACGGATTAAGACAAGAATAGATTCGACTACAACAATGATGAGGATAGAATGTAATATAGGCTATGATTTCATCCTTTGTCACCTAATCCAGTGAGTTTAGATGATGACCCATCGATATTGTGTCTGATGTTGAGAGTTATATTAGCGGACAAACCCATTGGTGGCCTAGTGGGGAAAGGAACTACTAAATGGGGTAGTCCTGATCAGGGCCCATGTGGTCATCCTAGGAGGATAGCTTACACATTGGTTGTGTCATGAAGTAGTATGAGGAAGTTGAAATCTATTGGGTAAACTCGATATTACTATTAAAATGTGTATAAAACACGGTGGCACCATACATGGTCTGGGAGAACATGAATCCCCTTCCCAGTGGGCCACATGGTGTGCTTGAAGGATTACCAGTTGTCTGGGACATGCATAACCTGAATTTTCACTAGTTTCACAATGTTTGTTCATATTGGAAAAATAAATTTCATATATTTACTTTTTCATCTGAATCACAATGTAGTGGTCTATAATACATAAAAACTAATTTGTAGGGTGGGTAGAAATTTTTAAAATTTAGATCCAATGCGTAGATGACTATGTTCAGGCTTGATGATCATTGTGTTATCAGTGTTGGAACCCCCCCCCCCCTAAACATGGTAGTTGTGTCATGGTGTGATTCTTAAAAAACCTCAAATAGGTTTAGTATTACACCACTTAATCAACTGTAGGATCCTCTATCTGTGGATTATATTGGGAAAGTATTCCTCCAACATACATGGGGAGTGATATCCTCTATTTATAATAAAATTATTCCCCCAACAAATAGATTAGTTAGGGTATAAGATCCTCCACTGGGTCTGGTACACCTTGGAATGATTCTTACCTTTTGATAAGGTGAAGTGCCCTGATACTATTCTAGAGAGTTGACATGGGTTTCATCACATATGGGTAATTATGGTAGTATGGGTCGGTACTCCCTTGAAAGAATTATTTTCACTAACATGGTGAGGGTCCCCAAATAAGTTTATGAAATAGAAATCTGGTATTAGCAGATGTTATAGTGTATTAATCCCTCAAATAATACATATGGGATTGGGTGAGGATAAATTCCATCCATATGGTTTTTAATGGAGATGTGGGCATTGGAGAGGTTGAGATCATTATACTTTTAAATTGATAACTCCTTGACCACCCTTGTTATTCTGTTGAGATGTCACGTACTACTAGGTGATGAACTATAGAATATGTGGGATTGTTCGTACTCAATTAATTTTCAGTTGTTAATGATGTATGAACTTCATGGATTGGAGTTCAGATTCCTAGGATTTCTCTATGGCCCTATTAATATTTGTTGTCATGTGCATCTAAGTAATTTTTTTCTATCCTCCTACTAACTCTTTTATACTGAGGATTTTGTTCTACAGATTTTATTTTATTTTTACATTATGGTTTTGGAGTTTCCTAATGTGTTTGATTATAATCACCCCTATTTGTGTCATATGATGACTAATGTTGTGTCTATGATAGAAATTTCTTGTTCAGAGTTGGTCTTAGTGAATGTGGAAATGGTGTTTCATGGTTGGAGTTAATGAGTATAGTTTCTTGGAGATATGTGATGGAGTATAGTTTTTCATGATGGGGATGGTGAAAATTGATGGTATATGTCAATATAGTGGTACACGTAGTGAGGATGATCTTTATAGGGTATTTCTTTCACTGATTTGGAGGATTATTAGTTGTTAGGTTCCTTTTTTATTTTCTAGAGAGGTATTTTAATTTTATTTTATATATTATGCATGTCTTCGATAAAGTTAAATTATTTATATATATGTTTCAATTGTTTCATGATTTTTTATTCATTGTAGATATGTATCAATTCCATGTTGATATAAGTTAAGGTTTCCCATATTGTGATATATATCAACTCAGTGCTAATAACAGACCATTATCTAATTGGTGGTAGGCTTTGTGTAGAACTCTTAACTTACTATCATCCCATGTGGGGCCCCAAGGGGCCAGGTTGTGTAAACAAGTCTAGGGTTAACATAATAGAATTAGAGTCATGGGTGATATCCATAATCTATAAGGTATTATTTAGATACAGGCATTGAGTATATGTGAGTATATTATTTAGGATTTGATACTCCACACAATAGATCAAAGACCTATAAGTTAATAAATTTTAAAATATTAAATCCTTCCTAAATACTCTTTTTTGGTGTATACAATTTACATGAATTTATCTATGATAAGGAAAATATGAATCCTTGTCACTAAAAAGTTGGAGAAAATAGATATTCCAAATCTAAAGGTGATGGATTTTGTTATTTGTTAATAAAAATTAGAGACATAAATGATTCCTTAATCAATAATGTATAATTTTGTAATCAAGATACTATACTAAACAAATATTTTATTTTATATACAAGATTATAAGTAACAATACAAATTCATTATCACTAAGTTATATTTTGAAAATTAATATTTCCTTACTAGTATTATTTTTATGGTGCAGTACTAGAACTTTCCTATCAAACTATAAAAATAAAATAAATATTTTTTAATGGAAACCCTGCCAAATATTGAGCCTCCTCAAAAATTCCATGTGGATGAGAAAAAATTATACTAATGATGTACTAATGATTCATAGGACATATAATTATTAATTATATTAATGAATTTCTTGTGGTAAATAAAATTTACTTGTAAAAAATGTAACAAATTCCTTGTTATCTCATCTTTAAGATCTCTAATAACCGTTATATAGAAAAAATTGATATTTGATGTCCAAAACACTCTTCTTGTGAATGTTGGGAGAGGGAGTCCCTATTAAACCCCATGTACATGATATTTTAGGATAAAATGAGTGTTTAGAAAATTTAAGATCTAAGATGGACAAGGATATTCACCCGAATCTCATTCTAAATCTATGTCACATATTTGAAAATGTTTTATAGTTAATTTTATCAAGATGAATGAGGTTAAATATCCTTTTTATTTTTTTTATTAATTCAAGAAGATGAAAATGACATGAAAAATTATTTGTTATCAGTTTTTATAGTGAAAAATATTACGAGTAAGACTAATTTTCCAATGTAATGATTAAATTTAATGAAACCTGTGAAAAATTATTCTTAGAAACAAAATATTCAAAGTGAGGGAAATTTGATAGATGTTAATCTTTTCCACACAACAAAACATTCCATAGGAAGAAGAAAATTTATAAAATAAAGAAATATTTATAAGCTTCAAGTTTTTTCATCCTTAAATTGAATATTTTATTTTTTATGATTAGGGTATTATATGTAGATATTGAATTATATATTAATATATTTATATATATATAAACCATTAAAATTATAAAATATTTTGTAAAATCAATTATATATTTAGGCTATTAATGGAAAAAGGATTGCCATATTAATTATAATATATTAGATTTTAATAATTTCTTGAGTAAATATTCATGAATTGGTGAGGATTTATTATATTCATAACATTACAAAAACATTTTAAATTCATCATGTTTAGAAATAAATTAATTTAATTTCACATTTTGAGACATAATTTTTTTTCTTTTTAAGTGGAACCATATATTATGGTATGAAATTATTACATAATAATAAATATATATTCTTGAATTTGTAAATCCTATGTTGGAAATAAATGGAGAATTAAATATTAATGACTTATATTATAATTAGTAGTGGAATGGTAAAAAAATTTATGGAAACTATAAATATTTGATAAAGTTAAACCAAAAAATATATTTAAATTCTCCTAAATTAAATCAAAACTCTATTTTATATGAACACTTGTATGATAGGATAGATATAATAAATTTTTTAATTAAAGGTGGTATAGCCATAAAATTAATAGAATCACTTCATACCGATACATATGGGCCAGTTCCAACAGAAGCTAAAGGTGGACACTCATACTTAATTTCATTTATATTGAAATCAATTGACCTGAATGTAACACCCCGAGATTTTATGAGATATATTATTTTCTTTGATGTATTATATTATACACTACACAAAGATTATCTTTTACTATACGCAACACCGTATTAGCTTGCAGTATACGCGACACTATTCTTGGCTCGTGTTACACACAATTTCATGTTCATTTTGTGGAAATTATTCTACGCAACATTAAGTATAGAATTTGTTTAATGTATAAATGAAATAAGTTTTGATTGTGTTATACACAACACAAAATGTATCTTTCACTAACCGCAGCCCTGACATGGCTTGCGTTACACGCAATCAAAACTTTCTTCGATAGCGTGTGTAGTATGCAATACCGAGTTTCACTAAACGAGATATTATTATAATATTATTATGAACTAGCTGTAATGATTAGTAATACCCACTTTTTGAAATTTAATAAATTTTATCTTTCAAAATGGACTTCATTTTTTGATTCAGAATATCAAAATTACCCTTTGGTGAATTTTTGGTATTTTTCTGAAAACTTTCAATTTTTGATGAATAGTGAAAACACTGGTTTACTATTTAAAAACAGACTTTTTATTTAAATAATTATATTTTTTATTTAAATTTATTTCAGATAAAAATTTATACATAATACCCATATAAGTTCAATGTAAATAATTGGAGTCATTTTATAATAATATAGATATATAAAAAATTTATTCAACTTTTTACCATCTTTTACCCCCCTCTTAGAAGCATTTGCAATTGTACATAAAACAAAATTTTACCACTTCTGTGAGTTGAATTTCGAAAATCTGAGAGACACGGTTTATATCATGGAGTAAAATGACGTTCAATAAGATAAAAATAATTTTTGGTGAATAGCAACTTTTTACTTTTGTTTACCACGGTTAAAAGTAAATAGGGAAATTAATGGTAAAAATGATATTATTATTACCCTAAAACATGTCCTAATTCTATTGGATAAGTGTAATTCGACCACAAACATCCTTATGAATAAAATATTACCCTTTAGCTCCACTTGTATTACATTAGGACACTTATTATTATTTTATTTAAAGAAGAGTTAAAAGAGTTAAAATCAATGTTTAACAACTAAAATATTTTTAATATAGGGTTATCCATAAGATAAATTAAAATATAAATATTAATTAAAAAGATAAAAATATTTCCTAAATAATTGTTTTTTATTTATAATTTCTAGACATGAAATAATTTAATTTATTTATGACACAATGATGATGTAGTAATTACCTTATTAATGAAATATTAACATAATTAATGTTATAAAAATCCAAATAAATGTAATTTGAGACTTTTTATGAATTCCACTAATGTTTTAGGTTAATATGACATGTTATTATTGATTCAATTAACTTTTTTTGAACTAATCAGTATGTTATGAATTTCAAAAAAATCTATTACCAAATAGTGTCAAAGTTGACATAAAATAGTTTTTAAATCAAATATTATATTATTAATTGTTATTCTATTCCAAAATATCTAAGGATCTTCAAAAGGACATAGTTAAGGTTATATATATTAATAATTAACCACTTGGGGTTATTTTTTCTTGTTATAGTATGTTTATTAACCATATAGTGTAAGAAAACAAGAAGACACGGTAAAAGGAAAATTATTTAACTTAGAGTTAAATCTAAATGATAAGGTTAAAATATTACCCTAAACTTGTCTAAAACCTATTGTTTGAGAGGATTTAGTCCCATCATCACTTTATATTCTAAATAAGTAACTTTGGAGCCATTATAAACCGAATATGACTTTATTATAAAATAATATTTCAAGTTTTTCCTAAAGTGACCCTCTCTTCCCTTATAAAAGGGCACCTCCTCCCTCTTCTCTTCACACAATTTTGAGCCCTCAAGCTTGGCCAAACCCTGCCCATTTTCCTTCTCAACTTACATAGAAAAAGTATAGGTGTTTTTTTCTCCTCAATAGACCTACTTCAGTACCTTAAGAGGAAGCTTAAAAGAGGTGCGTTGAAGAAGAGGTAATCTCTTCTACCGATTCATTCAAGTTTCTTTATTTTTCAACTTCTTCTTCTTTAGTTGTTTAATTATAAAGTAATAACATCAGTATCAATAATATACTGATATGTTATTATAAATATGAGACAACCCCATTTCACCTTCTATCCATCCTATGGAAAACGAAATCACCGCACGTGCGTACGTACGGAATACAGTCTCCACGTCGTGGTGTAATCTGTATTTCCACCACCACCTTACTTGGATGGGTACAATGGTGTAAATAATAACTATATATGGTTATTATAACATCATACTGATTCTGAGATATTATATCATCCACTCCAATTCCATTCAATAAGTATTTTAATGATATCATCGCTAGTGTGTACGTACGGATTACCGTCTCCACGACGCGATGAGATTCATTATCCATGTTAACCATTCAAGAATGATTATAAAATATATATAATGAATAATAATGAAATATATGATATAATTAAGCTACTGGATTTATGTATATATATATATATATATATTTCATCTACTTACTTCCATTCATGTCTATAAGGAAAGGAAAACAGCGTTCACGCGTACGTACGGCCTACCGTCTCCATGAACGGTGTCTTTCATTTCAATCATATTTATATTATATATATATACTGAATATATATGATATATGAATCATGATTTAAATTCTATAAGTAAGTAAATCATGATATAAGTAATAATAATATTAAGAACAACAATTCCAAACACATACTTTAAATAAAACGATTTTACCCAAAACGCTGCTTTAACATGGAATTTACAAAAGAATGGGTAATATAAAGTCATAAGTGAACCATATATGATATCATAACAATGAATATGATTATGTAATATGTAAATGACATTATTTAAATCATTATACACGAGTTTCAGATACATACGAAGCATATCAGACCTAAGGTAAGGGATAATTATTTGAATCTCATTCTTATCCGAGATTGTTTATTCGTAAGTATTTACTGGGGTTATATTTGTCATCCATGTCCATGTTTTCTAAAAATGTTTTCTAAAAATGTTTACTATTCTTACATGTATGGTTAATGTCATTTTTACCCCTTTCTGACTTTTACTACGATGGATAGAAGGAATATTTATTTTGTTTACCATACGATATACTTTTTGACTTTTCCAGTAAAAGTACGAGAATAATGTTTTTTTAAACTTATACGGCATGAACGGATTTTTACGGTTTCATAATGCCTTATTTTAATGAAGCTTACTCTATAATATTTCAAGACTATTTCCAACAAAATCCTTTTCTTCTAAAATTGTATGGCATTTTGTGAAAATAAAATGATTTTGAAGAAGAAAGGATATTTCCATCAAGAATTCATTTCAAGTGTTTTATCAAAACCATTTTCCATCTAAGATGACATTTTTTCAAATGTGTATGTTTCAAGTATAATGTCTCTATGATTCAAATGGGTTCACTTTTCTTATGATGAAATGATATCCATTTGTTTTATATGGATTATGTTATGATGGAATGATGTTTATGAAACCCATTTTATTCTTTGGGTTATGACGAATGATTTATGTTTATGTTTTGGAACATGTAAGAATGATTTAATTATGATATGGGCGGGACCTATATCTCTCTAAAATTCATTGGGTAAAGATTTATATCTCATGAGATAGACATGGCTGGAATAGTAAGTTAATCCGGTTCAGTGATATGTGACTCGAACGAGGAGTGAACTTGATTCAGAAAGGGACTTTGTCCACTAAGATGGTCTTGGAAGAAATGACTTGGATACTATGGAAATTATATCATGTTCTTAATGGTTTTCCACAATTACATGTTTTATTCCCATGCTATTTTATCATGATTGATGTTCCTTTATGATATATTCCTTACATACTTCCAATATTTATGTCTTTGCTCAAGATTTTGATGTTTAGATTTTATGTTCAAGTTTTTTTTGCATTAAAATGTTTATGGATTGTTTTATGTTCTCTATGTTTATCGTTACTGAGCATTTGATCTCACCATTTTTATGTTTTCTTTTCCCTGGGATATAAAGAAAGGTTTTAGGTAAGAAAACAAAAGGGGAAGATCTTTATGGGAGATGTTGAAGATCTTTCACCATGATTAGAATATTATTTTTCCGAGTTTCCAAAGACACTATACTATTACGGTCCTTTGGTGTCTCTTTTTGTTATGTATTAAGTATTCCTCAAAAGTAATGTAATGTCTATGTACGTCATGCTATGGTTCTCTATACTGAATATATCTTTTTTTAATGAATAAATAATATTCAATAGATTTCTTTATGGAGTGAAAAGTTAATGTTAAAAATGTTCTTATTAAGAAGATAAACAAACAATGATCGGAGTGATTTAAAAAATAACAAATACAATTCACCATTGATTGTTTAAAAGATAAAATGATAATATCAAAAATCAATCCATATCTTTTCAAACACGGGGAGATTAATCACGTTTTATTTACTTCTTTTATAATCCTTTTATGAATATTGTCTTATAACAGAAAAATATTCACTTATCTAAGTATTCCAAAAAATTTATTAAATTGTATCTCATATGAGTTATATTATAAAATAAAATCTACACTATAATATATTGATATGTAGGGATACAATTTATTTATTACTATTTTTCATAGAATAAAACATTTATTACATTATATAAACAGTAAAATTGTATCATATCATTTATAAAATAGTATTTTTGGAAAGGGAATTCATATATCTTAAAATGGATCATATCATCACAAGAGATACGGGTAAAAAACTAAGGAATATAGAATCAAGCTAATCAAGACTAGTTACAAAAAGAAAAAATAAACTTTTCTCTGTGGGGAATGTTCTTACTGTCACAAAAGTATTATATAGGTCCACTTGCGAAGATTAAGAACTAGATAGATATATATTTCTTTTCTTTTATAGTTGTGAGATATTAATCATTAAGGACAGAAAACCCTTATCCTATAAGAAGAAATAAATAAATAACAACATCAATCTGATATTGGGTTGATTAATCAATTTATTGATAATAGAAATAAATAGAATCATATAATATTTATTTTAATGTGGCTATAAGATAATTTTGTTCTATTATAAATGAAATAAATTTATCAACTTAAAAAATTATCATGACGGTTCCAATATTTTCCTAGTAATATATGTCATGAAAATATTAGAAATGGAATCAATCAATATCTGCTAAATTATGTTAAGCATTATTAGAAACAAGATTCTAAATGAAAAATGAAATAATGTTTCCCATATATATATATATATATATATATATATTTCTAGGAGTATATTTATAAAAAATAAAAGTTATATACATTAACAATACATTGAAAAAAACAAGATGTGTCAATCATATCAAGAATGTTCCCAATATCTTATGGAAGAAATTATGGTTATAATTTATTCCCCTTTGAGGATCAGATCAATAAAATATGTCATGGTTTGTACTAGTAAATATATGTGATCTACATTAAGAAGTAGTTAAAATTATCCTTTAGTACTGGGATTCAATAGGGGATGTATTATTGTTATATGAAAAAGATAATAAAATAGTGATGAGGGGATACGTATATCGTAGAATATAGATGGACCTATTTATTTTGATATCATAATCATGATAATGATATGGTAATGAGTAATAGAATATTAAATAAATAGATGGTTTCCAATTGTAAAAAATCTATGTATACAAAATATTATGATACATCTAAAGAAGTAGTGTGCATATATATTCTATATGTCATTTTCAAAAAAGGTATTTCTTAAGAATATAAACATTCATTATTTTATGTGTTCATTTATATTAAAATGAAGTAGTCTTAGGGACTAAATATATATATTAATATTGAAACACCCTAGATATTTTGTGAAATATAATTTATAATTAAATTTTCTCATTATTATAATTTTGATTATATGAAATATTGAGTTTATCTTCTGTCACATGCAACACCATGTTATGATTTCACTACATGAAAAATTTTATTATATTATGTTACACAGAAATCTTAGATTATCTTGAACTACACCCAAAAATGAATTTCTTCAATAGCTTTCATTATACGCCTGATCGATTCTTACCAAACTACAATATACTATTAATATTATTATTTAATATAATAGTTCTCACCTAGCTTTCGGAATGGAATATGTGAAGAGGATTCATAAAAAATATGATAATATATCATTTACACAAGTTTATTAGATATATATTGATTAATTAAAAAATGAGAATCATTAAAATAAAAAGAAATATTTTCTAAAAAAATGGCACTTTCCAAATAGATGGAAAAGTCCTAAATTCCACACAATGTTTAAAAATATTTTCATACAACATTTATAAAATTTATATAAAAAATTAATCATTATTTTTTAAATTTTAATATTTTAATTATATTGGGGTGAATTTTTGGGAATATTCTGAGAAGTTTCATTTTTGATGAATACAGTGTAAGACTGAATTTTAATTGAAAAAAACATATTCGGTTGAATAATTTATAATGTTAAATTATAATTTTAATTAGTTTTAAAGTAAAATTATTTAAATTTTATATTAATAAATCTAATTTAGGTCATTAAAATCAATTTTATATTGAATTTGGATATAAAAAACAACTAATTATTTTGAACATGTTACTTTAAAATCCCGCTTTCTTATCATGTTTGTGGGATTGGTTTTAAATTAATATTTTCTAATTTTGTGATTTGAATTTAAAAAAATGGAAAAAATATTTTCAATCACCATATTTGATAACTTTTAATAATTAAAACACAATTTTTTTCCAAATTAATAGTGACTACAGTAAAAAAATATTATTGTGGTTAATGTAAATTCATTTTACCGGAGGTTAACCTAAAATGATAAAGGTAAAACTTACCTAAAAACATGTATAAAAACCATTTTTTGATAATATTTCGACAATTACACCTCTTAGTCTCTACAATAGTGATTTTAGCCCTTTTTTGACATAAAAAACATCGGTGGGATTCCACCTTCAGAAAAATTAAAAGTTTTCTACTCACTAAACATATTAAAGGAATCCCCATCTCATCCTCTATTCACACCTCTCATGCCCATTGAGTAATAAATTTCCATAACAAGTCAGTTCTACACTTACTTACTCTCATCATATAATCCATACTTTGGGAAAACATAAAACCAAGGAATCCATTTGGTGACAACCAAAAGGAGTTACCCGAAGAAGATGTAATGTTCATCAACAAGAATTTCCCTTTTCTTTTATTTTCCACCACCTTAAATTCTTCTAATACCATGTTTATATAACAAAAAATGTATCCTTCATATATAAATATTTTGTTATGATATGTTATATACCTAAAACACCCACACTTCTATAAAATGGGTATGAAAATAATCAATCATTTGTACAACATACTACCACATCACAAATCGATATCATTTAGTTTTCCATTACCACCTCTCATGGTTGGGAATAATGATTGAAATAATATTAATGAAAAATGTTCATGGTTTACATGGAATATATTATGGATTGTTTCAATAAAAATATGTGATATATATAATAAAAATGATAGTATAATGATAATATAAATATATTAACAACTTTTCTTTCTATGATTCAGTACAACATGAAAATTGAAACAATGTTCTTGTGTATGTATAGCCCACCATATCAATGAATGTTGTATTTCACTTCGTATCACAAAAAATAATAGATTAGTGTAAATACATATATAATAAATATATATGATATTTATATCATTGTTTAAATTATAAATATGTTGAAATTTTTATCTAATTAATAGGACTAAAAATATAACATGTCAAATCATATAGGAAAAACAAAGTGATTATTTCCCAAAAGGTGACTTTAACATAGAATTATTAATAAATAGGTAATAAAAACATAACATAATAATTGAAGGTAATATATATATATATATGAATATGGTTTTGTAATACATATACAATAATCGTATATCAATTATCTATACTAAAGTTGGATTCCTCCTAGCCTATGTGTCACCACCACAATGCTCCACATCACCAAAAACAGATTTCTCCTCCCTCCCAAATCGTGATTCTACTCCTACATAGTCCCATTACCCCCGCACTTCATCGGCTCTTTCCTCCCTATTAGGGTTTCCTTCCTTCGTCTCCTCCATCCCATTCTCGGTCACCTTCCACCGATGCACCTACGGTTACACCTCATCTCCCTCCCCGAGTCGCCTCTCCAGCCACTTCCTATATCCCTGGCTCCGCTATCGACTCTCGAAGCTCCAACCTTCCCAAACAGCTCTATCCGTGAGTAGGGTTTGCCAAAAACTCGATTCATTACACCGCTGCTCGTATCTTCTCGTCTGCTACCGTTATCCCACCCCCGGTCATTAATTTCATCCATCTCGCGCTCCCCTCCCCGAATCCCCTCCACAAATCCCATCTCCTCACTCTCTGGTTCCCGCACCCCTCCCCAAATCCCCTAAGGTTCACTCTCCCCTCCCTGATTCCCCTATCCCTCCCCTATTCCCAATTATCACCTCCTTCCCGCATCTCTCCTGCTCATGATTTTCATCTCCTATTGTTGGCATCGATTAAGGTTTCCTTGAAAACCATGGGTGTCGACATCTCCCAATTGGAAGGCGAGGAGCTCTACATCAGCAAACAGATTGGCTCGGTAACCCATTTCTCGGCTCCCTCTACCTCCTCTACTACCCACAACATTTTCATTGGATTTATTTTTCATGCTAGGTTTCGGTTTGTACATCATCATCAAGACTCAAATGACGGTCTCCAGATCTCATCTCAGGTCCCTGGGATTCAATTATTTGAGCATATACATCAATCTCAGTTGAAACGGAGAACATAAATAGCATTGCATAATTGAATCTATTCCTCTTCAAATTATTGTAGGTTCGTGTTCTCTTAGAAGATTCCATTGGACTCTTCCTCTCTTTATTCTGGTTTTATGTGTAAATGCATACTTGGTTTTTTGATTCATTTGCTCATCAGGAGATGGGTTTTCCTCGAAGAATATGTTTTTGAATGGGAATGTGATGGATCAATTAATGTTTGTACCTGGAAATCCTGGACTACATTTTATGTAAGATCATTAAATCTGCCAGATTATTTGTTTGAATTTTTCTGGATTTTATCATTCTTTTCATGTTTTTTTGATATTTTCATGCTTTTTATGTTTCTGCCAAATTTAATTATTTGTTTGGGTTTTCCTTAGTTGTGAATTCATGGCTGAGACTCTTATCATTTTAATGTCTTATTTTAATTATTGGTTGAAGACAACATCATGTTTCTCATTATTTAACCTCCTTGAGCCATTGTAGTCTCGTGGTCCATTATAAGCACCTTAAAGTATCTATTATGAGTGGATTGTAATGGATTGATGAAACATATTGGATAAATGTACATTAATTTAATAGAACTATAGGATGGATTCCTTGATTTATTAATTAGAATGTTTAATTTGTATTATATTCACCGTGATAGACGTCATTGGAAAAATAAGCATGACGAGTTTGATTTCGAGTTTATGGGGAACTCCAGCGTGATGCCTTTTCTACTTTAGAAAAATCTGAACCTTAATGAATAAGGGAACTAGGAGAAATAATATATATTGTATACTCATCAGTTTTGGGCTTCCATCAGTTTTTTCAATTAAAGGATTACTGCCTTCTGTTATTCTATCATCTTAGTTCATTTATTCTCCTTAAATTTTGTGATTTAATGTAACCTGAATCGTCAGTTTATCTATGTAATCATGTTTCCAATTTGGTATTTCAGTGGATAAAAGGGTTCTCATAGAAGAACATGTTTTTGAATGAGAAATTTATGGTTCAGTTAAAGTTGGTACCTAGAAATCCTGGAATTATTTGTATGTAAGATCATCCAATCTCCCTAATTATTTGTTTGAGCTTTTCTGGTTTTAATCATGCTTTTCATGGAGTGAATCCTCGTGGTTTAGAAGCAGCATTAGAAATAACTATGTACAATTGTTCTCAACTTCTTAAATTTCATTTATAAGAAATGTAATACCATCTCATTACGAATTTCCTTTTATCCTAATTTCATAGGAACATCAAAACAATGGAGATTTATGACTAAGTTGTAGCACTAACGTTGGGTTCATTAAATCAGCCATTCATATTTATTCAATTCTAGAATATATATGTACTCTTGATTGAAAATAATTTTTATTTAAACATTAGAAGATAAAAATATGCATTTTTTTTATTCATTTCCATTTTATCTACATTTAAATCATACATTTCATTTATTCTTTTCAATTGGTTATTAATAAGATTTTTATGTCAAATTATTTGAATTTAGTTCTCCATAATATATTCTATTCAATCTTCTAACTCCATGTAGAAAAACATGTTTCATTTTTTTGGTGTTGAGGATGCAGTGCAACATGATTTTGTAATGTGTGGAGACTCTGAAGCTGCAACAAGCCACGACAATGGATTGCAGCCATCTATGAAGAAAAACATTAAAAAGAGGCAGAAAAAATGATCCACATTTTGTGGTTCTATAACAAGGTAATATTGAATTATGATTGATTAATTTACCATTAATATCATCTTTGAATTTTTTTTCCAGTAACTTGAGCTATTATAAATTCTATTTTGCAAAAGTTTTATTTAAATATCATTTTATATCACCGCTGTTTAGTTTTCCAAATATATTTTATGTACACCACAATATTTACAATATGCAGTTTATAGTATATTATTTCCAATTTCTATAACATATTTCATCAGTTCATGTATATATATGTACTCTTGATTGACTGTTATTTTTATTAAAACATTAGAAGAGAAAAATATGCATTTTTGGTGCTCATTTCCATTTTCCAATGTTTAAAACACTCATTTCATTTATTATTTTCAATTGGATATTAATAACATTTCCCTATAAAATAATTTGAATTTAGTTCTCCATAAATAATTCTATTCAATCTTCTAACTCCATGTAGAAAAACATGTTTCATTATTTTGGTATTGAGGATGCAGTGCAACATGATTTTTTAATTTGTGGAGACTCTGAATCTGCAACAAGCCATGACAATGGACTACAACCATCTATGAAGGAAACATTAAAAAGGAGGTAGAAAAAATGATCCACATTTTGTGGTTCCATAACAAGGTAAATTTTAATTATGCTTGATTAATTACCATTAATCTCATCTTTAAATTTTTTACTATAACTTGGGATATTATAAATTCCATTTTTCAAAAGTATTATTTAACAACTTTCTATTTCATGATTTTTTAATTTTCCAAATATATTTTATTTACACCGCACAATTTACAATATATATTTTATAGTATGTTATTTCCAATTTCTATAAAATATTTCATGAGACTATTAAATAGAAATCTTTTAAAATTTGCATCATACATTTCATATTCAAGTTCTATTCTGTTAACAATTGTAATATACATATATTAGTAACACATATTTCAATAGAATACTACTAGGAATTCTAATTCTTTTCCTGGAAAATATTGGGTGGATATATGTATCACAAAGAGTGGGGTTGGTGATTCCAATTAATGTATTTTATTGGTTTTGATGATGTAAGAATGTGTTTTAAGAAAACCTATTGTCTTAGGTACCTCTCCATCCCTAATGACTCCTCCAGATGGTTCAATATACCCTCTTAATGGGTTTTTTGAGGGTAGCATTTAGGTGCACCTGTATTCAGAATGGCCCGACATCTAACTGTTTGAAGAATTCTTATAAATAACTGCTTCCATATTGTTTATCTGTAAGTGTTTCCAGATTACTCGTAGATAACTATTTCTAGATTTCTTATACAAAACTGTTTCCCATCTACTCATACAAATATTTTTTTACACATTTCTTATGAAAAACTATTTCCAGATTTCTTTGGATAACCTTTTCCAGATTTCTTATTATGACTATAATAGGTTGATGTGGATAGTTTCATATGATTTTTCTAGAAATGTGTTTCCAATTGGGATATTTCCCTATGCCTTTTCTTTTATATGACTACATATTTAAACCTGTAATGGATTGTACTATGATAACTTTTCCTCAAACAATTGATACAACTATATGTTTTTTATAGAAACAAAGTGACACGAATTATGTTGCTTGAATTGATCATTCATTCTTATTCAGTTTTTCTAACCATTTGATTTTAGATAAATGTCAACATCATGACTATCGCGTGGTGCAATGGAAGCAGAATCCATGTTTTTATTTTATTTTATGTGACTACAGATTTACACCTTTAAAGGATTCTATTATGATAAATTTTCCTCAAACAATGGTCACACCCTATGTTTATGATCCAAACAAGAAAACTCGAAAGAATTATGCAGCTTGAATTAACCGTTAATTCTTATTTAGTTTTCTAACCATCTTACTGTAGATAAATGTAAACATAATCACTACCGTGTGGTACAATGGTAGCAGATTTTAAGATGAAAAATGTCAATTATATTGTTCTTGACATGTAATGTTTCACTTGTATTTCAGTTGGAACAAATAAATAAATTATTATTTCATCTCAAAGTATATACTATGAAAACTTTTCCCCCAAAAAAGGTTACAACCCTTTTCTATGGACTAAAACCTAGAGTGGCTGGTACATTAGTAATATTTCAACTTCATGAAATGAGTAAATTTTCATGAAAGTTGTTTTCATTAGTTTTTTCCCTCATATGTCACCACATTATCCCATCCATCATCAGTGTTTTTTAGGTACACTAAATTTGGGGGGGTTATGTATTTTAGTCCCGTTGAAGGCTTAAAATCACATAATAAATCAAATGAGAAGATTAGATAGCTGAGAGAGAATCTGCTATGACCTCAAGTAGAGACTCAAGGGCTGTGCACAGGGCAGCTACAAAGGTGAATCATTCACTGACTGCTTTATTTCTAATGATGCAAAATCATAAAGTTATTTTTTTCAGTTGTTTTAAGGTATGTTCCAAAAATTTGAATTTCTTTTTTTACCAAGGATACATTTTTTTGGATAATAAGAAATAATAGTGAGTTTTGGTTATATACAGTAACATACATTCGAGTATACCCATGTTTTATTCCATATTTTTTGTTTCAAAGTTTTTTAGTTTGGTATAAGTATTTCATATCCTAATTTTTATAAGGTTCACTATATAGAAATTCATTGTCTTCATGTATGGAGTACACTTTTAGAGTTATATTATTTACCAGTATTTTATAATTTCATTATATTCAATTTAATAAATATTAATTTAGGGTTTCATTCTATGAAGTCCTTAGGGATGTTGATCCATTCCCAGTATTCTTAGGGTCATATTCCTTCATAAATTCCTTATCAGCAGCACTAGCTATACCAACATCATGGATGACGTGATCTGTATACAACATCTCAATGGAGTTCCCTTTTATCCTGTAAAAAATCTACTTGGACAGCCTATACATTTTTTGAGTTAGGATTCTTAGAAGATGCCATAGAGAGTGAATGAGAGGTCTGGACCTAGTCAAATGCATCAACCACCTCAACCTCTATAGGAGTGTCCTTCTCAGCCTGTAATTTATTCGTTTTCAGCATATAGGAAGATTTTCCAACATAATTTCACTAATTTTCTTTTATTATTTGTAGGTACTTCTGTGCAAACTTAGCACACGCAACCAAATAGAACCTTATGTTTACAAACTCGCCCCAGTGTTATAAAATCCAATCAATGAAAAATATAGGTAAAAAGGCCGTTTAAATAGTGTTTTTGTTTGTAGTTTACCTCCATGGGTGTTTTTGTTATCAGTTTCTAGCATAACGACAGATTTCCAAACACTATTTCACGTAGTTTGTTTATTCTGTATAGGTACTTTTGTGAAAAAATGGTGCATGAAAACAGAACCTTATACAAAAAAACTGACCCCAATGTTAGAAAAGCCAATGAATTCCAAATATAGGTAAACTGGCTATTAAAAAATTGTTTTTTTTGCAGATTAGTTGTATGGGTGTGTTTGTTATCATTTCCCAACTTATATGTAAGCTTTGTTTGCAAGGTTAAAGTTGGGTTTTTATCTGATTTCTAATTTATTTTGAAGATCCGTGACACTATGAAGGAAGATGAAGAAGTTGAGGAAGAAATTTGAATAATCAGTTGCATGAAACAGTACATAAAAATCTACATTCAGCACTGAAGTTTTATGGGGTGCTGGTTTATGAGAAAATAGTTAAATCCACATAGTAATTTGATTCCAAATACTATGTTGGAATGTGATTCCATGGAGTCGTTTATAGAGCTGACTTGTGGAGCCGTCATGTTGATGAAGCAAAGGAACTTAACTATGAAAAATGGTGATTGTGATCAATGGTATTTCAGTATGTTGTATACTAATGTGATGAAATGTGCACTTTCTGCGCTAATTTAATGCTTTTTATTACATTCTTATTGATTCTTTTGATGGTTTGTGCAAGGGAAAAACTCAATAGCTGAGTCTTGAAGTATTCATTACAGTGGATTTGAAAAATTCGTTACAACGTATTTATCTTTTTAAAAGGTAACAAGTTGAATACTTTTGGTGTAATGGAGTCTTTACTGTAATAATTTTTTTTGTTAGTGTTGTAGTTTAGTCCATTTTTTGTTTAGTCTATAGAATATTTATTCATAATACGTAGTTCGAAAGTTTTTTTCTTTGAAATAGAGGTAGATTACATTATTTTTATTTTTTAAGATGATTATCATTACTTTATTAAATCTTATTTCTATCTTTATATGTCTTCTGTACAAAACTAAATGTTTGCTAAGTGGTCAGTAACCTCTTTAAGAATTGAATGTTATACCGATAACCCCCCTCCAAATGTGTATCCTCCTATGAGCCCCCACCTTCTCCTCTGCATTGGATTTTAACTTTTCCTCTACCTCTACCTTTTCCTCCTCTTACACCTTTGCCTCTACCTTTGCCTCCACTGCTCCTCTAAAATAGTTCTAAGGCCACTATTCATTACTTCATTTATGACTTGCATTCATTTTTTTTCTTTTTTTCCTTCCAATTTCATCATCCTCTCCAATCATAAAGTGACCATTATGTATGATGATGACAGATTAAAAAAATGAACTTCCTACTACAATACCTTTTAAAGACACCGCATTGAATTCTTAATTATACGTTATGTTTTTTTGTATCTTTTTACATCATATTATTTTCTTTTCATTCATTTTCACAAATATTTTTGAATTCATGTTCTTATTTTTCATTTATTTTCATTATTATCTACCACTAAAGAAGTAAGTTTATCAAATTTTATGTCATTTTAATTATTAATTACTCGAACTATTAAAACACTTTTGATAATTATATTTTAATTATAGCGGTGTGCGTATGCACGGGCGAGGTACTAGATTATTATAAAAGAGGTTTTAACTGAAAAAATAGAAGTCATGACTTGAGGTAGGGTTTTCCTGTCTCAGTTTTATTTCTATGAGATGTATGTCATATTCATTACTTATTTTGTTTTGTAGTGTGTGTATTTCCCATGATAGTATTTTATGATTCATATCCTCAAATTTCTGGGTATATAAAAAGAACTTTTATGATCATTATTTCATTGGTATTACTATTTTAATGTTACCAAAGTTTTAAGGGACTTCATATTAATCTTCTTTTATTGAGGCTTATCATGATGTTATGCACCATTATTCTATTATAAGGGGTATATATAAACCCTTTTGAATTTTATTTCCTGAAATTTTCTATTTTTAGGGAATTTAATTTTTTTTAAAGGTATATCTTCTTAGAGAATATGATTTAAGTATTTTCAATGTGATATGGGACTTTACACTAAAAAAATTAAATTTCAATGTTTTACTTCAAACTCTTCCATTTATATTTCCAGGTGTTTAAACTAATTTTAAAATTTTTCTAATAGACATAAAATATTTATAGATTTTATTTTATGTATATTTTTACATCATTTAAGAAGGTTTTCAAAAGGAATCATTTGTTGTGTTTTTACGGAAGGTTATGACTAATGAAAAAAGGGATGTATTAGTCATATTTTACAAGTTGAAAATTTATTTTCCACTGTCATGACCATTAAAATATTTCTAGATTACATGTAATGATTACATGTTATATTCGTTTAATCCAACTTTTTAGTTTTTTCTATGTTTATTTTCATATTGAAAATGGGTTTTCAAAAGAAAAGTGTATTTTGTTTTGATAATGGTTTTCCGAAATATGGAAAGTTTATTTTGATATGAATAATTGGTTTTATTATTAATTTAAAAGAATATTTAAAATATGATGAAAATGTGAAAGTATTAAAAAATTATACATTATATGGTACTTGAGAATTAAACGAGAGGAATGGATTCACCCTGATAGTGGTGAGTAAGCCTGTTACATATTAACTTTGGGTGTCTCAGATAGCATCGGGGATGCCTGTTACAGCTTATCTTGGGGTGGTCTAGATAACGATGGGAAATCCCATTAAAACATATCATGGGGTGTCCCAGATTTCACTAGGTAATTATGATGATTATTTATTCTGATGACTCTTTACTATTCCATGTTTTCATACTTGAAAATTAAGATATATGTATATAAGTTCTTTTTGGATTTTCTCATTCAATTTGATTATTATTTCATGCCCTTATAATGTTTTTATTATTTTTGATGACATTCAATTGATAATTTGTATATCTACACATACTAAGAATTTGATCTCACCAATCTTATGTTTCCCTTTGACTAATTAATAAATAATTTTTTTAAGTAGAAGTACTAAAGGGAATGATCTTTATGAAAGACATTGAATATCTCTCACGAATTAAGAATATTGCGATCAATGATTCCATATTCACTAAACTATTATGGTCATAAGATGTGTGTTTCTATAGTGTAAATAATATAACCCTAAGAAGTGTTAATATCCATATATGAACTGGTTGGGTCACTATAGCTGGTATCAAATGAAATTATTACTTATCTATTGGAAAAGAGAATGAGAAACCCATTGTAAGATCCCTAGCGATATTTATAAGGATATTTCAAGGGATGTATATAAGGATAAGTCTTTGGATGTGTTTGTGTTTCGTAAAATGTCCTAGAATTTTGGTAAAGGATTGAGAATGTGGTTTGAAAGAAATTACATCCTGGTATCAATACTACAAGTGCATGTTTCTCAGGAACAGATGTACATAGGTGTAATAATAGCGGAAATACCTTATTGAACTAGACTTGACCTTGAACTGGTGTATCACAGTGGCCCTTGTTGCACACCAGATTTGACACACCTGGGGATATTCTTTGAGATTAAAAAACTCTATACATACCATCATAATGGATTAAAAATACATGATGGATCTGGTTGACAAATAATAAACCTATTGTGTCGTTGATTAGAGAAGGTGTTGTGACTTAGACATATTATAAGATAATTTTAATGATTATGTGGTTTTCCACTATTATTAGTGTTTCTCTCGCTATATTTTTTGTGGTTTTTTAGTGGCTTGGACTAGTATTGATCATGTTAAAATGTAATCTAATTGAAAATTAGGTGACTATGAGAATCCAAATTGGATGATTTTTGGAGAGAAAGGTATTGTGATTATTCCATATTAGCAATCACAATATATGATTAATAAACTAAAATTCATTGAAATTATTAACACATATAATAAAAGGAAGGTGGGATTTTATGAAAGTACATATGGTAATGAAGATGCATTAATCATTGTATGATCGAAATAATGAATGAAGATACTGATTGTAGTATCGTATGATGCTCAATATACAATAGGGGTGAATTGTATACATTATAAATTCTGTATGAACTTTTATAGTTGGTTAGAAAAATTTATATTATTTATCAATGTTAAGAAAGTGAATTCAGAAAACCCCAAGTTCTACACACGTGCTAGATTCCAGAAATATGATTCTGAGAATGTGATTCCAGAAACGATGGTTCCGGAAAAAGAAACTTAATGAAAGTATACAAAGATAAAGATTCTACATTAAAGCGTATATAATCTTACTGAATTAGAGTATACAAGTATAAGGAAGTATAAGATAGTTATACTTTCCTCCAAAATCAAAATTCTATGGAAAACATGAACAAACAAGTAACAAGTAATAAATTTTTTAACCCAAAGAGAAAGGTATCCAACAACCTTGGAAAAAGGTCCCTTGATTTATACTTTCAAGAAAGTCTGTCTTACCCACACCTGGGTAAGCCCTCGATACGAAGATAAAATCCTATCTTGTTATCCCCGAAATCCCTCAACTTCAAGAAAGTCGGAACCTCTGTATTCCTAAGCAATGAATCCATCAACATCAAGGTAGAGTCAGAAACTCTGTCTTCCTATCCCCGGAAGCCCTCGATTGTACAGAGAAACAATCGATGTCACACAATACAAATCTGAACAAAAATTTCAGTACGCACAAATTAATAATGTCTCTCTCTAGAAATAACTTTAGTATTATGTAATCTCTATATTGATCAAGTTATTGTAGGCTCTTTCAAATGATCTCCTATTTACAAGCACAACTCTAACGGTCGGCTCCCTCCTCCAACGATCATATTTTTCCTTGAATTTTGGAGGGACCTTTACACGTGTCACTAAAAAAATGGTAAGTTAGTAACTGAAAGAACGACATCGTTTTATAACAAAAACAAGTCTAAGAAAAAATATGGTTACATAACCAAAATCAAATATTCTAAATGTAAGAAAAAAATTCAGAGTCTATCCAAAAACACATTCGGTGTCTATAATACATGGATATTTGGATTCTGTTTTCTAAGGAATTCAAAACTTGAACTCTATAGAATTTCGAAGTCTGAATATCAAGGAAATTTGCAATCTGGATTCACAAGAATTTAGAACCTAGACATTAAATTTTCAGAGTCAGAATTCATGAGAATTCAGAGTCTAAACTTACAATGTTCGGAGTCAAAATTCATCAGAATTCGGAGTCTGAACTTACAAAGTTTAGAGTTTAAATTCATTAGGATTTGGAGTCAGAACACATAAGATTTTGGAGTCTTAATTCATAGAACCCAGAGTCATAACTCAGAAGAGTTTGGAGTTTGAATTTAGAGAACTCGGAGTCAGAACGCAGAAGAGTTCTGAGTCTGAATTCAGAGAACTCAGAGTCAGAACTCAGAAGAGTTGGGAGTCTGAATTCAGATCCTGAAAACAGAATGCTCTAAATATATGTATTATATAATTCCGAGGTTTTAGATATGAAACCGAATTTTACACTTAGACAATACAATGAACAATGAAAAACATGGTAAGGATGAATTTCTTTGGGGAAGGAAATTTTCCTTCAGAAAGAAAAGCATAGGATAAAATGAAATTTTTCTTAAGATAAGGTGTTTGTGAATTTCAAAACAAGAAGGAATGGTAAAGTCAAAAAGAAACCTTATTGACTCAACAATATTTCTGAACATGATGTAATGGAAAATTCATAAGGAAAACCTTATTGACTTTAAAATCTCCCCCTTTTTAGAAAGCACAAACATCCTTACAAAAAATAAAATAAGGACATTGAATATATTTTTATAGACTTTTAAAATAAAACATATCTCCATTATCATATGGGAAAAGATGAATATGACTAACTCCCCTTTAGGCTTTGGAATAATAAGGATCATATTCTAGATTTCCGGAATGATATTTTTCGTTATCTTGAATATAGAAATCTCTATAATGAAAACCCCCCCTTAGATAAACCCCCCTTACTTAGGGATATATCTTATTTACTTAGTATTATTTCTTATTTCTCCCCCTTTGTGATTTTAAAAATGAATTTGAGGGAATGGAAATAAAATTATGGTACCTGAAATATTTCTACAACACATCCAAAAGACAAGAACCCAAAAATTTCATTATGATTAGAAAGAATTTGTAAAAGGAAGAAAAGTACAAAAAAAGATTGGATTGCAAAAAAGTTGTCCTTCCTTTTCCTTTGGCATCATCTTCTTTATTATGGTCTTCAAATTTTTATTCTCTTTGAGGTCTTCATCTTCTCACTTATTAATTTGATCCTAATCCTCTTATTTCTTTTCAAGATCTTTGATTTTATCTTACTGAGCCTTGAGAATTTCATCCTAAGCCTTCAAGGATTCTTCCTGTTTCACTAGCTTCTCTTCTATCTCTATACAGAGATCTCTTTCTCTTTTCCAACTTTGAGAAATAGAATAAAAATTCACATTTAGATCTTTTACTTCTTGCGTCCAGGTATTCTGTTCCAGAGTAAGCTTTTCCTTAAAAGGCTTGGTAAGATTCGAAAATTTACAATCTTCGGTGTCAAAATCATCATTGACACTGTCTTGGAACTCATCAAGAATCCGCATTTATTCAATAGTCTTTCTTGACCATCTAGTCATCTTATTTCATGACCTTTTATGGGATTGATAGTTGATAAGGAAAGATATGAATTCTTCCTCTATCTTGACACACTTGTCCATTACCATAGACACTGAATCTTCTTTCTGATTTAGTGTGTGTTGAAGGATCTGGCATCTAGAGTCAATACTGGGAAACATCAGAATGGTCCCTACAAGCTTTTTCAAAGACTGGACCACGAAATCATGTCTAAGTGAAGATGATTCTGAATCTAATACCTTTCTTGGTGAGGGCTCTTTCTCTAGCTCAATAAGCTTCCTCTTTAATGATCCACCATAATCTTTCTTCTTCACAACCGCTTTAGTAGATGTATCAACAACCACCTTTCTACCTTTATCAATTCTCGGAACTTCTTCCTCATCCTGAGATTCATGTTCATTGTCAGACAGCTGAACAATTCTATCTTCATCTATTTTCTCCTTCTCAGCTCCTGCCTGAGCGCCTTCAGGTTGAATGAATTCATGATTAGAACTTTCTTCTTTAGACATCTTGTTTACTTCATCTTCATCTTTCTTATCCTCCTCTTTCTTATCATTTCTTGGTGTAGCTAGCTTTGAAGATTCTACTCCTGATGTTCGGATTGAAAACTTCTCCGATGGACTTTATTTTTCACGCAAATCTTCCACCTTCTTAATCAACTCTATGGTGTCAGCACTGCTTTCAACTTCTTCTTTAACTCTCGATACTATTTCTTCTACTCTTTCTTTGACTTTTTTTGGAGTGACAAAATGCTTCACTGGATTTTTAGGTAAAACCTCTACAAAAAATGATTCTGGTACTGGAATGATCTCAGATTCTTTCTCCATATCCCTCAGAAGGGATTGCATTATCTCATCTTCATACATATTCTTTTTTAACTTCTTTTCATTAGATTGTCTCTCAATATCATCAGTTTTCCTCTCTTCCAAATCCTTTGCTTCTGCAAGATCCAAGCCAAATTGTCTCTCTCCTTCCTTCCAGTTTTTCTTATCTTCTCTCCACTTTGTTACAACCTCATCTGGATAGGCGTTTTGTTTCTTATGTTTTGGAGGTGCGGATTGGGCTTCCTTATCTTTTGGGTTTTTTCTTTCCTCTTATACTTCTTTCAACTTTCTCTTCATTCCAACCTTTTTCGATGGTTCATCAACTTCTGCATTCTTCAGAACAGCTTCATCTTCTCCACCTGTTAGATCATAAAATTCTCCTGAGTCTTTATAAAAACCAATGTTCATCCTCTTCAAGGTATCATCTCTTTCTAGCATGACATTGCAATTCCTTGGCTTCTAACTGCAATGAATTTTAAAGGATTCAAGACACCAAACAATCAACATGGAATGAATGGCCAGGTACATGATAATCTAAGCCTTCAAATTTCCATTCTTGATATTTTTGATTGTAATTAGAATATGCTTGACCAAATTGATCTTCCTTATATTCACTAAAAAATCTATAATATACATATCACTCTTCTTCAAGGTGTTCATGTCACCTTTTCTTGGAATAATATATCCTTGAACCCATAATTCAAGGATTCGATTATTTGTAGAGAGGTGAGAAATCTTCGGAGTCTTAACATATTTAAGACCAAGACTCTCCATATATTTCAACTATGCAAAGCTTCCTTCAACATCTGGAAAACCGTGGGAACAGAATTCAGCTTCCCCTTCATATGTAATACCAACTAAGCTAGATTCCATAGTATATGATAGAGCATAGGTATTTCCGTAGCTCTTGAAGGAAAATTTCTCTATGCCTCATCCCAAAAGAAACATAATAATTCATAAAACTCAATTAGTAGATCCGAATATACCAAATCTTGATCACCTGGCATCGATACAGAAACACTTTCACATCTATTCAGCTTGATGTTATTCGAAATGATCGAATCATATTTGTTGAAGAAGATTAGATGCATCAAACATTCTCTATATATCTTCCACTCTGGAATTGGTTTGACAATAGAAATATATTTATGAGATGATTCTTCTACAGACATTCGGAATTGAGAAAACTCTGAGAAGTTCGGAACAGGCTTACATAGAGGGTCATAATTTCAGCACGCGAGAGCTTGAGATCGATGTGGGACAAAAAACGGGGGTTCATTTATATAGGTGTTTGAAGCGATGGTTCAACCACTCTGATTGATCCAACGGCTAACAAACCTTATGATAAGATCTGATGGTTGAGATTATATCTGCGTGGAAATATTAGATCCGATCTTTTGAGGTTTTTACGAAAACAATTCGGATTTATGGAAAAGAGAATCCAAAAAATTTAAAAACAAAAGAAACCATCAAGTAAAGGATGATTAAAAATACTCAAGAAAGAATCATACCTTTCGGATTTCTATGAAAATTATTCGTATTGAGGAAAATTCTTCTTGAAGAACTTTGGATTCTGAAAATTTGATTATGGAAAATTTTGAAAAAATGACTACAAAAAAAAATTCATTACTAAAAAACTTTATTACGAAGGATTTGAAAATTTTCATTACGAAAAATTTGAAAAACTTCATTACGAAAAATTTGAAAAACATTATTATAAATAATTTGAAAACCTTCATTACAAAATATTTTAAAAACTTCATTATAAAAAATTTGAATAACTTACTAGAAAATGTACTCCCCAAACGAAAAGGAGTTAATTACTGTAAGGAGATTGGTTTCAATAGAAAGTCAACAAGGACTATTACCTTACAGTTATCATTCCTAAATTCTGTTTAATATATTCTATTCTTTCAGAGGGTAATCATTCCATTAAAATATCAGCAAGTTGATCTCGTGTTCTGATAAATTGAAGAATGATATATCCTTTTTGTGTGTGGTCCCTAAGAAAGTGATGCCTAATACCTATGTGTTTTTTATGAGATTGATGTGCAGTATTTTTTCTTAAACAAATGGCACTAGTATTATCACACAAAATTTTTGTTTTGGTAAAAACTCATACCATAGTGTGTGAGTGTGTGTTCCATCCACAACACTTGAGCTCAACAACTTCCAGCTGCTACATATTCAGCATCAGTAGTGGAAATTGCTAATGAGTTTTGGTAATTTCATGAACAAGAAACTAATGAATCTCTTATGAAATGAAAAGTTCCAGATTCAATTTTTCTATCCATTCTACATCCACCAAATTCAGCATCCGAAAAACTTTTCAAAACAAAATCATTTCCAGAAGTATAAAAGAGTCCTAAATCAATGGTTCCCTTTAAGTAGTGAAAAATTATTTTCACTGCCTTTAAATGAGATTCCTTAGGGTTGGATTGATATCTTGCACAAGCAAACTGAGAACATTATGTCTGGTCGACTAGCTATCAAGTAAAGTAAACTTCCTATCATACCTCTAAAAGATGTTTGATCTACTGGTTTCCCAGCTTCATCAAGATCCATTGTGTTTGAGGTACCGATCGGAGTACGTATACTCTTAGTGTTGTCAAATACATAATTTTTAAGAATATATTTAATAAACTTATGTTGGGATATATAGATTCCTTCTGGTTTTTTAGAAATTTGAAAACCAAGGAAAAATGTTAACTCACCCATCATACTCATTTCGAACTCGGATTTCATTAGATCCACAAAAGAATCAGTTAAAGATTACTGAGATGAAAAAAATATAATGTCATCAACATAAATATGAACAATGAAAACATTTTTCTTATCTTTCATTATAAAAAGTGTTGGATCTAAATTTCCCTTAACGTAATTATTTTGAAGAAAAAATCTTTTAATTCTATCATACAATGCTCGAGGGTCTTACTTAAGTCCATACAAATCTTTGATAAGTTTAAAAACATATTCAGGATGTTTTGTGTCTTAAAAATAGGAGGTTGTTCAACAAAAACTTCCTCTTAAACATAACCATTAAGGAAAGCACATTTCACATCAATTAGAAAAAGTTTGAAATTGAAGAATGCTGCAAAGGAAAGTATGATACGAACAGATTCATGTCTAGCTACTAGTGCTTAGTTTTCTTCATAGTCTATTCCTTCTTGTTGATTATATCTTTTAGCAACTAATTTATCTTTATTTCTTACTATTATTCAATTTTCATCACACTTATTTCCGAATACCCATTTGACTCTAGTGATAGATGTTTCCATAGTTCTTTCAACCAAGGTAAAGACATTATTCCTTTCAAATTCATTTACTTCATCTTGCATAGCTTTTATCCAATCATCATCACCTAAAGCTTCATCAGTGATTTTTTTGTTCTAATTGGGAAAGGAATACTATATGTTCTACATCATTTCTTAAAGAGATTTTAGTCCTTACAGGTTGATTCACATCACCAATGATACTATCACTAGGATGATTCTTTAGAAACAACTGATTTGGGTTTTGAAAAACCTGTTCATCCACATTAGGTAGAATGTATTCTGGGGTAAATGCTTCAGAAACACTTTCTTGGAAATTATCCATATCAGAATGATCTTCTATCAAGGGTTGATAATCAGTTTTTGAAAACACATCCAAAGATGTGGGTTGGGGTTGTTTAAAAACAAAAGGATCAGTTTCATGAAATTTGACATATACTATTTCTGCAATAGTACAAGTGTTTTTATTGAAAGCTCTATAAGCCTTAGAATTTGTGGAGTAGCCTAGGAAAATTCCATCATCAAATTTTGGTGCGAATTAGTGTAGATTATATTTAGTATTCAGAATGAATACCTTGAAACCAAAAACAATGAAGTAGGAATGTCTAGGTTTTCTACCATTCCAAAACTCATAAAGAGTTTTATTAAGAAAAGGTCTAATCAAAACTCATTTTATAGTATAACAAGCAGTACTTACAACTTCAGCCCAAAGATGTTTGGCTACAGAATACACACTCAACATGGTTCTGGTAATCTCTTGAAGAATTTTATTTCTTCTTTAAACAACACCATTTTGTTGAGGTGTTATGGGTGCTGAGAAGTTATGAGTAATTCCTTTTCTACTATAAAGGGTTTCAGAATCAGAATTTTGAAATTCTCCTCCATGATCACAATGAATAGTTATCAATTCTAGGTTTTTCTCATTTTTAACATAGGCTCTAAAACTTTTGAAAGAAGAAAAGGCTTCATACTTATTTGCTATAAAATAGACTCACGTAAATCAAGTGTAGTCATCAACTAAGACAAATACATAATACTTGCCTCTAATGCTTCCAGTTTGTATTGGTCCAAAAAGATCCATATGCATCAACTGTAATTCATCAGTAGTTGAGACTTCACTGACTGATTTAAAACATGATTTATGTTGCTTTCCATATTGAAAAAGATCTCAAACATTTGAAAAATCAAATATAAGCTCCGGTATATCCTTAACTAGTCTTTTCTAAGAAAGTTTTCATAGGTTCTTAATGTTACAGTGATCTAGCCTTCAATTCCACAAGCAAGAATGATCTTCCATTTCACTAAGCCAAGGCAGATCTTGGCTCCTAAGGTCTTATAAGTTTAGTGTGTAAACATTATCTTGCCTATTGACAGAAAGAATAAACTCTTACTTGGAATTATGTACTAAGCACTTGTCATTCCTAAAATTCCCAAGGTAACCTTCATCACATAATTGACTTATGCTAATGAGGTTGTGCTTAATACCCTTAACAAACAAAACATTTGAAATCAAAATTTTTCCACGAAGAACGATGTTACCTACACCAATAATTTCTCCCTGAGCATTATCTCCAAAAGTTACTTTTCCTCCTTCCATCTTGATAATATTTTCAAAGTATTTTTTTCTACTAGTCATATGTCGGGAACATCCACTATCCATGTACCATGTATTGATGTTGGTACTTCCATTATTTTCCTGAAAACAAAATATTTAGACTTTTAGAACCCAAAATTTCTTGGATCCGGAAATTTTAGAATGCAAAATTTTAGGCACCCACATTTTCATAGAAAAATAGGCTTTATGAAATCCTAAAGACTGATTTTTTAGAGAACAATTTCTTTCCTAATGCCCACCACACTGACACTTAGTGTAGAATGGAGCATTTTCAGAAAAAAAAAAATAAGTGTTGCTAAAAACCAGTTTAGAACTTGTATATCAAAAAACAGAACTATTCATCAGAGGTTGGATTTGAGAATACATCTTATCAAAAAATTTCTTACCTCACTACTAAAAATTCAGCTTATAGCGACCGTCATTGGCGGTCGCTATTGGCCTGTAGAGACCGCCCAGTGGCCGCCAATGGCGGTCGCTGAAGGTGGACGAGAATTAAGCCTACAGGGACCGTAGTGGTCACTGAAGTTGGCCGGAATTCTGGCCTATAGGGACCACCAGTGGCGGTTGCTGAAGTCGGACGAAAATCCGGCGTACAGTGACCACCACTGGCGGTCGCTGAAGGGGGCCGAGACTTCGGCCTACAACGACCGCCAATGGCAGTCTCTACACTGGAAAAAAAATTTAAAACATTTCATGATACAGAATAAAAAAACAGAATATAAATCATAAAAAATGAAAAACAAATCCAAAGTCAATAAACATCAAGATCATCATAAACAATAAATGATACACATGCTTCAACGATCCACAACCATTTACTTTAAAAACCTACAATATGATACAAAGAAAACTAAAAGAAAATTTAAATTTGACATCTTTATTCAGTTATTATATACATATAATAAAATGAAATCTGACATCTCATGGGTGCTATAATAATTTAAAACCACCAATTTAATAAATTTTGTCATTTTTTATTTTTTTTTTCTTATTTTGGAGTCTCTGCTTTAGATTAGGAATGTGTTTTTTGTTGTCTTAAAATGAATGTTTTCCACATGTACCGCACATTTGATGGATGTGTTTTCTCCTCCTGTATTTCATGAATAATATTCCTATCATTCTCGTGCGATTTCAGGTCATTCAGTGCACGTTTGATCTGAATTTGACCGTGACACACCGTTTTGGTGTTTTATAACTCCAGAAACGCGTTTCCGGTCACCGCGGTCAAATGGAACCTCCGATTGACGTGTCATATATCCTAACATTTCACAATTCACACCGCGGTTGTTGTCGTATGATTTCGTGGCATTCTGAGGTCGTTCAGGTGGTTTGACCACCCAGTGCGCCCTTTTAAAGCGCGTCGAACTGCTGAAAACAACACATTCGGTAATACCGTGCGCACCACACATCTGATGGATGTTCTATCTCTTCTTGCATGTCACAAATTATATTCATATAATTCTCGTTTGGTTACATGTCATTCGGATCATGTTTTCTCTGAATTAGACCATGACACGCTGTTTTGGTGTTTTATGACTTTGGAAACGCGTTTCCGGTCACCACGGTCAAACGACACCTCCGATTGAAATTCCGTCTATCCAACCATTTCACAATTTACACCGCGGTTTTATTTGTGTATTTTGTGGCATTCCAAGGTCATTCGGGTGGTTTTGACCACCCAGCGCGCCCTTTTAGAGTGCGCCGAACTGCTGAAAATGACACATTCAGTCGTACCGTGTGCACCGCACATCCGATAGACGTGTCGTCTCCTCCTACATGTCACGAATAAGATTCCTATCATTCTCATGCAGTTTCAAGTCATTCGGAGCACATTTTCCCTAAATTCGACCGTGACATGCCGTTTTGGTGTTTTATGACTCCAGAAATGCGTTTCTGGTCACCGTGGTCAAACGGAACCTCCGATTGACATTCTATCTGTCCGACCATTTTAAAATTCACACCGCGGTTGTTGTCGTGTGATTTCATGGCATTCTGAGGTCGTTCGGGTGGTTTTGACAGCCCAATGCGCCCTTTTAGAGCGCGTTGAACTACTGAAAACGACACATCCGGTCGTACTACACGCACCGCACGTCCGATTGACATGTCGTCTCCTCCTGCATGTCACGAATAATATTTCTATAATTATCGTGTGGTTTTAGGTCATTCAGAGCACGTTTTCTCTAAATTCGACCGTGACACGCCGTTCTTGTGTTTTATGACTCTGGAAACGCGTTTCCGGTCACCGCGGTCGGACGACACCTCCAATTGGCGTGCCGTCTATCCAAACATTTCAAAATTCACACCACAGTTTTTTTTAGTATGATTTCGTGGCATTCTGAGGTTGTTCGGGTGGTTTTGACCACCAAGCGCGCCCTTTTAGAGCGCGCCGAACTGTTGAAAACGACACATTCGGCCGTACCACACGTACCTCATGTCCTATGGATGTTCCATCTCTCTTGCATGTCATTAATAATATTCCTATCATTCTTGTGCGGTTTCAGGTAATTCGGTGCATGTTTGCTCTAAATTCGACCGTGACACGCCATTTTGGTGTTTTATGACTCCAGAAATGCGTTTCTGGTCACCGCGGTCAAACGACACCTATGATTGATGTGCTGTATGTCCGAACATTTCACAATTCACACCGCAATTGTTGTCGTATGATTTTGTGGCATTCCTAGGTCGTTCGGGTGGTTTTGACCACCCAGCGCTCCCTTTTAGAGCGCGTCGAATTGCTAAAAATGACACATTCGATCGTACCGCATGCACCGCACATCCGATGGATGTTCCATCTCCTCCTGCATGCCATGAATAATATTCCTATCGTTCTCGTGTGGTTTTAGGTTATTCGAAGCACTTTTGCTCTGAATTTGACCGTGACACGCCGTTTTGGTGTTTTATGACTCCGGAAATGCGTTTCTGGTCACCGTGGTCAAACAGAACCTTCGATTGACATTCCTCCTATCCAAAAATTTCTCAATTCATACCACGGTTGTTGTCGTATGATTTCATGGCATTCCAAGGTCATTCGGGTGGTTTTGACCACCCAACGCGCCCTTTTAGAGCCCGCCGAACTGCTGAAAACAACACATTCGGTCGTACCGCGCTTACCGTACGTCTGATGGATGTGTCGTCTCCTCCTTCATCTCACAAATAATATTCCTATCATTCTCATGCGGTTTCAGGTCATTCGGAGCACGTTTGACTTGAATTCGACGGTGACACGCTGTTTTGGTGTTTTATGACTCCAGAAACGCGTTTCCGGTCACCGCGGTCAAACGGTACCTCCTATTCACATACCGTCTATCCGAACATTTTAAAATTCACACCGCGGTTGTTGTTGTATGATTTCGTGGCATTCGGAGGTCGTTCGGGTGGTTTTGACCACCCAGCGCACCCTTTTAGAGTGCGTCGAACTGCTAAAAACGACACATTCGGTCGTACTGCATGCACCGCATGTCCGATAGACATTTCGTATCTTCCAGAATTTCGTGAATAATATTCTTATCCTTCTCGTGCGATTTCAGGTCATTCGGAGCACGTATGCTCTGAATTCGACTGTGACATGCCGTTTTGGTGTTTTATGACTCCGGAAACGTGTTTCTGGTCACCGCAGTCAAACGGAACATCCAATTGACGTGTCGTCTGTCCGAAAATTTCACAATTCATACCGCGGTTGTTGTCCTATGATTCAATGGAATTCCGAGGTCATTAGGGTGGTTCTGACCACCCAGCGCGCCTTTTTAGAGCGCGCCGAACTGCTGAAAATGACAGATTCGGTCGTACCGCGTGCACCGCACGTCCGATGGACGTTCCGTCTCCTCCTGCATGTCACGAATAATATTTATATTGTTCTTATGTGGTTTCAGGTCATTCGGAGCACATTTTCTCCGAATTCGACCGTGACATGCCGTTTTGGTATTTTATGACTCCGGAAACGCGTTTCCGGTCACCGCGGTTAAACGGCACCTCCGATTGATTTGTTGTATGTCCGACCATTTCACAATTCACACTTCGGTTTTTGTCGTATGATTTCGTGGAATTCATAAGTTTGTTCAGGTGGTTTTGACCACCCATCGCGCCCTTTTAGAGCGCGTCGAACTACTAAAAACGACACATTCGGTCGTACCGCACGCACCGCACATCCGATGGATGTGTCGTCTCCTCCATCATCTCACAAATAATATTCCTATCGTTCTCGTGCAGTTTTAGGTCATTCAGAGCACTTTTTCGCTGAATTCGACCATGACATGCCATTTTGGTGTTTTGGGACTCTGAAACCACGTTTCTGGTCACCGCGGTCAAACGGAACCTCCGATTGACGTTTCTTCTATTGGACCATTTCACAATTCACTCTACAGTTCTTGGTGTATGATTTCGTAGCATTCCAAAGTCGTTCGGGTGGTTTTGACCACCCAGCACGCCAAACTGTTGAAAACAACACATTCGGTCTTACCGCGCGCACCTGAAGTCTGATTGACGTTCCGTCTTCTTCTACATCAGAAAAATAATATTCCTATAGTTCTCGTGTGGTCTCAAGTCATTCAGAGAAAGTTTTCTCTGAATTCGACTGTGACACGTCGTTTTGGTGTTTTGTGACTCCGGAAACGCGTTTTCGGTCACTGTGGTCAAACGGCACCTCCGATTGATATGTCGTCTATCCGAACATTTCAAAATTTACACCGATGTTGTTGTCGTATGATTTCGTGGCATTCTGAGGTCATTCGGATGGTTTTGACCACCCAGCACGCCCTTTTAGAGCGAGCCGAACTACTGAAAATGACACATTCGGTCATACCATTCGCACCGCACGTCCGATAAACATGCCGTCTCCTATTGAATCTCACAAATAATATTTTTATCATTCTCGTGTGGTTTCAGGTCATTTGGAGCACGTTTTCTCTGAATTTGACCGTGACACGCCGTTTTGGTGTTTTATGACTCTAGAAACGCGTTTCTGGTCACCGCGGTCAAACAGAACCTCTGATTGAAGTTCCGTCTATCCGACCATTTCACAATTCACTCCGCGGTTATTTTCGTTTGATTTCGTGGTATTCTGAGGTCATTCGGGTGGTTTTGACCACCCAGCGCGCCCTTTTAGAGCGCACCGAACTGCTGAAAACGACACATTTGGTCGTACTGCGTGCATCACACGTCCAATGGACATTTCGTCTTCTCTTGCATCTCACGAATAATATTCTTATCGTTCTTGTGCAGTTTCAGGACATTTGGAGCATGTTTACTCTGAATTCGACCGTGACACGCCGTTTTGGTGTTTTATGACTCCAGAAACACGTTTCCAGTCACTATAGTCAAACAACACCTCTGATTGATGTGCCATCAGTCCAACGATTTCACAATTCATACTGCGGTTGTTGTCGTATGATTTTGTGGAATTCTGAGATCATTCGGGTGGTTTTGACCACCTAGCACACCCTTTTAGAGCGCGTCGAACTCCTGAAAATGACACATTCGGTCGTACTGCGCGCACCGCACGTCTGATGGATGTGTTATCTCCTCATGAATCTCACGAATAATATTTCTATCATTATCATGTGGTATCAGGTCATTCGGAGCACGTTTGCTCTGAATTAGACCGTGACACGCTGTTTTGGTGTTTTATGACTCTGGAAACGCGTTTCTGGTCACCGCGGTCAAATGGCTCCTTCGATTGACATGTCGTCTGTCCGACCATTTCACAATTCACTCCGTGGTTTTTGTCGCATTATTTCGTGGCATTCTGAGGTCATTCGGGTGGTTTTTACGACCCAGCGCGCCCTTTTAGAGCACGCTGAACTGCTAAAAACGACACATTCGGTTGTACCGTGCGCACCGCACATCCGATGGACGTTATGTCTCCTCATGCATCTCACGAATAATATTTCTATCGTTATCGTGCGGTTTTAGGTCATTCAGATCACGTTTACTATGAATTCGACCGTGACATGTCGTTTTGGTGTTTTATGACTCCGGAAACGTGTTCCCGGTCCCCGCGGTCAAACAGCATCTCCGATTGACGTGTCGTCTGTCCAACCCATATAAAAATTCACTCCGCGGTTATTGTCGTATGATTTCGTGGCATTCTGAGGTCGTTCTGGTGGTTCTGACCACCCAGCGCGCCCTTTTAGAGCGTGCCGAACTGCTGAGGATCCAAATAGGAATGCATCTTCATACATATAGAAACTATGGACTCGAGTGGGTGCCCTATTTATAGAATGATCCTAAGTTAGTGTGTGTGTGTTTGGGTAGTGATGCTTGCGAGTGTTACATTATAATCTAAATCGATGTGGAATCCTGGTTTGGGATAAGTTGTTGAGGTCAGGTGTGGATGATTCTACAACTATTGTTTTATTTTTATTTCTGTTTATGCATGATGGTTGAGATTCACCGGGATTCCGGGGGGTGGGGCGGGTTGTCCGGGGTTGGGGGGGGCTGTCCGGGGGGTGCGAGGGGGGGGTGCTGTACGGGGGTGGGGGGTGGTGTCCGGGGGGGGGCTGTTCGGGGGGGTGAGGGGGGGGGGGGGGGTTGTTCAGGGGTGCGGTGTGGGCTGTACGGGGGTGCCGGTGTGGGCTGTACGGGGTGCGGGGGGGGGGGGGGGGGGGCTGTCTGGTGGTGTGGGTGGGCTGTCCGAGGGTGGGGTCTTGCCCGGGGTAGGGGGGTTGTCCGGGGGTGGGGGTGTTGTTCGGGGCGAGGGGGTTGTTTGGGGGGGGGGGGGTGCGAGGGGGCTGTACGGGGGGTGGGGGTGTTGTCTGGGGTGGGGGGGCTATCGGTGGTGGGGGTGGGGGTTGTCCCGGGGGGGTGCGGGGGGGGGGGGGCTATCTGGGGGTGCAGGGGGCTGTCCGGGGGGTGGGGGTGCTATCTGAGGTTGGTGGGGTTGTCTGGGGGGTGCGAGGGGGGTGTACGAGGGTGCAGGGGGGGCTATTCGGGGTGGAGGGAGGGGGGCTGTCCGGGGGTGCGGGGGGGGGGGGGGGGGGGCTGTACGGGGGGGGGGGGGGGTGTTGTCCGGGGAGGGTGGGGTTGTCAGGGGGTGCGGGGGGGGGCTGTACAGGGGTGCAGGGGGGGCTGTCCGGGGGTGGGGTTGTTGTCCAGGGTGGGGGGGTGTCCGAGGGTGGGGTGATGTCCGGGGTGGGGGTGCTCTCCAGGGGTGGGGGTGCTGTCCGAGGTGGGTGGGGCTATTCGGGGGGGGGGGGTGCGGGGGGGGTTGCACAGGGGTGCGGGGGGCTGTCCGGGGTGGGGGGGCTGTGCGGGGTGGGGGGGCTGTCTGGGGTGGGGTGCTGATTTCCATGGGGTGGGGTGTTGTTCGGGGGTGGGGGTGTCCGGGGGGGTGCGGGGGGGGGGGGGGGGGCTGTCCAGGGGGTGCAGGGGTGGGGGGGTGTCCGGGGGTGTGGGGCGGCTGTCTGGGGGTGCAGGGTGGGTTGTACGGGGGTGGGGGGTTGGGCTATCCGGGGGGGCTGTCTGTGGGCAGGGGGTGCTGTCTGGGGTGGGGGGGGCTGTCCCCGTTGGTCAGGGGGTGCTGTCAGGGGTGGGGCTGGCTGTCCGGGGGGTGCGGGGGGCTGTCCGGGGTGGGGGGTTGTCCGGGGTGGGGGCTGTCCGGGGGTGGGGGTGCTGTCCCGGGGTGGGGGGCTGTTCGGGGGTGGGAGGATGTCCGGGGGTGGTTACAGAACATGGTTTTTTCAAAAACTATTATCGAACATGAAATTTAAAACATTAAATAATTAAATGAACAAAAAATATCCAAATCATTAATTAGTTTCATGGTTACTTCTCAATTCGTGCACACAAACACTGCGTCAGACCAAAACACACATGATACCCCCAAATCAGAAAAAATATCACTAGAAACCCAACTTATACATCAATAAAAACCCCACCAGTAAAAACAAAAACACACCTCGTGAATATGATCTGGCATGTGTGGTCATCACTACTACCTCCATCCGGTGGGCCAGGGGCCTACAGACAAATAAACATTATGAATATTTTCATAACAAAAATAATTTAAATTTAATAATTAAATAGATTATAAACCTGCATCGTATGATCCCCTGCACCATCACCTAGACGCACATATTCTCGTAGTGCTCAAACCTCAGCGGTCAATTGCGCATTTTTCCTCCTCGGAAGCGTGCTGCCATGCCTCGAAATCTGACAACTGTTGTGTCATCTGAGCAACAGCAGGACTGAAAACTGCAGCGCGTGACACTAAAAAATGAGGAATCCATGTTCCATAGGTCAACCTATATCCATGCCCATCCCGGCCAATAATGC